>CAXIUP010000234.1:0-110000 GCA_964035015.1 Corallium rubrum | reverse complement strand
GGTGGCATTACTATATGTAGTTAATATATAATAAAGGTCGTTAATTATACTACGTACTACAGAAAGAAATTAAGGGATAAAAATTCAAAATCAAGGGTTTACTAGGACGACAATCACTATCAAGTTTTCTCTCAAGAGCTTTAGAATGAGAATTACGTTCATCATATAGAAGTCTGCAAGTCTAAAAAGTTGTGAGGTTTTTAAACCCTTTTTCGTTTTCATCGATCTGTCGACTTAGTTATAAACCTGCAGTCTTACTATATATCTTCTGTCAAAATACTGGTGTAATTGATCCAGTCGACAAAGACGCCAACACACCCAAATACGCTAAACAGGAAGCAAAGACACTCCAAGTAAATTTATTAGTTTCGTGAAACGGATAAGAAATTCTTCGAGAAGTGTCTAAATCATAAATGCCATGTGTCTAAATCGTAAATACATCGTCCAAGAACCGCAACCAAAACCAAGGTTTAAATGAAACGGCTCGGGTTCAGGCCGAATGAAATGCCTTCGGGTCCGAAGGGCATGCAAACATGCGGCAAATTTAGATGTCAAATATATGTCGATTTGTTGCGGGCTCTCATGTCTTTCAGGACTCTGATTGTCAACATATTTATTTTATCAATTATCATTTTTGATTGCGATTTTGTAGAAGGTATTTATCTCTTAATTTGCAAAAGGTGTAATAAATTATATGTGATAGTCACAACCAACTTTTCCGTAAGCGATTCAATATATAAAAGTTGTTTGAATCGTTACGTATGGAAAGGGTTAGCATGATATACCGCCATGGAGGACAGTTTTTCAGTGAAGACACGAAGGAGGTTCTTGTTGATTTGTCTGTCAATATTATCGAATCCACAGAGAGGCAAGTTACAAATCTACAAATAGATTAACTCTTTGCATTATTCTTTCCCTGCTGTGTATTTTCTTTGTAATCTTTTGGTGGGAAAGGTATAAGAAAATAAGAAACAAAAACACATTAATATAGTATATATAAGTAAGTGAGCTTAAAAACTGTTTGTTGTTTCAGAGTTTCACGTTTGTCGAAAGATCGTCGTAAGAGACGTGAAACTCTGAGTAACAACAAACAGTTTTTATTACTTACTTACTTACTTACTTACTTACTTACTTACTTACTTACTTACTTACTTACTTACTTACTTACTTACTTACTTACTTACTTACTTACTTACTTACTTACTTACTTACTTACTTACTTACTTACTTACTTACTTTACTTACTTTACTTACTTTACTTACTTTACTTACTTTACTTACTTACTTACTTACTTACTTACTTACTTACTTACTTACTTACTTACTTACTTACTTACCGACCTACCGACCTACCGACCTACCGACCTACCGACCTACCGAACTACCGACCTACTTACTTACTTACTTACTTACTTACTTATTTACTTATTTACTTACTTACTTACTTACTTACTTACTTACTTACTTACTTACTTACTTACTTACTTACTTACTTACTTACTTACTTACTTACTTACTTACTTACTTACTTACTATCTGCTCTATCTTATAAGATATTGAGGACTCTACTTAACGTCAATATAGAAACTGTCTTTACTGTACTGTATTGTATTGTACTGTACTGTGCTGTACTGTACTGTATACATAGAGAATACATGGATGCTTGGAAATGTGAAATTTATTTCGAGTGTTGAACACGATATATCACTCATTCGCGAAGTTCTGTTTATTATATAATAAATTGTCCTATTGCCTTGCAAAAATAGAGCAGTAAACTCTAAATGCTTATCGCGATAATCGACACATGTACGATTATCATAAATAATCGCACATGTGAGAGTATCCCTTTTATTGGTGGCGGAAAAATTAATAAAACACTCTATTTTATATAATAAATACATTTATTATATAAAATAGAGTGTTTTATTGATTTTCCCGTCACCAATAAAAGTGATAATCTCACATGTGTGATTCTTTATGATAATCGCACATGTGACGATTATCGCTGAATCAGCATTATAGTTTAATGCAATTTTTGCAAGGCAATAGGACAATTTTTTTATATAATAAACAGAATAATACATGGATGCTTGGAAATATGAAATTTATTTCTCGTGTTGAACAAGATATCCCACTCGTTCGCTTCGCTCACTCCTGCATGAGATATCCTGGTCAACACTCGAAATAAATTTCATATTCCCAAGCATCCATGTATTATTCTCTCTATATATTACAGAATCATCCTCAGAGAAACATGAAGAAATATTTTCATGATTAATCTATGTTTTATATGTTATTACAAACAGTTATATTAAATGTGCAGTAAACAGTTATTTGATAAGGCTGTACAAGTGTCAAGAGTTTCTCCTGTTAATCTTTTTATACATTCAAACACAAATGAGGATATCTTAGTGAGAATAAGTTTGTAAAATCTAATTTCATAATGATTTCACAATATTCTTAACTTTGTTTTGGCCGATTGCTCATACCTCAGTCTAATAATATTATCTATTATACATTTTATTCAAACCCTTGCTTATGATTGGTCAGAAACTTTGTAAGAAATCTCGATATTTGCACTTTTAGTCGTATTATCCGCTGAGATTATGCTCACAATGCTAGTATCTGTAGGTATTATCTGTAGTAAACAGGAGTTATCATGCATGTGCCGACGTCACGCCACTGATGAAGGTAATTTATTTTTCCCGCCAGAACTTTTAACTTAAGGTGGCTCCCTACAGTAATTTCAACAAGGGACTGGTGACTAGAAATTGCGTCGCTACGCATGCGTAAATTAAATAGCGATCTTGTCGTTTCGAAATAGATGTCGACCACGTCGACATAGACGTAGACCTTTTCTTCGGTGAATTTTGCTAAAATTTTGTAAATAAGTAGTTTGTAAAAAGTTCTGAAGTATATATAATTTTAAAAATTTCCATAAGACAAAACTTTTTGAAATCGATCATTTTTATAGCGAAAAATCTGTCCCTAAAAGCTGCCTTGATTTTTTTGCACGGTTTTTCTTTATAACAATATCTATTATCTCAGTAATTTTTAGAAAATTTTACTGAAGCAAATGGAATATATGCCGCCTCAATTATGCAATATTTGAAAATATACCAAAGTTCTAACGTCATTATTACCATGGTAACAGCAAATAGTTGAAATTGTCGAAAAATATTTTATACAACGGGAAATACAACGCACTCAAAATTATTAATAAGATTAAACTCGAGGGTGGAATAATGCTGATTAGATACTATCAGCCGACTTTCGATTATTGAAAAGCGTCAGCTATATTACGTCGCTTTCAGTCCCTCTACAAACTGTTAAGGGACTGAATCCAGATATGAAGAATGGAGTTCAATAGTCTATAGTTGTAACATGCTGTAAATTGACTAAAACAAATTACGTTGAAGCCAGGGATTTCATCTTCGTCATCGTCGTCTTTATCTTCGTCATCCTTATCTTTGTCGTCCTTATCTTCATCATCACTGCTTTCCTGATCACTTGACGTGAGAATATCTGCCATTGAGAAGTTCTCCTAGTAATGTTACATTGAAATTTGTTTACACACACAAATATCTATCTGTCTGTCCGTCTGTCTGTCTGTCCATCTGTCCGTCTGACCGTCTGTCCGTCTGTCCATCTGACCGTCCGTCTGTCCATCTGACCGTCTGTCTGACCGTCTGTCTGACCGTCTGACCGTCTGACCGTCTGACCGTCTGACCGTCTGACCGTCTGACCGTCTGACCGTCTGACCGTCTTGCGATTATGTGAGCTCTTGATCGCGATAATTAGGTTCTGTGTAATCGGGGTTTATGCGTAACCGCAAGACCTTTTTCTTACCTTGCTGTTGCATGGTGTAGAGTGATCTATTAAAAAGAATTGCAAATTAGTTGGTCTTATATTTATTTTTTATAATTTTTTATATTTATCATCTTATTGGAGACAGTATATGAGAGATGTTGTAACAGTCACATAAGTGAATTATTCAGTTCCGGAAAATAATCCGCGACACATACGCGCACACTGAAAGTATGGGTACTCACGGTATTAGGACATGTTACATTGCAATTTACGTATAGCCAATCGTTGGTGTACAAATTTGTAGGGGGGGGTGTTACTGCGAACAATTTGATCATTGAACTATATGTAGACTGGAACGATAACTCATGAGAGGGGGATTTTGAAGCCAAATTTTTGAATGCCATGCGGGTAGGTCCAGTACCTTTTCTAAAAATGGCGTCGAACAAAATAAGATAAAAACCGTTAAATTTTGTCATGTTTACTTCTTTTGGCGCTTGTCTTTCTCCTCTCAGAACATACTAGGACAAAAGAGCTTTCAATTCAAGGACTTACAAAGAACAAATCTTGTTTAACTACCGAAATATTTCATGAACAAAACAAAGTTCGGCTGAAAAAACGCGCGAAAATTTTTCGGTTGTCTGAGTTTTCAGGACTTCCCTGGAGAGTTTGGGGATGTTGTACCAGCATCTATTTAGTACCATGTTAGATCTTGTTTCCAATAAATATTTCAACATCCAGCAACTTACTTTTAACAGTTAAAATAAGGATAAGACTAGTAAAAACAATCAATCTTCATCAATCAATGCACCATGCAGCGGACAGATTCAGTAGGAAATTGACTTCATCCTGGCTTATGGAGTTAACGCTCGCTCCAGTTTATATATAGTTCAATGGATTTTTTGAAACGAAAATTACCCCACTTTTGATACATAAATATTAAACTTTTCCCTCATTTCATCCTATTTTTCACCTATATTTTTTATTCAAGCAAGTCTACACAATTCTACAATGAAAACCATCATACGTTTTGCCCGACTTAGCTTTAAAATTTAATTGACCGACTGAGCAACATTTCCAGCCGTCTGGGTGGGTGGGGCCCCCCGGCCTCGTACGCCTATGTAGGCAATAGTCGTTATTGCGTATATATGGATATACCTGTAGCTCTTGCATTTCGCAGAGAATTTTGACCTTGCTGCGGTGACAAAGTGGTTGATTGTTGATCTAAACAAACAGAAGAGTTGGTTTGTTATTATATATATCTCCAATTCAGTTCTTAATTGTGCATAGGTAACATTTAAACCGCACATTTCTGTCTGATAAGCAAGAACGTAGACCGAGAGTTAGTGGTCTGCTTATTTGTTGAATTAGTGCTTGCCTAACTATTAGGTTAGGGTGCATTATACAATAAATATTTTAGCCATGCACACCTAGGCTCAGATTCATGGGACTGTTCGACGGCGTTGGTGTGGTACACCTAATTTTTGCTCTTTTGACTTTTCATTCTGTCACGCAGGGTCTCATGCAAGCATCTCAACAACTTTCGTTTTCTGCAGGCCCATGTTCTACAATCCACCATTGGGTTTGATCTCGACACAATTGATTATTGGTATAAATGCTAATAATAGTCGTTGACATTGTTGTAGGCGCATATGTAATGTAGCCTTCAACTACGTGGAAACATACACACGAAATTTATGGACATATTAATTCTTTCTTTAGCTTTCTGGTGGTCGTGGCGGTAGTCCTTTGGTAGTCAGGAATCGCGTTATAAAAGTGACTGGCAGTTTCGTTTCGCCATCCGTACGCAAAGACCAATGCGAGCTCTCGCGCTCATTCCCGAAAGCTCACAGAACAAAGACAAATTCCGGCCGCGCGCAAAATTCCACTAAGGGGCTGAATACATGAGCCAGGCTAGCCGGCCTAGCCCGGATGAATTTTGTCACGAAAATCTTTCCTAGGTCGCGAAAGGATATTTCAATCAACTTCAGAATCACATTACATCTAACCTAAATCAATTTTTCATTGCAAATGTATTTTATGCAAGCTTTAAAGTCACAGTAATATCTTAACAATATGCTCATGTATTTAGCCCCTTATTAGGCTGATTTCCACTGGGCGGAATTTTTCTTTATCTTGTGAACTCTCGGGCGGAACTAATCTAATGGGGTGTTTATATGGAGGAGGGCTAGCTCTCTTGGTAGGGCTAGCCCTTGTTTACATGAGTTTTTTTGGTAGGGCTAGCCCTAGTAAGAGGGCTGGATTTTAACTCGCGTTGGCTTGTTTACTGACTTGTGCATGCAGTTTTCCCACGGATCGAAGCTCGAAATCATGTTTTCGCAAACACGATTTGAATTTATAACAAACACAACTTGTAAAATAAAACGTTGACCGAAAAATATTAGTAAAGGCAAACTTTCTCGTGTATACTGAGCTTCGATTTGCTAGCCTTCTTAACTTAAGAGGGCCAGCCCTCTTCAGTTACATGGGAAATTTCCAGCCCTCCAAGGCGAGATCCCGGGTTGTCAATAGCGAGATCTCGCCTAGGAGGGCAGGCCCTCTTGCTGGCCCTCTTGTCATGTAAATGCAAACAAGTTTTTACAAGGAATTACGCTGAGAGGCGGGATCTCGGCAAAGAGGGCTAACCCTCCCAAGAGGACTGGTCCTCCTCCATATATAAAACACCCCCTCTTCCATGTATAAACACCCCCTAAAAGACAAAGAAACATTTCGAAACGCATAGAAACTTTCGCCCAGCGGAAGACCAGCTTATATATAGAGGGAGCAAATGAGTTATAAAAAAGTTATGAACTTATCAAAATCTTCTTTCCGTTCTTTTTGCCTTTGAGCATTAGTACCAAGTAAATTTTTCTCACAGGGTACAAATACAATGTTAACAGCTTTGTGGAAAAAGAAAAACAAGTCAATGAATGATGGCATGATGCACTATTTTTTCTTTCTGATTTTGGTTCTTTAGTTGTCTATAAATTCGCGTCTACATCCATAAAAATGTTGACTGTATAATGACAATGGCTGTAATTGACTACATCGCTCACGTGCCACCCACGATCTTACCTCTCAACCCAAGGTCGGGAGCATCGCGTGATTCAGAAAGGAATGAACCTGCAGAGATCAGTTTAATATCATGGGGGAAATTACGTGATATGCGAACGAATTTCTGCGATCTGAATATTTATTTGTATATATGTGTGGACGGACCATGCACGGTTAAGATTGTGGAGCACTGGGGACAATATAGTTCTTGACAAAAATATTTGAACTATCAAAATAATTTTTTCTTGACAAAAAGACTTGAGAAAGGAGTTTTTGGGAAACGTAGGCTATATCACTTTTGAAAGAACAGAAACTTAACAAATCAACGTCTATAACGCATAAACCAAAACAACGTCTTGCATGAGTAGAAGGAAACCCGTCAAACTGAAACTCCAAACAGTAAAGGAGGAAAAACTGCACCAATAGTAAAACTTGAAAACCAACGAAGAAATAAAGACCGGCGAAAAGTTTACGGTAAAAATATAGAGCAGCCGCTCTCAGTAATCATGAACATTTAGTAGCAAAACTATTCGAGTTTCCCTGTTTACATCCTATCACTGACTGTTAATTTTGTTTTATATTTTGTGTGCCCTTAAAGCATTTTAAACGTATCCATTGCATGTCAGTTTGCAGTTTGCCTGTTGTATTTTTTATCTGTGGCTGCCGTTTTAATATCTTCTTTTAAATGGTTTTCTTATTGTAAAACCACTTGTGACTTAACGTAGCTTGTCCATAATTTGGCATAAAACTCGGAAAAGAGCAATTTTCCTTCACTGTAAAAGGTAGGAAATATGTATTAACATGTAGGTAGACGGAGATTCTGTAAACGGCATTAGATTCCTTGTAAAATTCCGCATAGGACAGTCTACGAAACGAATGTTCGACTATAAACAAAGTAATTTATTTATATTTTGTTAATATGACCGTCAGTTAACGCGCCCTTGCTGACTCAGGTCAAGTGACACCGTGATTTGCCAACAAAATATTTTCTGCACGGTAGACGGAGATTCTGTAAACGGCATTAGATTCCTTGTAAAATTCCGCATACGACAGTCTACGAAACGAATGTTCAACTGTAAACAAAGTAATTAATTTATATATTTTTTAATATGACCGTCACTTAGCGCTTGCTTGCTGACTCAGATCAAATGACACCGTGATTTGCCAACAAAATATTTTCTGCACGGTAGACGGAGATTCTGTAAACGGCATTAGATTCCTTGTAAAATTCCGCATAGGACCACAGGGAGCAGAGAAGTCAAGTATGAGTTATATTTACTGAACGTCTTACCTTTGACAACTTATGAATCAATTCACAAACCTGGATGGCTGGATTTTCAATTCGTACGGCTTGGCAAGTTAGCAAACAAACACTTCGTGTATTAAAATTCAAGCATTCAGTACACCGCAGCCTATAGTATTGTGGGCTCGCATTGCCCGAACGTCAGCGAAGCTTGCTTCGTAAACGATATGCCTAGCCGATGTGCCCCGATGGTAACCCGAATAAAAATAGAGAAAGGGAGGAAACTCTTAACGTTCAATCGTTCGATGTGCACCGCAACACCTGGTGACGGAAGTGCACAAATACCGGAAGCGAATGGGTAATGACCTCACTGGACCAGTTGACCGTTGGAAATTTCAAGGATATTTCAAACCATAAATACATCGAACACGGAAAAACATGTTTTTGTTTCTAAATGCCGGTAAGATCTTTGAATATTAAGTGCATTCATACGTGTACGTAAGCATATTTCGATGAGATCTGATCATATAAAAGCTTGGGCCAAAGTAGAACTTTGATTAAATTTTTAAATGCGTATAAATATCAGTCGGTCGCTTGATGCAAAACCAGGGTATTCTCTTATTCAAGCTATAAATTTGTTCATATTTTGAGTTCGATCGTGTGAGTCAACTCCTTTGTGTGAAGCTTTATAATAATTGAAACACTGAAGTGTGACGTTTGACAGTCTAAGATAAAAATACGAATCTCGCCTGCCGTAATTACCGTCGATCAGTCGATATTCCCTTCTCTTTCAGCCAGGTTTGGTGTATGAGAATTTAAGAATTGAGATCTAGTGAAAAGACCGCTCGCTGATTTAGTTATAATAAGTGGAAAGGACAATCGTTTCTTAAAATATTAACTTGGGGGAAAACCACTTTCCACCATGTTCATATCAACAAATACGTCATTTCCGTCACCAGGTGTTGCGGTGCACATCGTACGAAAACAATCTGTAAATTTTGGCCGCCAAATATGCACCTTTAACAACCATTTCTACAAATCTCTTGCACGATTTGGTGAGAATATACAATGTTTAGATAGGATACTTAAAATACGGCTTTTTTGTTGAATCTCATGCGAGTTAGAGCAATTTGAACAAAATGGTCCAACGGCTGTTTCCTCCCTTTTCCTATTATTAAATATATGTTGATCAATCAGCTCGCATGCGAGCCCACAATACTTTAGGCTGCGGTGTAATGAATTTGCTTGAATTTTAATACACGAAGTATTTGCTAACTTGCCAAGCCGTACGAATTGAAAATCCAGCCATCCAAGTTGTCAAAGGTAAGAAGTTCAGTAAATACAACTCATACTTGACTTCTCTGCTCCCTGTGATAGGACAGTCTACGAAACGAATGTTCAACTATAAACAAAGTAATTTATTTATATTTTTTTAATATGACCGTCACTTAGCGCGCCCTTGGTGACTCAGGTCAAGTGACACCGTGATTTGCCAATAAAATATTTTCTGCACGGTAGACGGAGATTCTGTAAACGGCATTAGATTCCTTGTAAAATTCCGCATAGGACAGTCTACGAAACGAATGTTCAACTACAAACAAAGTAATTGCTGTCGAGTGTCAGCGAGGCAGCACACTATTCTTGACGTTACCTCGTGCCCAGTCCTTTTTCCGAGCTATGTATCTGTCGGCATTATGTCATCCATATATGAGCTGATGTGACTCAGTGCGCATGTCAACTCGACAATCATTCCTCGTGAGAGATTTCTGTCGCTGAACAACTTTAATACCAAGACATGTCGATCAGAAGTTGTCAACACCACGACGGCTATGGATTTTCTAAATTGGCAAATGGCAATGCCACGACACACTAAGTTGTGAACTGTCTTACAATTTCGGTGAGGAGAGTTTATCTTGTCGAGGTAAGATATAAGTTTCTACAACTGACAACTCTTCACGGTTGTTTTCTTCTATTTTTAGGTGTATATTGGTGTGGGTTCATTGTGTTTGCGCTGATCAACATTCTGACTGCGTGTGTGTATGTTGACTGATACAAATTCTGGGCTTAATGGTACATTGCTGTAGTGTATAATTTTAGTAAAGCTTTAGATTTGTCAAAACATAATTAAGCACTTGGAATTGCATTGGCAGTTTTGCAAGAGGCATGATTATTTAATATTTATTTGTATATTAATTGTGTGTATATCCTGTCAAAACCCCTTGCATATTATGTCAAGCGATAAGTTATAGTAACTTGTAGTTTTCAATTTTATAATTAAAAAATATAGAAGAAATGTGTAAATACTCTGTCTATTGTAATTAATATTAAATTTTTGGACTTTCCAGCGTCCTTCACAGGTAACTCGACAAAACTTTTGAGACCGCAACATTCTTCGATGCACCTTGTTCACCTTTCTCACTTGAAATAATATCAATGAAATTTAAAATGATGTTCTTAGAATGGCTGCTAAGCAATCGTGGATAATAATGTAGACAATGATCAAAACGTTTCTCTTTCTCGTGATTTTCGAGTTCTCCCAAAACTTCCATAAGTATTTCTATGATGTATGGGAACACAGAAAAAAAAAGTTTTCTATTTCTTTTATAAAATAACCAGAAGGCAATAAGAAAAAGATTGTAACAAGGTTTGTGAAGAAAAACATTAAATGTTCTTCTTGGTAGCTTTTTATAAAACGTTTGCTGGAAAGTCTGTTTTTTTAAAAAAGGTAGGAAATTTCCATGTTTCCATCGAGTTATAGAAACATAGCTATTAACCAATAAGCGAGCAGGTTTTCAAAATGTTATTTTATAAGAGTTTGCTTATATATCTTATTAGATGTTTAGGTGTGTAGTATCGCTGTATATTTTTACGAGTTGTGCCGTATTATGACGAGCCTGCAGGGTGAGTCAAAATACAAACAACGAGTAAAAATATACAGCGATACTACACACCAAAACATCTAATAAGAGATTTATTATACAACTTCTCTGATCAACAAATTCTTATGGAAAAAAAAAACACTCTAAAAAGGCCACAGAAGAAGCGTGACTTGCATCAGGACAAAATAATAAGCATACATGAAGTAGTCTCCCGTGTGTAAATTTGATTGGCTAACAAAATCTGTCAAACCGGTTTTCTACTATCCAAATAACTAACTATCCAAATATCACTGTATATTTGTACTCATTTTAAGCGTTATTTGGACAGTTTTTAATGCAAATGTATAATAAACCCTATTATTTTGATGAAAGGCTTTTACTTGAAATGTCAGCAAACTTATCACGAGAATTGACAGTTCACCACCATTTTTCTCTTTTCTTTCACACTGCCTAATCACTAATCTCTCCCTTTCAGTCATTCTTTGTGTCATCACTCACCATCATGATGACAAAGAGTGATTGTGTGGGAGAAACACATCATACAAACATACTGTGAACAAATTTACCTGAATACGGGTACACCATCAACATTACAAAGAAGTGAAATATCATTTTTGCCATATGCATGAAAATCTTGTAAATGTTGATGCATTTTCCCATGGGTTGCATCCTTTAACACTGTCATTGATTCGTCTGGTCTGTTTATAAGCAGCTTAGCAATGGAATCATTCTGGAGTAGTAAACGCAACTGAGATTCTAACTTCCAGTATGAGAAATACCAATCATTGGCCTTGGCAATCTCACATGTGTTAGGCCTCAAACATGAACACAACTCCCCTCTGGATTGAGCTTCAAGTCCAAAGTAGTGTGTACACTCAGGACAAAAATAATGTCTTTGGAATTTCTCAAATTGAAATTTCTTGTAAAATAAAAACTTTGACTTAGGAACCACATGAGGGAAATGTAGGTTCATGATAGTCAAAAAATCAGTCAGTGCATCATTGGTTAAATGGTGTTTCTGCACAAATGACATCAAAAGTAAAAGAGACTGCTTCTCTGTTATACAAGAACCATTATACATCACTACCATCAATTGCAAAACCAACTTTTTGTTCTTCAGTAGCCTCCTCAAAACTATCTTCACTGACACTGCTGCCAATATCGCTATGTTCACTGTAACTACAAAACGATTCTTCTAGTAAAGGATCATTGTTAATGCTGTCATCAGAGTTATATCCATTACTGAATTCGCTGGACGATATTATGTCATCACTGTCGTTAAACAAGAATTCTGGATTGCATGTTTCGTTATTAACGTCGCTATCACCTTCACTGTCACTATTATCTTGGATATTCGGATGAGCAAGGTTTCGTTCTTTCTCCTCCATTTCGTTGTTCGCGGTACACAAACCGATTCATCGCGAAGATAGTTTTTATATCTTCTTTTAGGCGCCATTGTTTACCTATACACACAGAAGAAAAACAATGTCAGGATCTAGTTTTCGACCAATAATGTTGATATATATGTCTATATAATGTAGAATAAGTTAATATATATATATATATATAATTATGACAAACCTGTTTATAATCCACAGTATTGACGACGATTCAGTCTTATAGAGCACATGTTGCTGCAAATTCGTGTTGTTTTCCTGTTGAGCTGTTCCAATGATGCAATCTCGTTTTCATGTTTGCCACACTGAGGTTTACCCCCTGAAGGGCATCCTGGGGGATTGTGATTGGTGGAGAGCGGTAATCCGATCAACGTGATTGGCTAGTGGCACTTAATTTGAATAATACGTCACACACGATACTTGACACTTTGGCGTCTTTTTCATTGTCTTTCACCTTTCAGTGCTAGACTGCCAGTCTGCTAGAGTTCAGTTCCTTTTAGTTGTGACTTCGACTTTGTTCCTTTCAAGTAATGTCTTTTGCATTAGTAAAATTCTATGAAGAAGACACATGGGAAGTAATTCCTGTGGGAAACATTATACTCGAAGAACGCCACCGAGGTCTCGAAAGTCTAGAAGGTTGAAGACTCTCGTGATTTGGGAAGATCCTTCGAGTTCAGAGGGGAAAGGGAAGGCGAGAGCCAAATATACGCAAAAGGTTCCTGCCGAAATTATTAAGGTTTCAGGTATGTTTAAACATATTTTAATTCCTTATATAGTTATTTATTTATTTACTGCTTTGTATACATAGGGGGATTTAATAGCGTTATTAATATATTATCGATATTTGTCTTTGAATGATTGACCATGTGGCGACAGTGGGTCGTGTGCCATTGCTAATTAGGAGCCTGTTTATATGTCGGGATTATCATAAAGATTTAAATACTGTCAATTTCTTACTTTAAACAGACAATAAGGATTACTTATTCAAAGTACTGAAAGGTGAAGATGAAGAGACCCCAAGCAAACAAGGAAAAGAGCAGAGAAAGCGTGTGGTAAATTCAAAATACGCTTGGCAAACGGATGTTGATGAAGAAAATACGGTATGCTGCGTGGACACTTGAAGTATCCATTATTTGAAGTATCTATTAAGTATAATACAGTAAACGATTGTTTATAATATGGATGTTTATTTATATAAATTCCTTTACATTATTAAAGCAGGTGGTCTCAAAACGTTTAAAAACTGGTTGTGGGATAAAACAAGAGAGTGAGAAGCGCAATGTAAACCTTATCAAGATGATAAAGGACAAATACAAGAAGGTAAATAATAATTTAAATACTTTCACATTTGATATTTCCTTGCACTGTTTTTAAGTGTTGGTCAATATCAGTTACTCACTTTTAGTCCCTTTTGCATGAATCAATTCCATAAATGACCATCCCCATCCAGGATATGCTTGCTACACTGTTCCCAGGGGTTGCAAATTTGCTTTTCAAGTGGTACACCAGCCACCGAGTGACCGAAGCCAAACATTAAAACTTGGGCTCTTAGGGGCCAATTACATGGAGATTTTCAGCCCAGTTAACTGAGCTGAAATCACAGCCCAGGCTGAGTTTCAGAAATGGCCATGTAATCGCTCAAAATGTTCAGCCCAGGCTGAAAATTAAGTAAATTAAGTGATTGAACAATTTTTCAGCCTTGTTTGAAATCTGGGCTGAAATTTCTCCATGTAATCAGCCCCTTTAAAGACCCATGCCAAAATTTTTATAGCATAAATAGCATATTTTTATATAGCATAAAGCCCTTGTTCTTGGGATTTATCTGTTACTTAGAAATTTCTCAATAATATCATTTGTTTATTGATGCAGACAACGAAATCCAATAGATTTATTGAGAGTGACAGCAGTGATGATGAAAAGCCCCCTAACTCAGAAATAACTGATCAATTATTAAGAGAAAACAAGGCACTGAAAGATGAAAATGCCAGACTACGACAAGAATTACATAATATAGAAGGTAAGGTTACATGGAAGTTGGGATAACTCAACCACTTGGGTTGCCCTACTGCTAAGACTGAGTTATCTCGGTGTCATGTGAACGGTTAACCTTGCCAACAACAAAATAAATTTGTCTACTGAGATAACTCAGTCTTCGAGTTATAGAAACACTCAAAGTCATGGAAGTTTGGGAGAATTTGAAATGATGTAGAAACACTTTAATACCCTAACCTTGTGTTCCCACACTACAATTTCTCATTCTCCCTTTACTGCCATTCATGTTTTGATGCATTGACAGAAACACAGAAATGGTTTTCTTTTTCGTAATTCAGTTAATGTAAAAATTAGAAATATTAGACAAAGTTAGAAAATAGTTAATAACCAAAGCCTAAGAACAAGAACAAATGCGATATGAAAATTTTCATAAATTATTAGGCAATTGTTGACTATTATATAGTGACTACAATTATTAAAGACTACAATATGACTGTTGCAACCCTAATTACTAAAGTGAAAATTTTTTAAAGGGAGTTTGTTTGTGTTTTGTATCTTAAGATATGAAGACTTGCATCAGAAAATTAAAAAGGCATGTCTGTGAAATTGCCCAGGAAGGAAAGCCAGCAAGAAAAGACATACCAGCAATAAATGATCAAGTTGTGGAAAATGAAATACAATTAGTACCAAAAAAGAATCTCTGTGGAGCATCTACAACGTTGAAGAATGAGGATGTGTTTCCAGGAATAAAGAGAGAGTATGAGGTTCCCCCATCGCCTCAGTCTCAAAATACAAACATGGTAATTATGTTGGGGTTTTTTGGTTTATTGTTACAGTTCTGTTACAGTGTTTAAAAATAAGTTTGTTTAACGACCTCTTGAGTCTTTCCATGTACCTTTAAACTTTGTTCCTCGGGATTATTCAATTTGTTTGATATTATGCAAATATATCATAACAGCATATTGTACATCATTGAAGCTATTGAACAAAGTCACATGAAACTGCACGTCCAGTTAAGAATTGTATTTTAAGTCTCACATCTTAATATCTGGAGAACAATTACTGCAGTCGCAGACGACAAGATTGATTTGTTATTTATTATGGGAAGCCTATTTACCATTTCAAGAGTTCTTCAAATTAAGATAAAATAAATGTTCATTTCATATACATAATACAGTACATATAAATAAACAAAGTCATATGTTTCTTTCAGACAAGCACCCTGCAAAAGCGAATTTTCTGTGAAGCATCTCCAAACATGAGGAAGAATAATGTGCTTCCAGAATCTTCGGAAATAAAGAGAGATATTTATGAAGTTCCCCAACCACCCCAGTCTCAAAATACAAATATGGTAATTATGATCTTTAATATAATTTTGAACAGTGTGATAATAATTATTTTTAATGTAAGTTTGTTTAATTTAGAAGACCTCTTGAAATAGTAAAGAAACATCTCCTAATGTACATCTGCTAATGTACATCTTTCTATGCCTTGTTCTCGAGATAATTTTGAGACAATTATATTTGAGAATTTCTCTCATGTCTTTTAACAAACAATGTTCATTTAACTTTCAGTGTTCAGCCCCCCTCCACCTACTACTTCCACCTACTCGTCTGCTCAGACGAGCACCACATTTCATTCCCTTTGTGTAATGGACCAATGAAATTACACCATTGTCGTGCTAAATATAAAAGCCATCCTGGGCTAGTGTTATGTGAATTTGTTTAGCCGAAAGCTAATCTTTTGAAAAATTTAGCCTAGAACTTCACCAGATTTACGAAGAACATTCTTTTGACTATGTTCTTGTTGCCTGCATGTGCAAACAAATGCGTGAAAGTCAGCTCAACTGTGGAGGGGGGCGAACACCGGACATGCCTGTGATGGAGGCTAGTGTTTATTATACGGCCTGTTGCAAAATGAAATAGCTTAAAAAAGTTAAGTTTATGTGAACCCGAGCCATAGGCAAGGTTTACATAAACACTTTGAATTCTTCCAAACTCACCCCCATGTTTGCATCAGGTTATATACACACAAGGTGTCATGTATTCTAATTTGCAATTTCTATTTCTCACATATGTTTTCTTTAATTGTGTTTAGATTACACTTGGACCCAGTTTGGTTGTACCAGCAAAAATTTTGAACCTGTTAAAAACAAGGTGGGTTGGTTCATATGTTGCTAACATAATGGGAGCAACATTATCCAGGGAGCATATGGCAACACACACACTCAGAGGTCAAAAGGCAAAGAATGGTGGTACCAAGCCAAAGTTGGATGCTGTGTACATCAAGTCTTTAATTGGTAAATATATAATTATCATATTCAATTACCAGGTGTACTTTCAATTGTGCAATGGTCTTTGGTACATGTATTTCACTCACCTAGAGTACATGTCCAGGGGATTTTTGTTGAAGAAAGCTTTTGAAATTGAAGAAAATGTATTTTGTATGATATGAAGTGTTACTTAGTACAGTACTTACTTTGTGAGTGATGCATTTTTTATTCACTTTATTAGATCATGCACTGTCTGTGACATACACTGACATGAAAAGACAAGTTTTGGAAGAAGATGTGGTAAAGGCAATTAAATTTAAATTGAATAATGAAGAAAGTGCCTGGAAGAAGCACAGCAGTGTCAAAGAGGAGCAGAAAGAAAATATTGAGCCTCAAAATAATGACAATGAAAATTAAGTAAATTTTTTCTAGTTCTGTTAGTTGAAAGTTGTCAGAAACATATTTATTATACACGGTTCATTTTTTATTGCTAATATTGTTTTTAATATTTTATGTTATTAAATATTACATTATTTATTAATTGCCGAGTCAACAGGTTGTATATATGTTCATAAGAAAAATGGTGTTTAATACCACAAATGCTCACTTACTATTATTTTATTATGTTATTGTATATTAACATTAATTACATTTACAATATCCAATTATATTAATCTATTTACTATGAACTCAATAAATTCTTTGAAATTATGTATTTGAATTAATTGTAGTTTAGCCAAAACTAAAAACACCAGTCATATTTCAAAATCACTATAGTTTTTACAACTTGTTCTTAAAACTATAGTTCCCACAACTATTGTTCTTAAAACTATAGTTTTTACAACTATAGTTTCTTGAACTATAGTTATCTTTGTAGTATTTTGGAACAAAACTATTGTTTAAAAACTATAGTTTTTTTTTTAAAAACTATAGTTTCCAAAACTAAAGTTTGAAAAACTATAGTTTTTGAAACTATAGTTTTGTTCCAAAATACTATAGTATTGAAAACTATAGTTTTTACCTCAAAAAACTATAGTTTATTTTTGTAAGGGCAACCTATCTATCTATCTATCTATCTATCTATCTATCTATCTATCTATCTATCTATCTATCTATCTATCTATCTATCTATCTATCTATCTATCTATCTATCTATCTATCTATCTATCTATCTATCTATATATATATATATATATATATATATAGATAGATAGATAGATAGATAGATATAGTTAATTATTACCTAACTTTATTATTAATTGTTTGGCATATTTATGTACATTGAACTTTGGTTATATATTATTGTAATACAGATACAGTGTGCATGCGATAGTCAGTTGTCAACTTTGTCCTTATGGTTTATTTGGTAAAGCCAGCTAACTAACAATGATTATGTTTGAATGATCTGCCTTGAGTGAAGCTTCACACTAGCCCTGTTTGGCTATCTCACAATTAAGCAATCATTAATAAGCAATTATTGAATTATCTTGTAGGTTGTTATCAGTATGTATATTTACTTGTGTGCTTGCACTGATACATGTTTCGATGTTATAAAAATTATGTATTGCAGTGTGTGGTTGTTGGTCTGTGCTATTCTTAAATACTATTAGTATTTTTAATTTCGTTGATAGTTTACAAAGTCATAATATAATTAAGTCAGAAATAATTATGATGTTTTCATAATGAAACTGTGAAAGTTATTGCTGTTGAAGGGAGAGAACGCTTCATAATAATTATGAAGCGTTCTAATTGTGCTGTGTATTTATACTCGTTCCATATTGAAATGGTGGACGGGTTTATTAATAAGAACAACATTTCTATTGCGATAATTTGGGGTTATCACTTATCCGTTGCTGCGCGCGACCGTAAAACACCATTAGTTTGCCTTCCTTCTTGTGGTCTAAAATGACTCCAAATATCTCGCAACGTTAAACTTAACTTGAACAGGAAATATACCTCTTTATTATATGGCAGCAGCGCTGAGAGGTCCGAATACGGAAATCCTGTAATTTGATTGGTTCATAAGCGGTCGGATATTTCCCGTATCCGCCCGCTCAGAGCGGAAGCTGCCGTTCGGGACCGTAAGTTTTATAAACAAAATGGCAGTCAAGTCAGTATATGCAACAAGATGGATTATATTTTAGAACTACTCATTGTTGAAATATATCGTGCAGGTATGTTGTTAGAAATTTTATAAGCTTTCATTTGATGTGTAGTTCGAGTTTCCACGTTTTGTGAACGTTTTTAAAATGTCCAAAACGTTCGTAACATTGTTCGTAATAATATAACATTTACTTCTCACAAGTATTAGAATTTCAGATGATTTTTTATTCAACTACTTAACGTACGATCTTGAGCAATATGTCAAACAAAAGCAATTGAAAAATACTATTTGGGGTAGAAAGTTAAGGATTCTAACTCAACGGTACTTTAAAAATGGGAAAATGTCTGCCATTTTCGTTTAGTTCGCAAAAAAGATAGATCGAGTTTTCACAGAACGTTCACAACATTTATGGCCAAACTACTTATTGACCTCGCTTGTTCGGTCTGTACTAGTGAAATATCGGACCTCTGTTTTTTGCACAGACCTCAACTCGCTGCGCTCGTCTCGGTCCGTACTAAAAAAACATCGGTCCGATATTTCACTAGTACAGACCTCACGCTCGGTCAACAAGTAGTTAATATGCTCTATCTGAACTTCTGAGTCTCCGAATCCGCCATTTTAAAACAAAATTGTCCCACACAGAAACCGCTGGAAAACCGAAGCCCGCGCTTCAGGGAGCAAAAGCCTTTAGCAACCGACCACCGTGCGTAGTCAATTCTTAATTGTGATGTAAAAGTTTTTGAAAGCAAATTAATCGAGTCGTTGCGTGGATGATTTTATATTCAGACGAGGCAATTTATAATATGGCCAACATGTCTGATCGAGCTTCGTAAACTGACAACACTGCGTTGCCGAATAGAAATGGATGACCTTAATTCTAAGAAAACAAAGTTAGCTTCATGGTCAAGCAACAATGCCCAAAACCTATGGTAGTCCACGAGCGAAATATGCTATTAAATAGCATATTGTCAATGTAGGTGACAAATAGTCAAATGTCAGTGACAGGCTAATGTTGAGAGCGTGAACTGGCAAGTCTATATACAGTAGTAATGGAGTAAAATCGCATGCTGCTCATACAAAATCTGTTATGATTAATGTGGAAACATTTATTGTACCTTTTACTCTATGTATCATGTGTGCAGAAGAACAATTAATGTATGGTTGCTCATAATTTTGATGACATAATTTGCTGGACATCTTTTTCATTCACTATTAAATTTTACAGCAGTAATGCTCGAGGTGCTAGTTATCTCAAGCGATTTTCTTTACCTACTAGATTGCATTATTGTTTGACAAATTGTTGTGACGAAAATATTTAATAAGTGCTGTATTAAATACTGTATTAAATTAGTCAATTAAGTCAAATTTTGTGAGTTGTTATATATACCGGTAGTTATGTTAATTTGATTGACCTACTTAAAGCTTTACTACGGGATAACCATACTTTATGACTATAGCTTTTAGTACCATAGCTTTAATAGTCAAGTTATTAGTGCACTGCCTCTCACCACTGAGGACCGGAGTAAAGCCTATTTGGATTGAGTTAGTATTTGAATGGGTGACCATGCACCTGTCCAGGCTTGGAACTCACGCCAGATATGAATGGAGCTGTTAGCACTTAGCCTTCTGTGCCTTGCTGGCTTTACTCTGAGAGTCTGAGTTGAGTGAGTTCTTTATCAAAGTTAAAACACAGCATGGCCTGTGAGCATACGGTAGACAATTTTATCAAAAATCTTGTTCAGCTCTAGATCAGAATACAAGGTTGTTACAACTATACAATTCCATCAATGTTTTCAAGAATCTTGTTCAGCTATGATTACAAGGTTGTTACAAGTACACAGTTGCATCATTGTTTTTACCATAGTACATGTAGCTATAGGTATTAAACACAGTAGATACATGCACCCCTGGGCATGCCTATTTTTTAACTAACCTGTAACCTTTACATTGAGTAAGAATTACAGATTAATATTGGCATTGAACAAGTAGTAGTTAAAACTTAAAATATGAGCGGCCAATCTTTATGGCTCCATTTACAATTGTAGATGCCCATAAAGGTAAGACGCGAATATTTTAACTTATCAAATTTAATTCTAAGTGTACATGATGAATACTTTGTTTAAGAGTTGTAAGAAACGTTAGATAAGATCATTTTAACTCTTAAAAAACTGAATTTGGGCCACTAGTGTCTAATAACTTTGATAAAACATTGATTTTTATTAATCAATGTTTTAACAGTATTTACAAACGCCTGATTAAACATTCATTTCTTTTGAATTTTCCTTATGAATTATTAATGAAATTGATAATCAGTACAGTACTCACAATTCAATAATGCAAGAATTAGTTTGGTGTGAACTATCTCAGTAAGGAAATCTTTTAACAACATAATGCTGTTACATGTAAGTGTTAATAGTAGGATTTAATACCATGAGCTTAAATGCTTAATAGCCTGAATGCCATTCTTTTTTGTATTTGTTTATACTTTAGAAATTTACTGGAGCATGATTACCTGTGTGACTAGCATTCAGTGATGGATCCTGACCATGCAAAGGTACCACTGTATTGAATTGCTCTAAAGGGATGAAAGTTGTAATATATGATTCAGTCCTCAGTTTGTGTTTTTTGGGAGGATATTAACAATAAGGTGAGATTTTTCCTTTTTTTAACTATGGTAACTTTAAGCATTAAAAACTTTTTTCTAATCCACTGTACAGTATGTAACAGGCCTCTCAATTTAGAAATACCCACATGTGCGACAAATAGCACACCTAAATTCAAGTATGACTTGTGTGCCATGGCATTAATTTTTTTATAGAATAAGTTTTCCTTCTTTTAACAAAGTGTAAATAGTAAAGTCTAAAAATGGATCGAGTATTCTATGAAGGAGGAATTACAGTGTATTGTATTTGTATGTGAAACAACTTTTTCACTCTTTATACTGCGATGTTCACACCCTAGTACTGGCAATGTTAACTGCAAATGTGGACGGTATCACTATGACAGTCAGATTTACAGTAGAAACAAGAATTAAATATCTAGTTTAATAAACAAATAAAACTTAAAACTACGTACATTCAAGGGAAATTTATCCTGAACGTCACCTGAAACTTCCTGAAACCATGGCCGAAACTTCCATGAGTCTTGTTTATAGGCACTTTAAGCTTCACGTTCGTATGACAAACAGCAGGTGAAGGTAAATTTCTCATTTAAAACAACCATTCACATAAAACGACTTCTCATGTTAAAATATAATGCCAAATAACCATGATGGCAAAGAAAAACAAAACGCATTGTGACAAGGGCAAGTAGAAACTACACTAACAAAATCAACTCTGCCGTTTGCCAGAGCTCTCAAACGCAAAGCTTAAATTAACTCTCTAATATCACAATAAATAGCCGGCGAACCAAAGCGGTTGTTCGATGCATTTTGCCATAATTTTTATAATAACAAAATATAATCTAATGAAATTGTGGTGAGTTAAAAACTAGACGTGTTAAGTCATTTTAACAGCATATTTTTGGTGTGTGACAACAACATGCCAAGGAGGTGTCACACGTGAGTCAGCGTGTGTGCGTGCGATCGCAACTTTTCTAGAAGTTGTCAATTTCAAAAACCTGAGCTAAATAGCTTAATTAATTTGGAAGTTGATCGAATATTTACTCCGTTTTAAAAACACGTATCTAGAATTAACTAAAATAGCACAGTTATGAAAAAAATTAACTAAAATAGCACAGGTATCAAAAGTGCTCTCTTGATTCAGGAATTTGTGTGGTATATGTTCGCTGTGTCAGCGTCTGACAACATTATATTATTCAGCTTTTGCTATATCTTGGCTGGTTTACAGTTAATAATAGCGTTCACTGTAATATCTTTTAAATAATTAAACAATTTATGTTGAGTGGGCTACAGAAAGCTCAGACAGATTATTTTCGTAGTTATAAAACATGTGTACAGTACGTATAAACGACTATGACGATCAATATAAATATAATCATAACATCTCGCGACATTTGCACGCGTATCAATATAAATACTGAGTTAAATTTAATAGCGAATTTTATACTGTTGGGAAACCAGCGAATAAACATTTTCCTTCGGATGCACATGCAGCTGCCTTATGGCCACTCTCTTCTCCATCTCAGTTTATTTTGAGCTCGTTTCCTTATATTATATGCAAGGCACTTTTTCACAACGCTCTTCTTCGCCTACGTCTGCAGCGGAAATTCAAACTCTCTTTGATTGATAGGTCATTAGCGTGTCAACCAATAGATTGCGAGCGTTCGCCGGTGAAGGCTATACACGAAAAATAACAATGGGTGACTGCAGGCGCTCCTTTCACTGTCCGTCCCAATCCCCAGCGCCAGCTAGGCAGGCAAAGAATTATATCAAATCGGCATTTCTACTTTATCCCATTAAAATTAAACTGTTAAAGTTGTCAAAAGTTTAAAATTGCTGGAAATTATAGAAATTTTCTGATTTCGATGAGGTCACTAGGACGTTATGGAAATGAAGTCATCAAATGAAAGCACTTAATTGGTCTCCGTACACCATGTACAAAAAAAAGTCTATAGGTTATAATTATAAAGAACTAGGGATCACTTTGTAAAATCAATTTTTCCTTAGCAACGGATCGAAATAAATACGTCCGACTAGAACTCAAATATATGTTAATTTACCTGAAACGTCTTTCATGTAATTTAGGAACAGTCTATACGATCTCTCTTCCCGCATACGTCTATTAGATCCTTCCGCCGAGAATGATGGAGTTAGCAGTTTGACCAGCCTTGGGTACGTCACGTCAGCAACAGCTGTACGCCTTAGTAGGAACAAAAGGGAAGGCCTTTTATTAATGAGCTAGAAAATGTAGTCATAATATTGAGTTAGTTTACTTCTATGCTTTGCCTAAAAAAGGGATGCGATCATAGAAAAGAAATAAGCATTAGAATTGTCTTTGGCATTTCTTAATTTACACTAGCGTGAGGTAATTTGTAATTGGTTTACGCAGTACACGATATTTAAAACTTGACATTGGCTCCCAACAACCGGTCAGGTATTATCATTATTATCATTATTATTATTATTATTTTTATTATTATTATTATTATTATTATTATCATCATCATCATCATTATTATTATTATACAAATCTTTATAAACGGCGCCGTTGTAACCACTAAAAAAGGCTGTTTTTGCAGCTTCATTTAACGAGAGGTTTTCAGCTATTATAATGCTAAGAATGAGCCTGTTAAATATTAAATACTTTCTTTTCCAGTCAAATTATTCTGTTAATTTACCTCGACCAGGCCGAACTTCGAAAAGCCATCGCGGAGTTGTGCTTCAGCTTGGCTAAGTTGTTCCAGAGGCACTTGCCCAAAAAGTTTGGTTAACAAGCTTTCATGCATAAAACATGGGAGCGGGCCACCTTGAAGCATGCTGTAGCCTATAAGAAGCAATGAACAGTATAATTCGATCTTTAACAATGGTGGAATTGTATTTTTGTATCAGCAATTATTATATGGCTGGGTTTGATTTCCGGTCCGTATGCAAAACGACGCACGCTGATTGGTTCCCGAGAGGTTGGGATATTACGATAGTGACCTCGGGGTCAATACGCTTTTTTCTCGGCCCTGTAAGTTTTGGCGGGAACATTTCTGGGTTGATTTGAATACAAATAAAAGAGTACTGGGTATCGTTATTCAAATATTCTGAACAATAATATGTGTTGGAACATTACTGCTGGTTTTCTTTAAAGCTGTTTATCTAAAAATACGAAACTAAAAGCGACACGTACAAAAGTTAACAGGTAAGGTAAACAGCATGCTCCGAAGGCGAAAACAACGCTCGAAACTTAAAAATAAAATGAACCAATAGCCATATAATAAATTCCTTAACCTCGTTTGCTCGGTCTGTACGGGAAAGTATTTGCCCCCGGTTTTATCGCACAAACCTCGTTCCTTCGTCGTATACCAATGTAAAATACGTATACTGTAGAATTTAGAAACGTTATATATCAGATTTACATCCAGCAGGTTACAGTTAACTATGTAAGGGGGTTTAAACGGGGGACAACCGTATATCAAAAGGGTGAAAGCCTATTGTTTTAACATCTGAGAGTACGTGAATGTCTTAACAACATACTGTTCATACAACAACACACACACACATATAATATATCCCCGCACCACTCCTTATCTTATGATTACCTTACCTTATCAACCTCGCCATGTGAAACTGAAATAAGTACGTTATTTTGAGGCCCCTCGGGGATATATATATATATATATTTGAGTACGAGTATATGACTGCGAGATTCGTAGTTTGTAAATGCCACCTTTATGCAATCGTCTCCCGTCATGGAATAATAATGACACTCAAGTCAATTACAATACTAGGCAAGTCTAATACAGTACAACAAGCAACTGTACCTTTTCTTGCAGCTGTGCGCTGTCTCTGGCGAGAGGTTCGCCTACCACCGTATGGTTGAATTCTCTATAAGTAAATAAAAATCACGTGGTAATAAAATTGAGCAAACTTTTTTAGAGAGCCTACTGTTGCAAACTAGTTTGTTCGAAAGATGAGAAAAAAACTGAAATAATTGTAATTGCTTCTCTCAAAATGAAAAACGGAATACATGTACTAAATACAGACAAGAAGAAAAAAGGGGGAAATATAATGTTGATTGCAGTATAGCAACATCCTCGATGGATTTTTACCTTGATGTCCTCTGTTGATATGACATAGTTAAAGGGCGGATGGCAATATACAGCAATCAACATAAATTGTGTTCAGCCTTTATAATATCGCAATTCTCGATCAAATAACAAGGTAAGTTTATTTTGTCCATTCCAGTGTATTACAAACAATATTTAGATATTCTGAATATATATAAGGTCAAATTTAGAGTTAAATATATGATTTATTCAACGGCCATATCATATGAATGGGCTGCTTGTGCCTATACTAATCTTTTGACACCGAAGCCGAAACTAATGTAACAGCCACGCAAACGTTTATTACAGTTGAGAAAGGAGTTGCAGATTGCAGTTCACCATGCCGCCGAATTTAGATCGTTGTTTGCATTGTGTCAACCAAGTTCTTTGTCCGTTCAAAACAAAGGCGTGGTATCTTTATTTTTGTGCTAACCAATCATATTCCAGTTATCCCACGGGATACATTCGATAACTGGAATGACTAAATGTCATTTTACAGCTATAGCGATGACGAAACGACATGAGCACATTTTACAGCTATATTGTTTACTAGCTATTATACTGACTCTGTTCAATCAATTTACCGATTGTCGATTAAACAGTCGTCTGTGTTCATCAACAGCTGTACGACCATTGTTCACAGTACCACTTGGGGTCATACCACTTGGGGTCGTACCACTTGGGGTCTGTGCAGCATTCGAGCTCAACACAGACTGCTGGTCCGGAGAAGGACGAACTCCTGTACCATTGGTCTGATTAGACTGGCTGCCAGTGGGCTGACCTGAGCCTGACTGTAAAAGGTCTACCACCTGCCTTAACATATTTACAGTTTCGTTGTTGATATTGCTCTATAATATAATTAGAAGTGAAAATGTCTTAAATGTACAATCTGCAATTATGTTTTTTTGCAACATTCCAAGAGCTAAGTCATGTTGCAAAAGAAATACCTACCATGAGGGTGTTTTTTAATTTTGATTTCAGTCCAAATTAAAAATACCAAATATTTAAATACTACAAAAGATGAAAAAAATATGATCAATGTTATGTATGAGTTGAAAGCGCAAATTTAAAGTTTCTGTTAATACTTTTTACTATAGTATAATGATTCAGTTGCTTAGGAAGCAACTTGATCTTTGCACTAGAGTTTGTGCACAGCTTTAAAAAGAAACTTTATTTGAACTCCACATATTGTTTGCTAGAATAGGATCATGACTAAAACAACACACTGGTAACACAAGTGACATACGAGTAACATACAAATATGACACATACCGCAGAATCTCGAAAGTAGTGCCCCCCCCCCTTACTTTCAGTTTTATCCGCTGCATGGGAGCCGCTACTTTTTTTTTGGGGGGGGGGGGGGCACTACTTTTGGGTGGTAAAATATGTTATTATGGTGGATGAGTAAATAAAGTAAATACGAAATAAATTTCCTGTATTACATAAAAGGAGTGCATGATATCCTCGTATTGCTATTAACATGAATGTGAAATAAAGTTTCCAATTTGATTTTTCCTTCTTTCAAATCCTTTTATCATCATCAATGGTATCCACTGTATCACTTGGAAGCACGCTATTTTGACTATTTTCAAAAGGGCCGCTATACTTTTGGAAATTTTTAAGACATTTCAAATTTACCGCTACTTTCGAGAGGGCCGCTACTTTCGTGATTCAACGGATGAGACATCAGAGTTCAAAGAGCGTTTTCTAACGCAACTTTCAGGAATATGATACGACTACGAGATACACATGCTTAGCCAGCACAGTCTGCACACATGCCCAGTTGTTGCCTACAGTGCCCAGTGGCCATACGTTTGGATATTTATCAAGGGAACAATAACCATACGATACGTAATAATAATAATAACGATTTAATGACAGTATTTCCACAAAGTGGCTCTTCACCTGCCATAACTAATTAACTACATTATATAAATATATACATTTAAAATCACAAATATGATGTAAATCTCTCCATACACGAACACAACTCTTCATTTCTTATCGTGTTCCTGTATTATAAACAAAACGCGATTTACATTCAATCATCCTATTAAACGCGTATAAAATTCAAATTTTATATGCACGTGCTTAGACAATAAGAATACTGCAAATAAGCGTATAAGTACCAGAGTATAAATCGTAATAGACATACCTTCTTTAGCAGAGTCCCAAATTACGAAATTGTCAAGAGAAATGCTTGAAAAGCGACAAATCAGTTTGTAATCCGACTCCGAGGATCAGAGGCTAAGAGCTGTTAACAACCGAAACACACGCGCGGGAATGCCACCGGAAATACCGCATTTCGTGATCAAATTACACACTAGGTCGAATCATTTCACGTTGCCTTGAATCGTTTCACATCAGATTGAATCGTGTCACATCAGATTGAATCATTTCACATCAGATTGAACCATTTCACATCAGATTGAATCATTTCACATCAGATTGAATCATTTCACGTTGCGTTGAATCATTTCACATCACGTTGAATCATTTCACAACAACATGCGCCGTACCGCATTTAATGATCAAATTACATAATACGTTGGGTCATTTAAACATGCGTTGAATCATTTCACATCAGATTGAATCATTTCACATCAGATTGAATCATTTCACGTCAGATTGAATCATTTCACATCAGATCGAACCATTTCACATCAGATTGAATCATTTCACATCCGATTGAACCATTTCACATCAGATTGAACCATTTCACATCAGATTGAATCATTTTACGTTGCGTTGAATCGTTTCACATCGCGTTGAATCATTTCACAACAACATGCGCCGTACCACATTTAATGATCAAATTACATAATACGTTGGGTCATTTAAACATGCGTTGCATCATTTCAGATTGCGTTGAACCATTTCACATCAGATTGAATCATTTCAGATTACATTTCACATCAAATTAAATCATTTCGCAACAGGTTGAATGATTTTACGTTAGCTTAAATCAACTGACGTGTTGTTGAACCATTTCACATTAGGTTGAACTATTTCACGACATGGCGAATGGTTATCAAACGGCATGAATCATTTCATAACTAGACGAATCATTTAACAATAGCTAGTCCAATCATTGTGCAACATGTTCAGTTATTTCACATTGTGAAGTTAAACCAATACAAAAGTAGTTGCATTACTTCACTGCGAACTGAATCATTTCATGTTAAGATGAATCATTTCATAACTTGTCCAATCATATAAATACATGTTGTTCAATCATTTATATTTAGGATGAATCATTCCTGTTCGTGATAAGTCGTTTCAGTTTATGTCAATTCATTTCACACATGTAGTATTTTTGGTGGTAACGGCCACCCATAGAACGTTATATATCTTTGCGTTCATCAAATAAAAACACTATAGTATGAATAACATGTGTGCGTGTTTCTCCCACACCAAACTTCTCGATTTTAAAGGATTTCGTTCGAGAATGAAAGAGATACACAAACTTCTTCGATAACCATTATGCATGTGTGACGTAAATTCCGGACATTTGTATATCAAATAAAATGAAATATCTCGAAAACAAAGCGAAAATCTTCCAAAGAAGTTGCGAGAAGTTACTTTATTATTTTAAAAGTTCTTCCAAATAAGACAATAAAAACTGTCGAGGTTAGGGGCACTTTAAAGCACCACTGTGAAGTATGCACCACATTCAGCCTTCGATTCAAGCCTTCGATTCGGCCTTCGATTCAGCCGTCGATTCAATTATCGCATGTTATTGCGAAGTTATCTCCATATTCATCAGGTGGTCGCTATAACAGAATATCATACAAATACACAATTTTCTCAGGCGCTATTCTATAGGATTTCTTCAAATTAACATAACATGTACAGAATTTCATGCTCTTTCATCTAGTATAAATCTCCAGAGTAGCAAAGACCCATGGACGACGTAGGCAAGCTTTAAACAAATTGCGGCGCGGCGTTATTAATACGACTGACGGGGGTTGTGTTGTATATGGCATATACATCAGATTATAAACACAATTTTCTAAGCCGCTATTCTATACGATTTTCTAAACTTTACATATGTTGTACAGAATTTCATGCTCTTTCATCTAGTATAAGTCTCCGGAGTGGCATAGACCCATGAACGACGCAGGCAAGCTTTAAACAAATTGCGGCGCGGTGTAATTAATACGACCGACGGGACTTGTGTTGACATTTACTGTTGTATATTGCATATACATCAGATATAAACACAATTTTCTCAGCCGCTATTCTATACGATTTTTTTAAATTTACATATGTTGTAGAGAATTTCAGGCTCTTTAATTTAGTATAAGTCTCCAGAGTGGCATAGACCCATGAACGACGCAGGAAAGCTTTAAACAAATTGCGGCGCGGTGTTATTAATACGACTGACGCGGGGGTTGCCTTGCATGTTTCAGATTACATCGGAAAAAGTACAATTTTCTCAGCCGCTATTCTATACGATTTTTTAAAATTTACATATGTCGTAGAGAATTTGATGCTCTTTCATGTAGTGTAAGTTTCCAGAGTGGCATAGACCCATGAACGACGCAGGAAAGCTTTAAACAAATTGCGGCGCGATGTTATTAATACGACTGACGGAGGTTGCCCTGAATTGTTTCAGATTACATCGGAAAAAGTACAATTTTCTCAGCCGCTATTCTATACGATTTTTTTAAATTTACATATGTTGTAGAGAATTTCATGCTCTTTCATGTAGTATAAGTCTCCAGAGTGGCATAGACCCAGGATCGACGCAGGAAAGCTTTAAACAAATTGCGGCGCGGTGTAATTAATACGACTGACGGGGGTTGTTTTGTATATTGCATATACATCAGATATAAACACAATTCTCTCAGCCGCTACTCTATACGATTTTTTTAAGTTTACATATGTTGTAGAGAATTTCAAGCTCTTTCATGTAGTATAAGTTTCCAGAGTGGCATAGACCCATGAACGACGCAGGAAAGCTTTAAACAAATTGCGGCGCGGTGTTATTAATACGACTGACGCGGGGGTTGCCTTGCATGTCTCAGATTACATCGGAAAAAGTACAATTTTCTCAGCCGCTATTCTATACGATTTTTTAAAATTTACATATGTTGTAGAGAATTTCATGCTCTTTCATGTAGTATAAGTCTCCAGAGTGGCATAGACCCACGAACGACGCAGGAAAGCTTTAAACAAATTGCGGCGCGGTGTAATTAATACGACTGACGGGGGTTGTTTTGTATACTGCATATACATCTAGACATGGAGGTGGTGTAGCTATTTATACCAGGGATGTTTTTAATATTAGGGAAAAGTCCCAATTAGTTCCTGTAACCATGGAAGCTGTTTGCATTGAGGTAATTAAACCAAAAGCCAAACCTATCATATTTACCTCTATTTATCGGCCTCCTGATTCAAACATTGATTTTATGGTCAATTTAGAAGACTATTTGTGTAAATTAGATTCTGAAGATAAAGAATTAATTGTCTCTGGGGACTTAAATTGTGACCTTTCCCTACCTAACTTACAAAGTCACTCCAAAAGACTAATAGAAATTCTTGATCTTTTCCAATTAAAACAATACATACGGAACCTACACGAATCACCACTGATCATGAATCTTTACTGGACATTATTGCAAGTAATCGTCCTGACAAAGTTAAAAATTGTGGTGTAATTCATGTGGGTTTAAGTGACCACAGCCTTGTTTATGTATGTTTAAAAATTTCCGTTCCTAAGGATAAGCCTAAGATAATTGAAAGCAGAAATTTTAAAAACTATAACAGCAGTTGCTTTAACGAGCATTTATATTCTGAATTGAACAAAATCTCCTGGGATTCGAATGACCCCAATTTTCTATGGGATCGATTAAAGACAATTTTTGATTCAGTATCTGATATTTATGCTCCCATTAGAACTCGAAGGGTCAGGAGTGTATATGTCCCCTGGTTAACCACCAGTATTAGACATGAGATGAATCACCGAGATTATTTTAAAAAAAAAGCAGTGAAAACTAAATCTGAATATTTTAACAAAGCCTATAAAACTCAGCGTAATCTAGTTAACAATCTGATTAAGTCTGTAAAAACTGAATACTGCAAAAATAGTATTGATCAAAATATGAATAATCCTAAAGAGATGTGGAGAAACATAAACCAAGTTCTTGGAGGCAAGGGTTGCTGTTCAAAAACTACGAATATTACTAAAATAAAAGCTTCGAACGGTGATATTCTAACTGATGAAAATGAAATAGCTGATGCATTTAACAAATACGTCACTGAGATTGGCCCTGAATTGTCAAGCCAACTAGACAATACCACTTGCGATTATACTAAATATGTGCACCATATAGCCAACGCTGAATTCAATTTTAATCCAGTTTCATATGCTAATGTTTTGAATGCTTTGCTGAAGACTAAACCTGGCAAAGCATCGGGACCAGACAAAATTCCTGGTAGGCTATTGAAGGACTCTGCTTATGTTTTGACCCCTTATTTAAAACTGATTTTTAATTTGTCCTTGTCTGCAGGAATTTTTCCTAATGACTGGAAAATTGCAAGAGTTGCACCAGTTCACAAATCTGAAAAGAAAGATGATTGTGGTAATTATCGACCAATCTCGGTTTTATCCCTTGTCTCAAAGTTATTTGAAAAATTGGTTTATGAACAAGTAAATAACTATTTAATCAACAATAATATTCTCACACCACACCAGTCAGGGTTTCGAAGAAGTTGTTCCACCTGTATTTCATTGTTAAAAACCACTAATACCTGGTTTGTTAACATGGATAAAGGTTTTATAAATGGTGTAATTTTCCTCGACCTCAAAAAAGCATTTGACACTGTAAACCACGAGATACTTATTAAGAAACTTGAGTTGTATGGAATCAGAAACACTGCTCTCCGATGGTTTGTCTCATATCTAAGTAATCGACCTCAAGTGTGTAAAGTGGGAAATCTTTTTCAAGTCCTGCTAAAATCACAACTGGTGTTCCCCAGGGGTCAAACCTTGGTCCTCTATTATTTTTATTATATATTAATGATTTACCAAATTGTCTTAAAAATTCTGACCCAGCACTCTTTGCTGACGACACTAATTTAACAGTCCATGGAGCCTCAGCCAGTGAAATTGAACTGAAATTAGAACAGGATTTAAATAATGTTCATCAGTGGTTGCTGGCAAACAAACTGACTTTAAATGTCAAAAAAACTGAGTATATGCTAATCGGATCCAGGCAAAGGCTATCACAGCTAATTACTGATCCACATTTGCAAATAGGTTTTGAAAAAATCAAGCGAGTATCGACTACTAAAACTCTGGGAGTTATGGTAGATGAATGTATCACCTGGGATAAACACATCGACCAAATTACACGCAAAGTCTCAAAAGGAATAGGTTTATTGAGACGATCCAAGGATCTAGTGAATAAAAAATCTTTAAATTCTATTTATAAGGTTCTTATTTTACCACACTTTGATTACTGCGCTTTAGTGTGGGATAATTGTTCTATCACATTACAAAATAAACTTGAAAAGCTTCAAAATAAAGCAGGTCGAATTATCACAGGTGATAGCTATGATACTCCGTCTGATATTGTTATGAAAAAACTTGGTTGGGAGAGATTATATGACAGAAGAAAAGTCCAGTTGTGTTCTTTAATGAAAAAGTTAGTACGAGGGGAAAATAATAATAACCTTACTGATTTATTTTCCCTTTCTAATCGCCCTTGTTACAACTTAAGAAGTAACAACCGCGTTCTATCTTTGCCCAAACCAAATACGAATGCTTTAAAAAAATCTTTTAGTTATAGGGGAGCTAGAGTCTGGAACGATCTCCCTGTTTATGGAAAATTTTAGAAGCCCAGTGGCTGTTTAATACCATAATATTCTTATCAAATTTTATACGTGTGTCACTTTTCTTTTTAATATATCATAAATTTTTTATGTAAATATATCTATTTAGTGTTTTCTTATTCCTGTAAATATAGTTTTTATCTTATTTCTTACACGGCCCTTTGAAAATCAACTTTCTTTTTTTTCCTTTTCTTTCTCTTGATTTATATGACTTTTGGTACTTTTATAACTCTTAGGTTTAGTTACAAGTTGAAAGGCTACTAACCGTGTTTAAATAACTGTAAATAAATAAAGATATAAACACAATTTTCTCAGCCGCTATTCTATACGATTTTTTTAAATTTACATATGTTGTAGAGAATTTCAAGCTCTTTCATGTAGTATAAGTTTCCAGAGTGGCATAGACCCATGAACGACGCAGGCAAGCTTTAAACAAATTGCGGCGCGGTGTTATTAATACGACTGACGGAGGTTGCCTTGAATGTTTCAGATTACATCGGAAAAAGTACAATTTTCTCAGCCGCTATTCTATACGATTTTTTTAAATTTACATATGTTGTAGAGAATTTCATGCTCTTTCATCTAGTATAAGTCTCCAGAGTGGCATAGACCCATGAACGACGCAGGAAAGCTTTAAACAAATTGCGGCGCGGTGTAAATAATACGACTGACGGGGGGTTGTTTTGTATATTGCATATACACCAGATATAAACACAATTTTCTCAGCCGCTATTCTATACGATTTTTAAATTTACATATGTTGTAGAGAATTTCAAGCTCTTTCATAAGTTTCCAGAGTGGCATAGACCCATGAACGACGCAGGAAAGCTTTAAACAAATTGCGGCGCGGTGCAATTAATACGACTGACGGGGGTTGTTTTGTATATTGCATATACACCAGATATAAACACAATTTTCTCAGCCGCTATTCTATACGATTTTTAAATTTACATATGTTGTAGAGAATTTCAAGCTCTTTCATAAATTTCCAGAGTGGCATTTAAAAAATCGTATAGAATAGCGGCTGAGAAAATTGTGTTTATTTCTGATGTATATGCAATATACAAAACAACCCCCGTCAGTCGTATTAATTACACCGCGCCGCAATTTGTTTAAAGCTTTCCTGCGTCGTTCATGGGTCTATGCCACTCTGGAGACTTATACTACATGAAAGAGCTTGAAATTCTCTACAACATATGTAAATTTGAAAAAATCGTATAGAATAGCGGCTGAGAAAATTGTACTTTTTCCGATGTAATCTGAAACATTCAAGGCAACCTCCGTCAGTCGTATTAATAACACCGCGCCGCAATTTGTTTAAAGCTTTCCTGCGTCGTTCATGGGTATATGCCACTCTGGAGACCTATACTAGATGAAAGAGCATGAAATTCTCTACCACATATGTAAATTTAAAAGAATCGTATAGAATAGCGGCTGAGAAAATTGTGTTTATATCTGATGTATATGCAATATACAAAACAACCCCGTCATTCATATTAATGACACCGCGCCGCAATTTGTTTAAAGCTTTCCTGCGTCGTTCATGGGTCTATGCCACTCTGGAGACTTACACTACATGAAAGAGCATGAAATTCTCTACAACATATGTAAATTAAAAAAAATCGTATTGAATAGCGGCTGAGAAAATTGTACTTTTTCCGATGTAATCTGAGACATGCAAGGCAACCCCCGCGTCAGTCGTATTAATAACACCGCGCCGCAATTTGTTTAAAGCTTTCCTGCGTCGTTCATGGGTCTATGCCACTCTGGAGACTTATACTAGATTAAAGAGCTTGAAATTCTCTACAACATATGTAAATTTTAGAAAATCGTATAGAATAGCGGCTGAGAAAATTGTGTTTATATCTGATGTATATGCAATGTACAACAGTAAATGTCAACACAAGCCCCGTCGGTCGTATTAATTACACCGCGCCGCAATGTGTTTAAAGCTTGCCTGCGTCGTTCATGGGTCTATGCCACTCCGGAGACTTATGCTAGATGAAAGAGCATGAAATTCTCTACAACATATGTAAATTTTAGAAAATCGTATAGAATAGCGGCTGAGAAAATTGTGTTTATAATCTGATGTATATGCAATATACAACACAACCCCCGTCAGTCGTATTAATGACGCCGCGCCGCAATTTGTTTAAAGCTTGCCTACGTCGTCCATGAGTCTTTGCTACTCTGGAGACTTATACTAGATGAAAGAGCATGAAATTCTCTACAACATATGTAAATTTTAGAAAATCGTATAGAATAGCGGCTGAGAAAATCGTGTTTATAATCTGATGTATATGCAATATACAACACAACCCCCGTCAGTCGTATTAATAACGCCGCGCCGCAATTTGTTTAAAGCTTGCCTACGTCGTTCATGGGTCTTTGCTACTCTGGAGACTTATACTAGATGAAAGAGCATGAAATTCTGTACAAGATATGTTAATTTTAAAAAAATCGTATCGAATAGCGCCTGAGAAAATTGTGTATTTGTATGATATTCTGTTATAGCGACCACCTGATGAACATGGAGATAACTTCGCAATAACATGCGATAATTGAATCGACGGCTGAATCGAAGGCCGAATCGAAGGCTTGAATCGAAGGCTGAATGTGGTGCATACTTCACAGTGGTCTTTAAAGCATTAGCACTTTTGAAATTTAGGGACATTAATTGTGCTTCTTTAGAATGCTTTATTAACACCTAAATTTCATTCAAATACTGCCTTAGGTATTTGATGATTTTTTCACTCCTGTCACAGGAATATATTTTGGACTACATTGCTCGATGATGATGAATCATACTATATTAAAAATATTGGTGAACGTTTTTGTGCTAAAACATTTAATGTATATTTTTTTCAAAATATATATATAGTGATATTAGTAGTATTATAGGGGCCGATCGACCCGTATTTTTAAGGCGGCGCTAGGCGGCACTCATTAATATTCAGGCGGCGTTCTCATTAATATTCAGGCGGCGTTCTCATTAAATATTCGGTGTGATGCACGGTATGATGCACGGTATGATGCACGGTGTGACGCCCGGTGTGACGCCCGAAGTGTCTGAATTGGCAGAGATAACTGCTCTGGTCAAACCTGAATATTATTTGAATAATATGGAGACTTTGAATATTATATTAGTCAGAACCTAAATGACCAAACAGTCTTATACACGTTTGGTGGCAATAAGTGTTAATGCTCTTTCATCTAGTATAAATCTCCAGAGTAGCAAAGACCCATGGACGACGTAGGCAAGCTTTAAACAAATTGCGGCGCGGCGTTATTAATACGACTGACGGGGGTTGTGTTGTATATGGCATATACATCAGATTATAAACACAATTTTCTAAGCCGCTATTCTATACGATTTTCTAAAATTTACATATGTTGTACAGAATTTCATGCTCTTTCATCTAGTATAAGTCTCCGGAGTGGCATAGACCCATGAACGACGCAGGCAAGCTTTAAACAAATTGCGGCGCGGTGTAATTAATACGACCGACGGGACTTGTGTTGACATTTACTGTTGTATATTGCATATACATCAGATATAAACACAATTTTCTCAGCCGCTATTCTATACGATTTTTTTAAATTTACATATGTTGTAGAGAATTTCAAGCTCTTTCATCTAGTATAAGTCCCCAGAGTGGCATAGACCCATGAACGACGCAGGAAAGCTTTAAACAGATTGCGGCGCGGTGTAATTAATACGACTGACGGGGGTTGTTTTGTATATTGCATATACATCTAGACATGGAGGTGGTGTAGCTATTTATACCAGGGATGTTTTTAATATTAGTTTAATATTAGTTTTTAAGTCCCAATTAGTTCCTGTAACCATGGAAGCTGTTTGCATTGAGGTAATTAAACCAAAAGCCAAACCTATCATATTTACCTCTATTTATCGGCCTCCTGATTCAAACATTGATTTTATGGTCAATTTAGAAGACTATTTGTGTAAATTAGATTCTGAAGATAAAGAATTAATTGTCTTTGGGGACTTAAATTGTGACCTTTCCTTACCTAACTTACAAAGTCACTCCAAAAGACTAATAGAAATTCTTGATCTTTTCCAATTAAAACAATACATACGGAACCTACACGAATCACCACTGATCATGAATCTTTACTGGACATTATTGCAAGTAATTGTCCTGACAAAGTTAAAAATTGTGGTGTAATTCATGTGGGTTTAAGTGACCACAGCCTTGTTTATGTATGTTTAAAAATTTCCGTTCCTAAGGATAAGCCTAAGATAATTGAAAGCAGAAATTTTAAAAACTATAACAGCAGTTGCTTTAACGAGCATTTATATTCTGAATTGAACAAAATCTCCTGGGATTCGAATGACCCCAATTTTCTATGGGATCGATTAAAGACAATTTTTGATTCAGTATCTGATATTTATGCTCCCATTAGAACTCGAAGGGTCAGGAGTGTATATGCCCCCTGGTTAACCACCAGTATTAGACATGAGATGAATCACCGAGATTATTTTAAAAAAAAAGCAGTGAAAACTAAATCTGAATATTTTAACAAAGCCTATAAAACTCAGCGTAATCTAGTTAACAATCTGATTAAGTCTGTAAAAACTGAATACTGCAAAAATAGTATTGATCAAAATATGAATAATCCTAAAGAGATGTGGAGAAACATAAACCAAGTTCTTGGAGGCAAGGGTTGCTGTTCAAAAACTACGAATATTACTAAAATAAAAGCTTCGAACGGTGATATTCTAACGGATCAAAATGAAATAGCTGATGCATTTAACAAATACGTCACTGAGATTGGCCCTGAATTGTCAAGCCAACTAGACAATACCACTTGCGATTATACTAAATATGTGCACCATATAGCCAACGCTGAATTCAATTTTAATCCAGTTTCATATGCTAATGTTTTGAATGCTTTGCTGAAGACTAAACCTGGCAAAGCATCGGGACCAGACAAAATTCCTGGTAGGCTATTGAAGGACTCTGCTTATGTTTTGACCCCTTATTTAAAACTGATTTTTAATTTGTCCTTGTCTGCAGGAATTTTTCCTGATGACTGGAAAATTGCAAGAGTTGCACCAGTTCACAAATCTGAAAAGAAAGATGATTGTGGTAATTATCGACCAATCTCGGTTTTATCCCTTGTCTCAAAGTTATTTGAAAAATTGGTTTATGAACAAGTAAATAACTATTTAATCAACAATAATATTCTCACACCACACCAGTCAGGGTTTCGAAGAAGTTGTTCCACCTGTATTTCATTGTTAAAAACCACTAATACCTGGTTTGTTAACATGGATAAAGGTTTTATAAATGGTGTAATTTTCCTCGACCTCAAAAAAGCATTTGACACTGTAAACCACGAGATACTTATTAAGAAACTTGAGTTGTATGGAATCAGAAACACTGCTCTCCGATGGTTTGTCTCATATCTAAGTAATCGACCTCAAGTGTGTAAAGTGGGAAAATCTTTTTCAAGTCCTGCTAAAATCACAACTGGTGTTCCCCAGGGGTCAAACCTTGGTCCTCTATTATTTTTATTATATATTAATGATTTACCAAATTGTCTTAAAAATTCTGACCCAGCACTCTTTGCTGACGACACTAATTTAACAGTCCATGGAGCCTCAGCCAGTGAAATTGAACTGAAATTAGAACAGGATTTAAATAATGTTCATCAGTGGTTGCTGGCAAACAAACTGACTTTAAATGTCAAAAAAACTGAGTATATGCTAATCGGATCCAGGCAAAGGCTATCACAGCTAATTACTGATCCACATTTGCAAATAGGTTTTGAAAAAATCAAGCGAGTATCGACTACTAAAACTCTGGGAGTTATGGTAGATGAATGTATCACCTGGGATAAACACATCGACCAAATTACACGCAAAGTCTCAAAAGGAATAGGTTTATTGAGACGATCCAAGGATCTAGTGAATAAAAAATCTTTAAATTCTATTTATAAGGTTCTTATTTTACCACACTTTGATTACTGCGCTTTAGTGTGGGATAATTGTTCTATCACATTACAAAATAAACTTGAAAAGCTTCAAAATAAAGCAGGTCGAATTATCACAGGTGATAGCTATGATACTCCGTCTGATATTGTTATGAAAAAACTTGGTTGGGAGAGATTATATGACAGAAGAAAAGTCCAGTTGTGTTCTTTAATGAAAAAGTTAGTACGAGGGGAAAATAATAATAACCTTACTGATTTATTTTCCCTTTCTAATCGCCCTTGTTACAACTTAAGAAGTAACAACCGCGTTCTATCTTTGCCCAAACCAAATACGAATGCTTTAAAAAAATCTTTTAGTTATAGGGGAGCTAGAGTCTGGAACGATCTCCCTGTTTATGGAAAATTTTAGAAGCCCAGTGGCTGTTTAATACCATAATATTCTTATCAAATTTTATACGTGTGTCACTTTTCTTTTTAATATATCATAAATTTTTTATGTAAATATATCTATTTAGTGTTTTCTTATTCCTGTAAATATAGTTTTTATCTTATTTCTTACACGGCCCTTTGAAAATCAACTTTCTTTTTTTTCCTTTTCTTTCTCTTGATTTATATGACTTTTGGTACTTTTATAACTCTTAGGTTTAGTTACAAGTTGAAAGGCTACTAACCGTGTTTAAATAACTGTAAATAAATAAAGATATAAACACAATTTTCTCAGCCGCTATTCTATACGATTTTTTTAAATTTACATATGTTGTAGAGAATTTCAAGCTCTTTCATGTAGTATAAGTTTCCAGAGTGGCATAGACCCATGAACGACGCAGGCAAGCTTTAAACAAATTGCGGCGCGGTGTTATTAATACGACTGACGGAGGTTGCCTTGAATGTTTCAGATTACATCGGAAAAAGTACAATTTTCTCAGCCGCTATTCTATACGATTTTTTTAAATTTACATATGTTGTAGAGAATTTCATGCTCTTTCATCTAGTATAAGTCTCCAGAGTGGCATAGACCCATGAACGACGCAGGAAAGCTTTAAACAAATTGCGGCGCGGTGTAAATAATACGACTGACGGGGGGTTGTTTTGTATATTGCATATACACCAGATATAAACACAATTTTCTCAGCCGCTATTCTATACGATTTTTAAATTTACATATGTTGTAGAGAATTTCAAGCTCTTTCATAAGTTTCCAGAGTGGCATAGACCCATGAACGACGCAGGAAAGCTTTAAACAAATTGCGGCGCGTGCAATTAATACGACTGACGGGGGTTGTTTTGTATATTGCATATACACCAGATATAAACACAATTTTCTCAGCCGCTATTCTATACGATTTTTAAATTTACATATGTTGTAGAGAATTTCAAGCTCTTTCATAAATTTCCAGAGTGGCATTTAAAAAATCGTATAGAATAGCGGCTGAGAAAATTGTGTTTATTTCTGATGTATATGCAATATACAAAACAACCCCCGTCAGTCGTATTAATTACACCGCGCCGCAATTTGTTTAAAGCTTTCCTGCGTCGTTCATGGGTCTATGCCACTCTGGAGACTTATACTACATGAAAGAGCTTGAAATTCTCTACAACATATGTAAATTTGAAAAAATCGTATAGAATAGCGGCTGAGAAAATTGTACTTTTTCCGATGTAATCTGAAACATTCAAGGCAACCTCCGTCAGTCGTATTAATAACACCGCGCCGCAATTTGTTTAAAGCTTTCCTGCGTCGTTCATGGGTATATGCCACTCTGGAGACCTATACTAGATGAAAGAGCATGAAATTCTCTACCACATATGTAAATTTAAAAGAATCGTATAGAATAGCGGCTGAGAAAATTGTGTTTATATCTGATGTATATGCAATATACAAAACAACCCCGTCATTCATATTAATGACACCGCGCCGCAATTTGTTTAAAGCTTTCCTGCGTCGTTCATGGGTCTATGCCACTCTGGAGACTTACACTACATGAAAGAGCATGAAATTCTCTACAACATATGTAAATTAAAAAAAATCGTATTGAATAGCGGCTGAGAAAATTGTACTTTTTCCGATGTAATCTGAGACATGCAAGGCAACCCCCGCGTCAGTCGTATTAATAACACCGCGCCGCAATTTGTTTAAAGCTTTCCTGCGTCGTTCATGGGTCTATGCCACTCTGGAGACTTATACTAGATTAAAGAGCTTGAAATTCTCTACAACATATGTAAATTTTAGAAAATCGTATAGAATAGCGGCTGAGAAAATTGTGTTTATATCTGATGTATATGCAATGTACAACAGTAAATGTCAACACAAGCCCCGTCGGTCGTATTAATTACACCGCGCCGCAATGTGTTTAAAGCTTGCCTGCGTCGTTCATGGGTCTATGCCACTCCGGAGACTTATGCTAGATGAAAGAGCATGAAATTCTCTACAACATATGTAAATTTTAGAAAATCGTATAGAATAGCGGCTGAGAAAATTGTGTTTATAATCTGATGTATATGCAATATACAACACAACCCCGTCAGTCGTATTAATGACGCCGCGCCGCAATTTGTTTAAAGCTTGCCTACGTCGTCCATGAGTCTTTGCTACTCTGGAGACTTATACTAGATGAAAGAGCATGAAATTCTCTACAACATATGTAAATTTTAGAAAATCGTATAGAATAGCGGCTGAGAAAATCGTGTTTATAATCTGATGTATATGCAATATACAACACAACCCCCGTCAGTCGTATTAATAACGCCGCGCCGCAATTTGTTTAAAGCTTGCCTACGTCGTTCATGGGTCTTTGCTACTCTGGAGACTTATACTAGATGAAAGAGCATGAAATTCTGTACAAGATATGTTAATTTTAAAAAAATCGTATCGAATAGCGCCTGAGAAAATTGTGTATTTGTATGATATTCTGTTATAGCGACCACCTGATGAACATGGAGATAACTTCGCAATAACATGCGATAATTGAATCGACGGCTGAATCGAAGGCCGAATCGAAGGCTTGAATCGAAGGCTGAATGTGGTGCATACTTCACAGTGGTCTTTAAAGCATTAGCACTTTTGAAATTTAGGGACATTAATTGTGCTTCTTTAGAATGCTTTATTAACACCTAAATTTCATTCAAATACTGCCTTAGGTATTTGATGATTTTTTCACTCCTGTCACAGGAATATATTTTGGACTACATTGCTCGATGATGATGAATCATACTATATTAAAAATATTGGTGAACGTTTTTGTGCTAAAACATTTAATGTATATTTTTTTCAAAATATATATATAGTGATATTAGTAGTATTATAGGGGCCGATCGACCCGTATTTTTAAGGCGGCGCTAGGCGGCACTCATTAATATTCAGGCGGCGTTCTCATTAATATTCAGGCGGCGTTCTCATTAAATATTCGGTGTGATGCACGGTATGATGCACGGTATGATGCACGGTGTGACGCCCGGTGTGACGCCCGAAGTGTCTGAATTGGCAGAGATAACTGCTCTGGTCAAACCTGAATATTATTTGAATAATATGGAGACTTTGAATATTATATTAGTCAGAACCTAAATGACCAAACAGTCTTATACACGTTTGGTGGCAATAAGTGTTAATGCTCTTTCATCTAGTATAAATCTCCAGAGTAGCAAAGACCCATGGACGACGTAGGCAAGCTTTAAACAAATTGCGGCGCGGCGTTATTAATACGACTGACGGGGGTTGTGTTGTATATGGCATATACATCAGATTATAAACACAATTTTCTAAGCCGCTATTCTATACGATTTTCTAAAATTTACATATGTTGTACAGAATTTCATGCTCTTTCATCTAGTATAAGTCTCCGGAGTGGCATAGACCCATGAACGACGCAGGCAAGCTTTAAACAAATTGCGGCGCGGTGTAATTAATACGACCGACGGGACTTGTGTTGACATTTACTGTTGTATATTGCATATACATCAGATATAAACACAATTTTCTCAGCCGCTATTCTATACGATTTTTTTAAATTTACATATGTTGTAGAGAATTTCAAGCTCTTTCATCTAGTATAAGTCCCCAGAGTGGCATAGACCCATGAACGACGCAGGAAAGCTTTAAACAGATTGCGGCGCGGTGTAATTAATACGACTGACGGGGGTTGTTTTGTATATTGCATATACATCTAGACATGGAGGTGGTGTAGCTATTTATACCAGGGATGTTTTTAATATTAGTTTAATATTAGTTTTTAAGTCCCAATTAGTTCCTGTAACCATGGAAGCTGTTTGCATTGAGGTAATTAAACCAAAAGCCAAACCTATCATATTTACCTCTATTTATCGGCCTCCTGATTCAAACATTGATTTTATGGTCAATTTAGAAGACTATTTGTGTAAATTAGATTCTGAAGATAAAGAATTAATTGTCTTTGGGGACTTAAATTGTGACCTTTCCTTACCTAACTTACAAAGTCACTCCAAAAGACTAATAGAAATTCTTGATCTTTTCCAATTAAAACAATACATACGGAACCTACACGAATCACCACTGATCATGAATCTTTACTGGACATTATTGCAAGTAATCGTCCTGACAAAGTTAAAAATTGTGGTGTAATTCATGTGGGTTTAAGTGACCACAGCCTTGTTTATGTATGTTTAAAAATTTCCGTTCCTAAGGATAAGCCTAAGATAATTGATAGCAGAAATTTTAAAAACTATAACAGCAGTTGCTTTAATGAGCATTTATATTCTGAATTGAACAAAATCTCCTGGGATTCGAATGACCCCAATTTTCTATGGGATCGATTAAAGACAATTTTTGATTCAGTATCTGATATTTATGCTCCCATTAGAACTCGAAGGGTCAGGAGTGTATATGCCCCCTGGTTAACCACCAGTATTAGACATGAGATGAATCATCGAGATTATTTTAAAAAAAAAGCAGTGAAAACTAAATCTGAATATTTTAACAAAGCCTATAAAACTCAGCGTAATCTAGTTAACAATCTGATTAAGTCTGTAAAAACTGAATACTGCAAAAATAGTATTGATCAAAATATGAATAATCCTAAAGAGATGTGGAGAAACATAAACCAAGTTCTTGGAGGCAAGGGTCGCTGTTCAAAAACTACGAATATTACTAAAATAAAAGCTTCGAACGGTGATATTCTAACGGATGAAAATGAAATAGCTGATGCATTTAATAAATACGTCACTGAGATTGGCCCTGAATTGTCAAGCCAACTAGACAATACCACTTGCGATTATACTAAATATGTGCACCATATAGCCAACGCTGAATTCAATTTTAATCCAGTTTCATATGCTAATGTTTTGAATGCTTTGCTGAAGACTAAACCTGGCAAAGCATCGGGACCAGACAAAATTCCTGGTAGGCTATTGAAGGACTCTGCTTATGTTTTGACCCCTTATTTAAAACTGATTTTTAATTTGTCCTTGTCTGCAGGAATTTTTCCTGATGACTGGAAAATTGCAAGAGTTGCACCAGTTCACAAATCTGAAAAGAAAGATGATTGTGGTAATTATCGACCAATCTCGGTTTTATCCCTTGTCTCAAAGTTATTTGAAAAATTGGTTTATGAACAAGTAAATAACTATTTAATCAACAATAATATTCTCACACCACACCAGTCAGGGTTTCGAAGAAGTTGTTCCACCTGTATTTCATTGTTAAAAACCACTAATACCTGGTTTGTTAACATGGATAAAGGTTTTATAAATGGTGTAATTTTCCTCGACCTCAAAAAAGCATTTGACACTGTAAACCACGAGATACTTATTAAGAAACTTGAGTTGTATGGAATCAGAAACACTGCTCTTCGATGGTTTGTCTCATATCTAAGCAATCGATCTCAAGTGTGTAAAGTGGGAAAATCTTTTTCAAGTCCTGCTAAAATCACAACTGGTGTTCCCCAGGGGTCAAACCTTGGTCCTCTATTATTTTTATTATATATTAATGATTTACCAAATTGTCTTAAAAATTCTGACCCAGCACTTTTTGCTGACGACACTAATTTAACAGTCCATGGAGCCTCAGCCAGTGAAATTGAACTGAAATTAGAACAGGATTTAAATAATGTTCATCAGTGGTTGCTGGCAAACAAACTGACTTTAAATGTCAAAAAAACTGAGTATATGCTAATCGGATCCAGGCAAAGGCTATCACAGCTAATTACTGATCCACATTTGCAAATAGGTTTTGAAAAAATCAAGCGAGTATCGACTACTAAAACTCTGGGAGTTATGGTAGATGAATGTATCACCTGGGATAAACACATCGACCAAATTACACGCAAAGTCTCAAAAGGAATAGGTTTATTGAGACGATCCAAGGATCTAGTGAATAAAAAATCTTTAAATTCTATTTATAAGGTTCTTATTTTACCACACTTTGATTACTGCGCTTTAGTGTGGGATAATTGTTCTATCACATTACAAAATAAACTTGAAAAGCTTCAAAATAAAGCAGGTCGAATTATCACAGGTGATAGCTATGATACTCCGTCTGATATTGTTATGAAAAAACTTGGTTGGGAGAGATTATATGACAGAAGAAAAGTCCAGTTGTGTTCTTTAATGAAAAAGTTAGTACGAGGGGAAAATAATAATAACCTTACTGATTTATTTTCCCTTTCTAATCGCCCTTGTTACAACTTAAGAAGTAACAACCGCGTTCTATCTTTGCCCAAACCAAATACGAATGCTTTAAAAAAATCTTTTAGTTATAGGGGATCTAGAGTCTGGAACGATCTCCCTGTTTATGGAAAATTTTAGAAGCCCAGTGGCTGTTTAATACCATAATATTCTTATCAAATTTTATACGTGTGTCACTTTTCTTTTTAATATATCATAAATTTTTTATGTAAATATATCTATTTAGTGTTTTCTTATTCCTGTAAATATAGTTTTTATCTTATTTCTTACACGGCCCTTTGAAAATCAACTTTCTTTTTTTTTCCTTTTCTTTCTCTTGATTTATATGACTTTTGGTACTTTTATAACTCTTAGGTTTAGTTACAAGTTGAAAGGCTACTAACCGTGTTTAAATAACTGTAAATAAATAAAGATATAAACACAATTTTCTCAGCCGCTATTCTATACGATTTTTTTAAATTTACATATGTTGTAGAGAATTTCAAGCTCTTTCATGTAGTATAAGTTTCCAGAGTGGCATAGACCCATGAACGACGCAGGCAAGCTTTAAACAAATTGCGGCGCGGTGTTATTAATACGACTGACGGAGGTTGCCTTGAATGTTTCAGATTACATCGGAAAAAGTACAATTTTCTCAGCCGCTATTCTATACGATTTTTTTAAATTTACATATGTTGTAGAGAATTTCATGCTCTTTCATCTAGTATAAGTCTCCAGAGTGGCATAGACCCATGAACGACGCAGGAAAGCTTTAAACAAATTGCGGCGCGGTGCAATTAATACGACTGACGGGGGTTGTTTTGTATATTGCATATACACCAGATATAAACACAATTTTCTCAGCCGCTATTCTATACGATTTTTAAATTTACATATGTTGTAGAGAATTTCAAGCTCTTTCATAAATTTCCAGAGTGGCATTTAAAAAATCGTATAGAATAGCGGCTGAGAAAATTGTGTTTATTTCTGATGTATATGCAATATACAAAACAACCCCCGTCAGTCGTATTAATTACACCGCGCCGCAATTTGTTTAAAGCTTTCCTGCGTCGTTCATGGGTCTATGCCACTCTGGAGACTTATACTACATGAAAGAGCTTGAAATTCTCTACAACATATGTAAATTTGAAAAAATCGTATAGAATAGCGGCTGAGAAAATTGTACTTTTTCCGATGTAATCTGAAACATTCAAGGCAACCTCCGTCAGTCGTATTAATAACACCGCGCCGCAATTTGTTTAAAGCTTTCCTGCGTCGTTCATGGGTATATGCCACTCTGGAGACCTATACTAGATGAAAGAGCATGAAATTCTCTACCACATATGTAAATTTAAAAGAATCGTATAGAATAGCGGCTGAGAAAATTGTGTTTATATCTGATGTATATGCAATATACAAAACAACCCCGTCAGTCGTATTAATGACACCGCGCCGCAATTTGTTTAAAGCTTTCCTGCGTCGTTCATGGGTCTATGCCACTCTGGAGACACACTACATGAAAGAGCATGAAATTCTCTACAACATATGTAAATTAAAAAAAATCGTATTGAATAGCGGCTGAGAAAATTGTACTTTTTCCGATGTAATCTGAGACATGCAAGGCAACCCCCGCGTCAGTCGTATTAATAACACCGCGCCGCAATTTGTTTAAAGCTTTCCTGCGTCGTTCATGGGTCTATGCCACTCTGGAGACTTATACTAGATTAAAGAGCTTGAAATTCTCTACAACATATGTAAATTTGAAAAAATCGTATAGAATAGCGGCTGAGAAAATTGTACTTTTTCCGATGTAATCTGAAACATTCAAGGCAACCTCCGTCAGTCGTATTAATAACACCGCGCCGCAATTTGTTTAAAGCTTTCCTGCGTCGTTCATGGGTCTATGCCACTCTGGAGACCTATACTAGATGAAAGAGCATGAAATTCTCTACCACATATGTAAATTTAAAAGAATCGTATAGAATAGCGGCTGAGAAAATTGTGTTTATATCTGATGTATATGCAATATACAAAACAACCCCGTCATTCATATTAATGACACCGCGCCGCAATTTGTTTAAAGCTTTCCTGCGTCGTTCATGGGTCTATGCCACTCTGGAGACTTACACTACATGAAAGAGCATGAAATTCTCTACAACATATGTAAATTAAAAAAAATCGTATTGAATAGCGGCTGAGAAAATTGTACTTTTTCCGATGTAATCTGAGACATGCAAGGCAACCCCCGCGTCAGTCGTATTAATAACACCGCGCCGCAATTTGTTTAAAGCTTTCCTGCGTCGTTCATGGGTCTATGCCACTCTGGAGACTTATACTAGATTAAAGAGCTTGAAATTCTCTACAACATATGTAAATTTTAGAAAATCGTATAGAATAGCGGCTGAGAAAATTGTGTTTATATCTGATGTATAATGCAATGTACAACAGTAAATGTCAACACAAGCCCCGTCGGTCGTATTAATTACACCGCGCCGCAATGTGTTTAAAGCTTGCCTGCGTCGTTCATGGGTCTATGCCACTCGGAGACTTATGCTAGATGAAAGAGCATGAAATTCTCTACAACATATGTAAATTTTAGAAAATCGTATAGAATAGCGGCTGAGAAAATTGTGTTTATAATCTGATGTATATGCAATATACAACACAACCCCCGTCAGTCGTATTAATGACGCCGCGCCGCAATTTGTTTAAAGCTTGCCTACGTCGTCCATGAGTCTTTGCTACTCTGGAGACTTATACTAGATGAAAGAGCATGAAATTCTCTACAACATATGTAAATTTTAGAAAATCGTATAGAATAGCGGCTGAGAAAATCGTGTTTATAATCTGATGTATATGCAATATACAACACAACCCCCGTCAGTCGTATTAATAACGCCGCGCCGCAATTTGTTTAAAGCTTGCCTACGTCGTTCATGGGTCTTTGCTACTCTGGAGACTTATACTAGATGAAAGAGCATGAAATTCTGTACAAGATATGTTAATTTTAAAAAAATCGTATCGAATAGCGCCTGAGAAAATTGTGTATTTGTATGATATTCTGTTATAGCGACCACCTGATGAACATGGAGATAACTTCGCAATAACATGCGATAATTGAATCGACGGCTGAATCGAAGGCCGAATCGAAGGCTTGAATCGAAGGCTGAATGTGGTGCATACTTCACAGTGGTCTTTAAAGCATTAGCACTTTTGAAATTTAGGGACATTAATTGTGCTTCTTTAGAATGCTTTATTAACACCTAAATTTCATTCAAATACTGCCTTAGGTATTTGATAATTTTTTCACTCCTGTCACAGGAATATATTTTGGACTACATTGCTCGATGATGATGAATCATACTATATTAAAAATATTGGTGAACGTTTTTGTGCTAAAACATTTAATGTATATTTTTATCAAAATATATATATAGTGATATTAGTAGTATTATAGGGGCCGATCGACCCGTATTTTTAAGGCGGCGCTAGGCGGCACTCATTAATATTCAGGCGGCGTTCTCATTAATATTCAGGCGGCGTTCTCATTAAATATTCGGTGTGATGCACGGTATGATGCACGGTATGATGCACGGTGTGACGCCCGGTGTGACGCCCGAAGTGTCTGAATTGGCAGAGATAACTGCTCTGGTCAAACCTGAATATTATTTGAATAATATGGAGACTTTGAATATTATATTAGTCAGAACCTAAATGACCAAACAGTCTTATACACGTTTGGTGGCAATAAGTGTTAACAATTTTAGAGAGTTATCGTTTACTTTGGCCTAGTTTGTAGAGGAACGAAACAGAAATGGATAGAGGCACTTTATATTTTTTATCTTAAACTTGGTTTGGAGGAATATAGCGGGTTTTTGGTTAAGTAATCCGAGTGTTATTTTCGAAGAGATGAATGTTGACAGTTTTGGTCGAATTATTGCCTATCTAACCTTAGTCTATAACCTACTAGTGATTCCTTGGATGAAGAAACAGTTCGAGAAGTCGTAAGAAGACACAAATCAATTCGAAAAGCGAAGAGCAAAGACTTGTCCATATATAACTGAGATACATCATGGTTACTAGGCTTTCTGTTAATAAGAACGATATAAACAAGATTCTCGCACGTGCAGAACACAAAAGGGAAAGCTCGTTAAAGTTACTAATGACCTAAATCTAACCGAATTTGCATACACTGTAGAATATGTAATTATTTATGGGGTTGTGAAAGGATAATAAGGGGTATGAACAGCGGCAAGTCTAGGCGAAAAGGTGATTAGCGTGTATTTTGCAAAAGACAGAATTCACAACAATCAGTTTAAAGTATTTATTTAGGCTTTGGTTTAAACTTACACATATCAAAACAAATTACGGTTACATATAAAAAGTTTTAGTAAGGTCTGCTTCTTAGATTATATATTTAGGTGTTTTTATTTTAAAAGTAGCACGATAGTCTTTCTTGTCCTCTGATGATAATTGGGACACATCTTCTTTTGTCATAGGTAAATATTTTGATCTAGTCATCATTAGATGGTGTTCATACTCTCCTCTTTCACCCGGGGACATCTTTGCCAAGTCGCTTTCTTTCCACTCCGAAGAGCTTTCCCAGTTATGAAAGAAATTATGTTTAAGTGTTGGTTGTTCAACTTTTGGAGGCGGTGTTATAAAATAAGAGAAACAGGAGGATGAAAGGGCTCGGAGCCTGAATCCGGGGGCTCGGAGCTCGAAGCCGGGGCTCGGCGCTAGGAGCCGATGGCTCGGAGCCAGGAGCCGAGGGCTCGGCGCCAGGAGCCAAGGGCTCGGAGCTAGGAGCCGAGGGCTTGGAGCCAGGAGCCGGGGGCTCGGAACCAGGAGCCGAGGGCTCGGAGCCAGGAGCCGGGGGCTCGGAGCCAGGAGCCAAGGGCTCGGAGCCACAATCGTGGACAAAACCTGTCAATAAAATGTTCCAACGTGTAAACTTTTTGTTTAATCCTACTTAATTCGTTCGATTTACAGGAAAGACCTTCCCCCCACCTCCCCCGAACAATGTTGGTATGATGTAACCATGTGCGAAATATAAATTCAACATTGAATGGGGGAGGGGGGACAGAAAGTCCTTCAAACATTAGTTACTACTCTTTTGTTACTATTTTTATTAATTTTATTAACAGTTTTGTCCACGATTGTCTGGGAAATGTTACGCACGCAAGCACACGTTTATGTCTCCCAAAACTAACATTTGCATGGATTTATACTGGAAATTGCCACAAAAATAACTCAATCAACTCTTTAAAAGACATATTTAAGCTAATTTGCATTCCATTGTATTTATTTAAATTATTTCCATTGTATATTTCAACATGGCATGAAGGACCCCTTGTTGTGCTTAAATATCACATAAGCATATCTTCACGTGGCTGACACAACACATACATATACTCTGCTGAGAAAATATAGAAAAGTTATAATTGCGTTTAGTGAGAAATCGATAGTTAGGCAAACGAATCGCTACAAGTCATGGAATTAAGTTCAAGATGTATTCGGCAAGTTTATTTGATAACTTATAGCCAAGCTGACTTGGTTAAGTTTCCTACGCGACGTTCATTCGCCGATGCGGTTGTCGCGTCGTTCAGTGGTGTGTCTGCAACTATTGAACAGTGGTGTTGTAGTCAAGAGGAACACCAGATGTCTGGAAAGCACTATCATATGGCAATGAAGTTCAATAAAAATCAACGATGGCTCTCAAGTAAGCGGTATTTAACGAGCAACAATGGTATATCCGTCAACTATTCGCTGTCCATGATAATTATTATAGTGCATGGGCATATACCACGAAAGACGACAAAGATGCAATCGAAAGTGAAGGTCATCCAGACCTTTGGAATTCAAAAAAGGAACCGAAAACTACGGAGGCAACCAAAACGCGAAGATTGCGAGCAAAAAAAGCACGACATGACACGTGTGATGACATGCTCGAAGACGAAGATGGCGGCGAAGGAGAACAGAGGGGCAAAAAACGCAAGCGCCTAACGGCTTTTGAAATGTCAGAAATCATTGTGGAAAAAGGAATAAGATCAAGAGAGGAGCTTCTGATTTTGGCTAAAGAGCAAAAAGACGAAGGAAAGAAAGATATCGCAGAGTTCATTGTGAATCGTGGCTCGAAGGTTGTTGCAGAAATTCTAGATACAGCCTGGGAAATGGAGTGTGCTAAAGAAAAAAGGCTTCGTAGGGAAAAGTCGAGAATGCAATTGTTGCATGAGGCTCGGGAAGGTAGTTGTGTCGAAGGCTGTAATGGAGTTTGGCTACAATTAGCGAAAGAGCTACTGGAGAACAATGGGATTATACGAAGTTCATTTCAACAAGCCGTGATAAATTTGTTAACGAAAGGACGGGGGAAGTACCGAAACGTTATGATCATCGGGCCTGCTAATTGTGGGAAAACGTTTATAATTAATCCAATAACGAAAATATTTTCCACATTTTCTAATCCTGCGTCAAGTACGTTTGCTTGGGTTGATGCTGAGAAGGCGGAATGTTTGTTTCTGAACGATTTCCGGTGGTCGCAAGCCATTATCCCATGGCACGATTTATTGCTCCTGTTAGAAGGACAATTAGTTCATCTACCCGCGCCGAAGACGCACTATGCGAAAGATATATGTTTTGCAAGTGATACCCCAATTTTCGCGACAGGCAAGAATCCCATCTGCTTTGTGAAGAATGGATGCATTGATGACCGCGAGACGGAGATGATGTCTGTCCGTTGGAAAATATTCCGTTTCAACTGGCAAATATTCGAGACACGCCAAAAGGAAATGGAATCGTGTTGCAAGTGCTTTGCTGACCTTATCCTTAGCAGATAAATATTATATCGTTGACGTTTTATATAATGCTTCATATTGACTATTGAAAAGTTAAACATTTTAAGGGACTATTATATAATATATTTTGGGTTAAAATAGTGAACTGATTAAACGGTATTAAAAATAGAATTGACCGCGTGACCTCGCTCATGTAGCTGACGATTAACCACGGTTAACCATGACGGTTAACCACTCGCTTAAACTAAATTTAACACTAAGAATGTTACTCAAATGTGTTTTACTTTCTCACGATTGGATTATAGTTATATACACAAAAGATGACGTGATATTAAGTATATTATATGTCTTGAATTTGCGAAAATACGACGGTTAACCACGGTTAACCACGACAATTAAATAAACATCACACTCTATTTACCTTATGATCATCGAGGTTAACCGTGGTTAACCGTTCTAAAGTAGCTGTTTCATAGTTTTTATGTGACGCGTTGTATTTTATTCTATTAACAACGTATTATAATGCTATGTGAACGTCCATGTTGAAAGTATATGTTTTTCTTAACATAAAATTCAATCGTACGAACATGGGTTAATCGTGGTTAACCGTCGCGTAGGACACACATAAGTAATTAAAGTCTCCCCATGTAAATATTTCACACTTGTCTTGTAACTCACTGTGCAGTGAAGATCGAGGCATTTCATTTGTTGAAAATACTTAGATAATTAAAACACTTTACGATATTTTACATGTATGATATATAAGAAATTACTGTTTGATTATTACACTTTAAATTCCAGTTTGTTAGGCTCGGCACATAATAGACAATAGTAACAATTAAAACGCACAGCGTGATTATATACTTAGTATCTGATTCTGTTTCCTTTCTTAGCTATAATCATTTCGATGCGATTATTCATACTTTCTATAGTTTTGTCAATATGAGTTTTATCAAAATGAAGTATCGTAGATTGAACTCGAGCGGAAAATTCTTGAAAAGTCTCTTTCTTTATATTTCGCACAATTGCATCATTATTAAGTTTTCGCTTTATGAGGTGAAACAAATTTTCGACGGGGTTTATGTCTGGGCTACGTGCAGGTATTGATAATAATTTTGCCCGTATTGATTTCATTGCCATTCTTGCCAATGCACTATTTTGACTAGGATCCCCATCTTGTAACCAGAGACGAGACCGACCTTTGCGTGCCTTTTTAAACATTTGGGGAAATTCTCTAAGCACAAGATCTTTAAAATACTGTCCGTCTAACTTCTGATACTGGTCGCATAACACAACGCCTGCTCCGTGGCTTACTGCAACCATCATCTTGACAACCTTCCCGCCAGATCCTTCGTGACTACCCTTGGCTGTGCACCCTCGATCCATGCCTTCATTTGCTCTTCTCCAAATCCTTCCTTTTGGCGCCTTAGCTTCATCCGCTGGATTTGTTTTGTGTATAAAGCTTACTCCATCTAGATAAAATGCAATTTGTTTCGTCCAAACATCACTACTGAATTCCCTTTTCATTGTTCTCCCAAACTTATATCGCTTTCGAATATCAGTCTTACTTAATACACCTTTTTTCCTCGCTTGCAAATAATGGTATCCGTTTTTATTCAAGAAACGGCGCAATGTCCGCGACGAAATAGCATTAGGGTTTATTCCAGAACTGAGAAGTAATTTCTTCGATGTAAAATTGCTATTTTCTTCTCTCAAAATGTTAATATTTCGCAAAATAGACCGCTTTTGTCTTAGATTTATTTTCTCCGGCCTGCCACCTCTATTCTTTGTTTTCTGCTTTCTTTTTAATTCCTTTGAAAATTTCTCCTTCCAGATTCTATAAACGCTTGGCACAGACACTTTACATTCATCAGCAACTTCTCTAGCAGTATGCGTACCAGTTTTGCCCATAAGTTTTATGTAGGCTCTTTTTTCCGGTGAAAACTTTCCACTAAACGCCATATTGAACCCTCGATTGAACCCACTTTATAACAGTTTATAGCGTTTTCTATGACGTCATTAATTATCTAATAATTAATTGTAATTGGTACAACACTTAAGGTACTAGGCTACACACATATGAACTTAAGTTCTTAATTGCAAGGCCATATGGCTTTAAAAGCGTTTAAAAAGATGCATATATGAACCCGTCAAATTCAGACAATCGTGGACAAAACCTGTCAATAAAATGTTCCAACGTGTAAACTTTTTGTTTAATCCTACTTAATTCGTTCGATTTACAGGAAAGACCTTCCCCCCACCTCCCCCGAACAATGTTGGTATGATGTAACCATGTGCGAAATATAAATTCAACATTGAATGGGGGAGGGGGGACAGAAAGTCCTTCAAACATTAGTTACTACTCTTTTGTTACTATTTTTATTAATTTTATTAACAGTTTTGTCCACGATTGCAGGAGCCAAGGGCTCGGAGCCAGGAGCCGGGGGGTCTCAGAGCCAGGAGCCCAGGGCTCGGAGCCATGGGCCGGGGCCTCGGAGCCGGGAGCCATGGGCTCGGAGCTCGCAGCCTGGAGTTCGGAGTCTTATCTTCCTTATCTTCCTCTTATCTTCCCATTATCTTCCTTTATCTTCCCATTATCTTCCTTGTCTTCCTCTTATCTGCCCCTTATCTTCCCCTTATCTTCCCCTTATCTTCCCATTATCTTCCTTATTTTCCTCTTATCTTCCTCTTATCTTCCCATTATCTTCCTTATTTTCCTCTTATCTTCCCATTATCTTCCTTTATCTTCCCATTATCTTCCTTATCTTCCTCTTATCTTCCCCTTATCTTCCCATTATCTTCCTTTATCTTCCTCTTATCTTCCCCTTATCTTCCCCTTATCTTCCCCTTATCTTCCCCTTATCTTCCCCTTATCTTCCCCTTATCTTCCCATTATCTTCCTTATTTTCCTCTTATCTTCCCCTTATCTTCCCATTATCTTCCCATTATCTTCCTTATCTTCCTCTTATCTTCATCTTATCTTCCTTATCTTCCCCTTATCTTCCCATTATCTTCCTTATCTTCCTTATCTTCCTCTTATCTTCCCCTTCTCTTCCCCTTATCTTACCATAATCTTGCTTTATCTTCCTCTTATCTTCCCCTCATCTTCCCCCTATCTTCCCATTATCTTCCTTATTTTCCTCTTATCCTCCCATTATCTTCCCCTTATCTTCCTTATCTTCCCCTTATCTTCCTTATCTACCTCTTATCTTCCCCTTATCTTCCCCTTATCTTCCCTTTACCTTTCTTATCTTCCCTTTATCTCCTTCTTATCTTCCTTATATCTTCCCATAAGATTGATTCTTACAAGCTTGAATAATTGTATCCTAAGATTGAATCAATCTTATGAGAAGATAAGTGGAATATAAGGAAGATAAGAAGGAGATAAAGGGAAGATAAGAAAGGTAAAGGGGAAGATAAGGGGAAGATAAGAGGTAGATAAGGAAGATAAGGGGAAGATAAGGAAGATAAGGAAGATAATGGGAAGATAAGGGGAAGATAAGAGGAAAATAAGGAAGATAATGGGAAGATAGGGGGAAGATGAGGGGAAGATAAGAGGGAGATAAAGGAAGATTATGGTAAGATAAGGGGAAGATAAGAGGAAGATAAGAGGAAGATAAGGAAGATAATGGGAAGATAAGGAAGATAAGATGAAGATAAGAGGAAGATAAGGAAGATAAGGAAGATAATGGGAAGATAACGGGAAGATAAGGAAGATAAGATGAAGATAAGAGGAAGATAAGGAAGATAATGGGAAGATAATGGGAAGATAAGGGGAAGATAAGAGGAAAATAAGGAAGATAATGGGAAGATAAGGGGAAGATAAGGGGAAGATAAGGGGAAGATAAGGGGAAGATAAGGGGAAGATAAGGGGAAGATAAGAGGAAAATAAGGAAGATAATGGGAAGATAGGGGGAAGATGAGGGGAAGATAAGAGGGAGATAAAGGAAGATTATGGTAAGATAAGGGGAAGATAAGGGGAAGATAAGAGGAAGATAAGGAAGATAATGGGAAGATAAGGAAGATAAGATGAAGATAAGAGGAAGATAAGGAAGATAAGGAAGATAATGGGAAGATAAGGAAGATAAGATGAAGATAAGAGTGTTTAGTCGAACTGCACGCGACACATTCTCTAACGCGTCATTTGCCCATTGGCCTTTATTTTAAAACGGTGAAAACTATAACAAATAACACGAGGCACACAATTACACTACAAACTACATCACTATAACTTTCACTACAAACACTAAAATATACGTTATACTCGCAACTGTACTTACAATCTGTGCCAGCAATTCGTCACAAAGTTAATATCAACAGAAATGTCCGTATCCAGTTTAGATAACTTATAATAACTGGTTAAGTATGACCTCTACAAGCACATTTACTTTCAAAGTCTTGTCCAAAACGTTTCATTTACGTTTTGTGTGCAGGACACAACGACCGCGTGTTCGCATAACTAAATCACATGCTCCAGAATGCTGTGGACAACGAAATAAACTATATCCTAAACATCCCGCCCCCTTTGAGACGACGTAACGTCCAGACAGAGTCTCAAGATTTGTCACTTGTTCCAATCCTGTCCTGTTTGTCATTTTCTAGAAAACAAAGCTTCTGGATAGGTCGTATATAGGTAGAATCTTTCGCCTTAACTTTCACTGTCCGCACCAGTCCATCAGGGCCAGCGTATGTCTCCAGTACTCGTCCTAAGCTCCATCTTCCTCGTGGTACTTTGTCGTCTACGAGTAGGACGAGGTCATTTGGTTGTAGGTTCGTTCTCCATCGTTGCCATTTCCCCCAGCTAAATATTGCACCTGCCTCCACTTCTTTCTGCTATACGTATCATTCTTGGTAAAAACTCCAGGTGGCAAGGGCACAACCTTTCGCTGCATTAGAAAGTGAGCTGGCGTGAGTGGTTCAAGGTCGTTTGGGTCGTCAGAATTTGCGGTAAGGGCTCTCCCGTTCAAGATTCGTTCCACTTCTGTAAACAAAGTTTGCAGGACCACGTCGGTAACAAGGCGTGAACCGATGACTGACTTCAAAACCCTTTTAACGCTACGAACTAATCGTTCCCACACTCCTGACATACTTGAGGCCGTGGGAGGCTGGAACACCCACTTACATCCCTGTTCCGCAAGTTCCTTCGTAATCCGGTCATCGTTCCAAGAATTCATACCATCCTTCAACTCTCGTTCCGCGCCTACGAAATTGGACCCATTATCACATCGTAGCTCGATAACTTCACCTCGTCTGTTGATAAATCTTCTCAGGCACATTATGAAATCATCTGTTTCAAGGGAGTTCGTCAACTCTAAATGAATGCTACGCGTGGTCAGGCAAGTAAACAAGCAACCCCAGCGTTTGGCAGTTCCTCTCCCGTGCTTGACATATAAAGGACCAAACATGTCCATACCAGTAGAAGTAAATGGAGGTTGGTAGGCTGTCAGACGATCCTTAGGCAAAGGTGCCATCTGCTGTGTCATTGGTTTTGCATGGATCTTCTTGCATTTGAAACATCCACCAAGAACTGAGCGAACCAACACTCTAACTTGGGGAATCCAAAATTTCTGTCGAAGTTGGGCTATTACATGTTCACGTCCTAAGTGCCCAATGGATTTGTGGATATGTAGCACTAAGACTGAGGACGCGTGGTAATTCCTTGGGAGGATTATTTGATGCTTGGCGTCGTGATCCACAGAAGCGTTCTTAATGCGCCCATTTATCCTTAACACGCCATGGTCGTCGAGAACAGGATTTAAGTTGGCAATCTTGCTGGTAGTTTTAACGGGTCGTCCACCTCTTAGATCTGCGATTTCACTTCCATACGCTTCCTTTTGAACAACCCTTGCAATTGCGTTGGTGGCAGCTTCGTAATCTTCGGGCAAAAGCCCTCCGTTCTTCAGACTCTTACGATCACGAATAAATTGCGTAAATCTGATCAGCCAAGCCATTCTTCGCTTTAGCTGCGACCAGTCGGAACAGCGGTCAATTATTTGATGAAGCTTACCCTTGGTGGAGGTTGATTCATTTACTTCGCTTGACTCCGTCTGTGTTACGACAGTTGAGGAATATAGGTTGCTTTCCTTCCGTAGTTCCAGTTGGTCGTCTGAGACTGAAGCTAGGTCTGCGGTGGGCCAGGAAGCTTCGGGATGCCACAAGAACTCGGGGCCGTGCAGCCAACGGTGTTTAGGGGACAGCTCTGACGGATCCAGGCCTCGCGATACGTCGTCTGCGGGATTCATTACTCCTGGAATGTGCCTCCATTCTTCCACTTGCGAGTTTTCCTTAATTTCCCCAATTCGGTTGGCCACATAGGTTTGAAAACGGCGGTTTTTGTTCCTGAGGTAGTGCAGCACTATTTCGCTGTCGGTCCAATACACGGTCTTCTTAATGGAAAGAGTTAGTTCCTCTTGCAGCATTTTGTTCATGCGTGTTGCCAGAACGGCAGCCTGCAGTTCTAATCTGGGGATGCTCGTAAATTTGACTGGAGCGTTTCGAGATTTGCCAATGATGAAAGCACACCGAATAGTACCGTCGGGATATTCAATTCGCAAATACGAACACGTGCCGTAGCCAACTTCAGAGGCGTCGGAGAAGTGGTGCAGTTGCAGGTGACATTGAGACGAATCCGTCTCAGGCGAGAAATAGCAGCGTGGGATGCGAAGATTGGATAACGATGCCAGTTGATTCTTCCATCTGTTCCATCTCTGCGATGTCCGAGGATCTAGTGGATCGTCCCAATTAACTTTCGCCTTCCACAAGTGCTGTATAATTGCTCTTGCAGAAAGCGTCACCGGGGCAGCTATTCCAAGTGGGTCGTATACAGAGCAGACTGTGGATAATATTCCACGTTTGGTTTCTGGTCGTTTTAAATCTCGAATTTCGAATCCTATCTCGTCCGTTTCCACGAACCACCGCACTCCCAAGGCTCTCTCTATTGGCAGTTCATCTAGATCAAGATTCAAGTTAGGCGATGATCTTCTCTCAGCCGGAATGGCAGACAGCACTTGTTTGCTGTTCGACGTGAATTTCGTCAAGTGAAAACCACCTTGATTCAGTATACCCATCATTCCAGTGGCCAATCGTATGGCTGAGTCGGGATCATTGCAGGAGGGCAAACCATCGTCAACATAGAAATTAGTGTTTATCGCTTCGAGGACTTCCTTATCAAAACTTTCAGCATTATCGATGGCGGTCCGTCGCAGAGTAGAGTTGGCGACGCAAGGGGATGAGGTAGCTCCGAATATATGTACTTGCATAACGTAGACATCGGGTGAGTCTGTGTAGCTATCTGTCCACCACAGAAATCGTAAGGCGTCTTGATCTTGCTTTTGAACTTTCACCTGATGGAACATAGCCTCGATGTCGGCAGCCATGCCAACACTGCCTTGTCGGAAACGTAACAATACTCCTGTCAAGCTGTTTGTCATGTCGGGGCCATGCAGAAGATGTTTGTTGAGGGACGTCCCTTCAAATTCTGCTGCGGCGTCGAAAACTATTCGAACTTTATCCGGTTTATGGGGGTTTGTTACAGGGTGGTGAGGTAAGTACCAGCATTTTGGGCCGTTTTTAGCACTTTCTTCTGGACTGAGTCGACGTGCATACCCTTTTTTAATGTAATCCGTCATCACGGCTCGATATTTACCTGCTAATTCTTCATTTTCGGGTCTCGCCAAACGTCGTCGCGTTGACTCTAGTCGCCTTTCAGCCATAGCTCGATTATTTGGTAAACGAGGCTCGTCTTCCTTCCATAACAGGCCGACTTGGTAATGTCCGTCTTCGAATTGAGTTGTGTCTTGAATGATTTGTAGGGCGCGCTTGTCTTCCACTGACAGGGATTTCTCCTTCCTCTTTACTGCGCCGTAATCTTCAACTGCCCAAAAGCGTTCCACTTGATCATTCAAATTCTGGTCTAATGAAACGAAGTTGACCGAACTTGTTTTACTGCCGTTGGTGTCGAGGGGACCAGAAAGACTCCATCCGAGTGGAAATCTGTATGCGTATAGACCATTGCTCTTGTCTTCTGGCGCTCTTACTTCTCTCTGAAGGTGTGCCATTGGTACGTTGCTTCCTACCAAAACTGAGACACGCTTAAGACTAACATCGGGAAATTCCAGATCTTGTAAGTGAGGATGCTGTGATACATTGACTTCTCCTGGTAGTACTCGCGCTGACTGATTTAAGTCTGGAAGTATGTAAGGCTCTTACTTCTCTCTGAAGGTGTGCCATTGGTACGTTGCTTCCTACCAAAACTGAGACACGCTTAAGACTAACATCGGGAAATTCCAGATCTTGTAAGTGAGGATGCTGTGATACATTGACTTCTCCTGGTAGTACTCGCGCTGACTGATTTAAGTCTGGAAGTATGTAAGCATTCTCAACTTTGAGGTCGTCTCCAGACCCTTCGACGGGGCTTAGGGTAAACTTCACACGTTGTGCTTTTGTTGGTTGGTCGCTTGTTGTTATGGTATTGATTTGGATATCTTCTGGAGTGCCTTTGATTTGAAGAAGATCGGCAAGTTCTTGGTCAATAAGGATATCAGTGCAGCCATTGTCCAGAAAGGCGTATGTAGAAGTGGCGTTCCCATCTTCGGAAGTGATAATGACTGGGATCACGTTTAACAGGACTTGGGTCTTTGTTCTACTTATTCCATGGCCAGCGACGCTCACAACTGCTTCTGGTTTTTTATCGGTGATTCTGCCCTTACTGCTGTCTACTTGTTGCGGTAGTTGTTTTGGAGGATCCCTTGGAACGGTTTCCTTTGGAGGATCTGGGCCCACAACTTTATCCTGATTCTTGGCACGAAGCATTCGGTTATTAAATCTACCTGTATAGTCCTTATGCAGGATCTCTAAGTGGCGACCAGGGCAGTGAGGGCAGGCTGGTGGATCAGGACAGCTATTGGAGGAATGGCCAGGACATTGTGTTCCACAATTAAAGCAAAATCCATATGAGGCTGCATATTGCCTTCTAACTGCCAGCTTGTTACAACCTTTGATGGTGGGACATTGGTGGAACTTATGCAAAGTACCTTTGCAAATTTCACAGTTGACATTTGGGTGTTCACCTGAGTCATCGACAGATGTGGCAGCGATAGTACTTGGCTTAGGGGGCCCAGTCTGATCCATCTTCTTCCATGATTTGTCTACAGTGGGTTTTCCATCTTTGCCAGTGCTGTCTTGTTTGGTGCTTCCGAACACTGGATCATTCTTTATTGCTGCTTGCTTCTTTACAAATGTTGCAATATCTTTAAGGCGAGCTACCTCTCCACGACTGGTAATCTTATAATTCTCATTTTGCCATCTTCCAATAATATCATTTGACAGACGACTAACGATCCTTTTAAGATTGGTGGCGACACTAACTTCTTGCTCGTTTCTCCCTGTTAGCACTTTCGTGGCTGTGTTCAGCCTTTCTGCAAAATTGAGAAGCCCAGCACTGTCACCAGAAGCTAATTTTGGGCCAGATACAAGGTCTTCTATGCATGCTTGAGCTATCTGGATCGCTTGTCCATAGCGTTGTTCGAGTGTTTCCATTAGGACCCTGAATGAGCAACCTCTGTTCCTCTTGATCACCTCGAGGGCTTCGCCAGTAAGGAATTTGGGTAGGTACTCTACCTTTTGAGCATCGGAAAGTAGCTTACTTTCCAGGTGTGTTTGAACCTGTGCACGGAAGAAAGGAAATTCTGATGGATTGCCAGAAAACTTATTGGGAGTAATACCATTCAGTAGTTGGATTTTCCACATTGCAGCAACTGGGTCCGAGGGAAGGTTATCATTAGTTTCATCCCCTTCGCAAAGGCTGTGAGTGGGGCTGTGGTAATTTCCTAATTTCGGTGTTTTAGGAAGTGTAACTCTATGTTTGTTGTTCATTGTCTTTGTTCCAATTCCATTGACTTCTTCCACAGTTTCAAGGTTATCGAAAGGTGTAGACCAGTCTTGTGGGTGTTCTGGGAGAACCCCATATTTGCTTGATGTCTCCTTTACTGGGCCAGAAACTTCAGGAGCCTTGTAAAATCCTTGAGAAGGTGGGCTGTGTGTAATGGTGTTATTTTGTAATCTGAACTTGGTCTTACCATCTTGTACAAAGGGCTTACACTCTTTCATCAAGTCCACCAAATCAGCTTCTTCATCATATTCTGTTTCGATTTTCCACTCTAATTCAGCTAGAGTGGCTGCTTCTTCCAGTCTCCTTAGTTCTCTCCTTGAGTCTTGTTGAGCCTTTCTCTTTGCCTCTTCTTCTTCTTCCTTCGCTCTAGCTCTTGCTAACTCAACCTTCTTTTTTGCCAAGAGGACAGTTCTCAATTTTTCTTTCTGGGAAGAACCAGAAGAGACTGTTGACAACCTTGACCCATGAGAACTCATGGAAATTCTACTGCACATTGAGATATTATCATCTTCAACTCGCTGAGGCAATTTAAAATGTAATTGTTGCCTGCACCTCCCCATAATATCAAAAAACCTCCTTTGCAAAAGAATGAATCGTTGTTCGGTTTCCTTTTGACGTTTAGATTTCTTTATTCCAGGATAATATTTGGCATGGGTTGATTCGAATGAAAGCCACAAGGTCTCAACCCGGCTAAGGAGTTCCTGAATAACTGGAGGATCCGTTATAGCATCAAGGTTCTCCTCAATGTATGCTATGTCAATTTCAAGATCTCGAGTACATTTTGACCAAATTGTAGCGAGGCTTCGTTGCCTTTTAGTGGCCCTTTGCTGTAGGATCTTACTGGGATCAGCGTGCTTGTTAGGGTCATGTTGCTGTTCACTATGCCCTGCTTGATCAATAGTTTCATAATTAATAACGCTCTCATCGCTATAAATGTCTTCATCACGAAGACTTCCGGTGGCCATTTAGTTCTACTGTTTACGAACTCGATTTTACTCAATTATTTATGTTTCCAAAGATTTTTTCACTGTGTTTAGTCGAACTGCACGCGACACATTCTCCAACGCGTCATTTGCCCATTGGCCTTTATTTTAAAACGGTGAAAACTATAACAAATAACACGAGGCACACAATTACACTACAAACTACATCACTATAACTTTCACTACAAACACTAAAATATACGTTATACTCGCAACTGTACTTACAATCTGTGCCAGCAATTCGTCACAAAGTTAATATCAACAGAAATGTCCGTATCCAGTTTAGATAACTTATAATAACTGGTTAAGTATGACCTCTACAAGCACATTTACTTTCAAAGTCTTGTCCAAAACGTTTCATTTACGTTTTGTGTGCAGGACACAACGACCGCGTGTTCGCATAACTAAATCACATGCTCCAGAATGCTGTGGACAACGAAATAAACTATATCCTAAACAAAGAGGAAGATGAGGAAGATAATGGGAAGATAATGGGAAGATAAGGGGAAGATAAGAGGAAAATAAGGAAGATAATGGGAAGATAAGGGGAAGATAAGGGGAAGATAAGGGGAAGATAAGGGGAAGATAAGGGGAAGATAAGGGGAAGATAAGGGGAAGATAAGGGGAAGATAAGAGGAAGATAAAGGAAGATAATGGGAAGATAAGGGGAAGATAAGAGGAAGATAATGGGAAGATAAGGGGAAGATAAGAGGAAGATAAGGAAGATAATGGGAAGATAAAGGAAGATAATGGGAAGATAAGAGGAAAATAAGGAAGATAATGGGAAGATAAGAGGAAGATAAGAGGAAAATAAGGAAGATAATGGGAAGATAAGGGGAAGATAAGGGGAAGATAAGGGGCAGATAAGAGGAAGACAAGGAAGATAATGGGAAGATAAAGGAAGATAATGGGAAGATAAGAGGAAGATAAGGAAGATAAGACTCTGAACTCCCGGCTGCGAGCTGCGAGCCCATGGCTCCCGGCTCCGAGGCCCCGGCCCATGGCTCCGAGCCCTGGGCTCCTGGCTCTGAGCCCCCCGGCTCCTGGCTCCGAGCCCCTGGCTCCTGGCTCCGAGCTACCGGCGCCTGGCTCCGAGCCCCCGGCTCCTGGCTCCGAGCCCCCGGCTCTTGGCTCCTGGCTCCGCGCCCCCGGCAACTGGCTCCGAGCCCTCGGCTCCTAGCTCCGAGCCCTTGGCTCCTGGCTCCGAGCCCACGGCTCCTGGCTCCGAGCCATCGGCTCCCGCTCCGAGTCCCGGGGTCCAATCTCTTGGTTCCTAGCTCCGAGCCCCGGCTTCGAGCTCCGAGCCCCCGGATTCAGGCTCCGAGCCCTTTCATCCTCCTGTTTCTCTTATTTTATAACACCGCCTCCAAAAGTTGAACAACCAACACTTAAACATAATTTCTTTCATAACTGGGAAAGCTCTTCGGAGTGGAAAGAAAGCGACTTGGCAAAGATGTCCCCGGGTGAAAGAGGAGAGTATGAACACCATCTAATGATGACTAGATCAAAATATTTACCTATGACAAAAGAAGATGTGTCCCAATTATCATCAGAGGACAAAAAAGACTATCGTGCTACTTTTAAAATAAAAACACCTAAATATATAATCTAAGAAGCAGACCTTACTAAAACTTTTTATATGTAACCGTAATTTGTTTTGATATGTGTAAGTTTAAACCAAAGCCTAAATAAATACTTTAAACTGATTGTTGTGAATTCTGTCTTTTGCAAAATACACGCTAATCACCTTTTCGCCTAAACTTGCCGCTGTTCATACCCCTTATTATTCTTTCACAACCCCATAAATAATTACATATTCTACAGTGTATGCAAATTCGGTTAGATTTAGGTCATTAGTAACTTTAACGAGCTTTCCCTTTTGTGTTCTGCACCTGCGAGAATCTTGTTTATATCGTTCTTATTAACAGAAAGCCTAGTAACCATGATGTATCTCAGTTATATATGGACAAGTCTTTGCTCTTCGCTTTTCGAATTGATTTGTGTCTTCTTACGACTTCTCGAACTGTTTCTTCATCCAAGGAATCACTAGTAGGTTATAGACTAAGGTTAGATAGGCAATAATTCGACCAAAACTGTCAACATTCATCTCTTCGAAAATAACACTCGGATTACTTAACCAAAAACCCGCTATATTCCTCCAAACCAAGTTTAAGATAAAAAATATAAAGTGCCTCTATCCATTTCTGTTTCGTTCCTCTACAAACTAGGCCAAAGTAAACGATAACTCTCTAAAATTGTTAACACTTATTGCCACCAAACGTGTATAAAACTGTTTGGTCATTTAGGTTCTGACTAATATAATATTCAAAGTCTCCATATTATTCAAATAATATTCAGGTTTGACCAGAGCAGTTATCTCTGCCAATTCAGACACTTCGGGCGTCACACCGGGCGTCACACCGGGCGTCACACCGTGCATCATACCGTGCATCATACCGTGCATCACACCGAATATTTAATGAGAACGCCGCCTGAATATTAATGAGAACGCCGCCTGAATATTAATGAGTGCCGCCTAGCGCCGCCTTAAAAATACGGGTCGATCGGCCCCTATAATACTACTGATATTTTTTAGTCTTATCGAAATTTTAGGAAAAATAACTCATGAGGAAGAGAGAAAGCAAATCAGTACTATGTCGATGGTTTTAAACCTGATGATAATGAGTGTAACTATAAGTCGAGGGTCGAGAGTCGAGAGTCGAGAGTCGAGGGTCGAGAGTCGAGAGTCGAAGTCGAGAGTCGAGAGTCGAAGTCGAGAGTCGAGGGTTGAAGTCGACAGTCGATAAATTGACCAGAAAATACCAAAAAATCACTATAATACTATAATCGATTATATATCGCCACATTGTGTCTTATTTCTACGTGCCGCGGGATATATTTATAACCTTTGAGCCTTTGGTCTAAAAACCGGGGGAAAGCGGCCACTTTCACGAACAGCTTACATAGAAATAGTGATCTATTCACTAAAAACCGGGGGAAGGCGGCCACTTTCACGAACAGCTTACACAGGGGTCTAAGAACCGGGGGAAAGCGGCCACTTTCACGAACAGCTTACATACTTTCACGAACAGCTTACATAGAAATAGTTATGTATGCGTCACTTTTTATCAAATATATATTTATATACTGCGTAACGCCAGGCGCCGTTTTGTTTGAAAGGATAATTCGAGAAGCTGAAATGAAGGTTTAACGGCGTATGATATTCTATACCCGAATAAAGTAACAGATACTTCTACAATGCGATGACAGATATTCGTTTCCTGCTGTTGTTGTAAAAGAAACTTCACAAAAGTTACTTGTTTCAAGTGAGTCAAGTTACCTTCTAGAGACTTGCCGATTGCGTTTCGTTTAAAGGCTTAAAGCATATACTTTTCGTCGTGTGTTACACTGTTAGTGATGGATGAGAAAGCTATATCTAATTTAAATTTTGCTGACGCATTGAAAAAAGATTTGGTTGCGTTTGAATCCGAAAATGATTGGGGGCACATCCAAGAAGAAGAGAACGAAGAAGAGGCGATAAAAATCGCAATTAAAAGATCGATGGACGAAGACGTCGAGGTAAGCCGCCGTAAAATAAACCCAGTAGATATTTTTTTCATATCGTGTAATAGAAATTTCACCTTCAATTTTTTCCAGCAACATTTCGAAGTGCATAGCCGTGAGTCAGAAACCAGTGAAAGTGCCACCTCAATTTGTGGGTAAGTGCAATATGAATTAGTTACTGTAGATATTGGAAGTAGAACCTATAAGACTAGTCTACGGTATGACAATCGGTAAGGACACATAGATATACATTACATTAGGGACACATAGATATACATTACATTAACTAATTATATATATATATATATATGAACTATTTGTTTAAACCATAAACTATAGTTTTTAGCATGTAGAACCACTGTAAAAAGCATTGAGACTTATGTTAAATGCGTTTTTAAGAAATTATTATTATTATTAAAGACTATTTGGTAAATGCCTAGCCCTAGACCATGCTGCAGTGCTATCAATTTGTTTCGACCACTTCCTGCGGTCTACAAAGCAAATATATGTTTTAACATCGGGCCACTGATTTGTAAAAAAGGACTTGTAGAAAGGGATAAGCTGAAAACGGACAACGAAATTCCGCAAAAGAACATTCGCTTTTTCCCTTGCAGAACGGGCGGTTGTTTCTTTTACTGCTTTGTTTGGAATTTGAAACCACCTACTGTATGGAAGTGCATTGCTAACCGCTTGCCGTTGTCCCAGTGGGACATACAGTATATTTCCTAGGAAGTATGTCCCTCTCTTCGGAAATTTGCCCCCCCCCCCTCAGAATAATCCCTTACAGGATAATTGATATACGTGTGATGTGGACAGAACTTTTTAAAAGTAAAAAATATATATTTCTGAATGATAAATTATAATAGCTATATATATATATTTAGATAAGAGTAAGAAACTCTTTTTTTCTAAAGAGCGCGTTGGCTCGAGGTTAATGAAGGCTCCGCTGAAACTTCAGTAATTCGTTGTCGAAATTCTCAGCAGCTCACCATTTTCTTGCTTTGTTATTAATATAATAGTGTAGTTTACCGTTTTTCAAAAAAACCCGGTATATACCGGAGTATTTATTATGCATGGTAGTCATGATTCGCAAACGCAGAGACGCCTTTTTCAATGAGCGAGACTCTCAAAAGCGATCCGTATTGGTCATACTGGCGTAGTAGCTGGGGGATAGGTGATGCTGCTGTCCGCCTAGGGTGAATTTTCGTCGACAAATAGTAACTTTTAGCTAACTAAACACTAATTTGCGGGGTAACAATGGCACAGGTAATTAAGATACGTTAACTAATTTAACTTATGGTGGCTGCATACAGTTCCTAGAAAAATGGAAAATTTGAGAGTCCAAAAAACGTGCATAAACAATTCGGAAAAAGAATAAAACTAAATGTTATGCATAGTTAAACAGTCTGACAATCAAAAACTGTTACCAAATAAATAGCAACAGTTGTTGCTATGGTAACAATGACGTTTCAAAATGGCTGCCAATTACCCTTCAAACTAATTTAATACGGGAAAAACTTTGGTGACTCCCAATTTTTTTCATTAAAACTTTTTGGCTTCGCCTCGGCACAGAATAAGGATCAACCAGAAGTCCGACTCAGTGTCGGCACCTTTGATGTAAGCGTCCTCGGAAAATGTCGGCCTCGCGATCTCGGCGCCATTTTGAAAGTAAGTGCTCCCGGGAAATTAGCCCTCTCGTCCTTGCGACCCTCGGGCCTCGGGCCCCTTTAGTCAATTATTCTTGGCCTTTCTTGTGACCTTTTAATTAATTTTATATTGTTATATATATATATATATATATAAATAATATTTAGTTAAGTAAATAAGTAATTTACTTTAGAAAACGATTCTTTGGCGATATAATTATTTGACCACGAGCTTATTAAAACTTCAGTACGCGGTACTACGAGTAAAAATCCGTGGCAATAAAGTCCTGCACTCGCAAAGCTGGAGCACAGAATAGTGTATACAACCAGAAGTCCAACTCGCGTCGGAACCTTTGAAGTTTATATCCTCGCGCATGTCGCCAAGCGCATCTTGATTCCTCGCCACCCTACGCCATCCTGGCAAGTTTCCCCGGCAGTTTGGACCTTCAAAAGCAGGTTAAAACTGCCGGGGGAACTTGCCAGGATGGCGTAGGGTGGCGACGGATAATTTAAAATATCGCGCCCGCGCATTGAAGAAATGCGGACAAATTTTCACTTGAGTTGGACTTCTGGTTGTATTACTATTCTGTGGCTGGAGTTTACAATTCTTGATTTATGCCGATACATTTGTTTATATATAGAAGAAGATGGCTAAAAATTTCGGAACTACGCATTGTTGAAATACATGGGGTAAGTATGTTGTGAGAAATTTTAAAAGCATTCATTTGGTTTATAGTTCAAATTGTTATGTTACCTGTTCAAAATGTGCACACCATTGTTCGTAAAATAAGAATTATATGATGGGAAATGGACTCCTCACAAGTGTTATAGAATTTTGGATATTGTTTTTAAATACTAAACGCACAGCCCTGAACAACATATTAAACATAGGATACTGTGAAGTGCCATTCATGTCAGAACTTTTAATTTTCTTGCTGGGAACTAAGTATTTAAAAAAATAAAAAAACATTATTTTGGTCTGGACCGTCTGAAATGGATGAATTTCTTAAGTTTGTTTTCACTGTTTTGGTGTTTGCTATAACCTCAGAAAGACTTCTGGTATATGAAGCTCAGATATTTCTTAAACAAAAGCTAATTCAAATATGAAAAGGAGTGGAAAAGTTTGCAGATTTCTAGTTGAAGTTGAAAACGTTTTTGGTGCAAATTATAGTGATCATACCTTGTGAACATATGAAAAGATAATAAAAAATTTATGGTTAATGGTGAGAACATTTTGAACATTTAAAAAAGTTACAGGTAACACTAAAGTACACGGAATGAAAGCTTATAAAATTTCTAACATACGTGCTGGATGTATTTCCACAATATGCGTAGTTCCGAAATTTTTAGCCATCTTTCTCTATAAACAATTGTGTCGGCATCATCGAGAAATGTAAAACTCCGCTTCGTGAGTACAGGACTTTTTTGCCACGGACTTTTACCCGTAGTATCCACGTGCTGAAGTTTTAATAACCTCGTGGTCAAAGAATTTCATCTCCAACGAAACGTTTTCTAAAGTAAATTACTTAACTAAATCTTATTTATATATATAGATAACAATATGAAGTTAAATAAAAGGTCACAAGAAGGCCAAGAGTAATTGAGTACAGGAGCCCGAGGGTCGCAAGGACGAGAAGGCAAATTTTCCAGGGCACTTACTTTCAAAATGGCCAACTGACGCATGCGCATAAAAATAATGGGACACTTTTTTTCGCGAGTTGGACTTCTGGTTGATCCTTATTCTGTGGCCTCAGGAAACAACGGCAGTCTCGCGGGGCCATAAATCACAAGGTTTCCCTCGGCGCCAGGAAATAAGTGTTAAAGTGCTTATATCACTTGTGGGGTTTTAACGTATTTGAATAGAGCAAAAAAAGTTAGTTAAGAAGTTATTTTTCCGTTTTTGATTTATTTTAATAGTTTCTAAGATATAAGCCTTTAAACATGCCAATTTCGGCTTTTCGCCAAAAATTCCCGTCGTTCATTTTTAAGCACGGGGGCCTGGGACTCAGGAACCTAAGCCGACCGTCTTCTTAGTTGGAACTCTCTTGGGTATTGGATAACGGGTGTGAGCTCGACATTTCGATTTTTCAGTCAAATATATGTGTTTTTGTGAATCAATAAGTCGAAACGTAGTTGTTTTGGATTGACTCGTTCCGGAGTCCCAGGTCCCCAAGGTGTTAAAATGAACGACGGAAATTTTTGAGAATTGGCCGATGTTCAGAAGTCAATATGTCAGGAACTATTTGACTAAATCAAAAACGGCAAAATAACTTATAAACTGATTTTTTCTGCTCTATTTAAGTACGTTAAAACCCCACAAGTGATATAAGCACTTTAAATTGTTGTAATTACAACTCAAATTCTAATTTCAATACACGTCAGCTCGTTAACAAGAATTAACAATCATTAAAAAGAACAGTCATGGATTTTTGAATCCAGTCCAGATTTTACACCTTCTTATACGGTTATCCGTTTATATAGTGACGACGATACGACCACCGAGGAGCAGAGTCCTTCTATTTTGAAACCAGGGATGCGTAACTTTAGAAAATCACGGGTTGACCGCAAAGTGAGTGCATATAACTTGTAACAAATTAATACAAATAGTTATAGATTGGTAACTGAAACTATGAATTTTTATCCATTCACCGTAAAAGGCATTGACATTCGAGTCGCGGGACGACTCCAGGAGAGCCTGTACTTCCACCCGGTCAACCGTTTTGGAAAAAGCAAAAGGTAAGTTCATCGAGTTCATTTCTTAAAACACAATATTGAACAAAAACTGACAAAATTAAATTATATCAATCAAAGAGCGACTTATGCCAATCTACGCTGTACGCATATAAAAGTTTAAATGTTTGCAACTAAAGTTCCCTCCGCCAACAGTTATAGATCTGTGGACGAGATAAACCCACACCAATAAGGCGAACAGAGAAAATATATTTGAGAAACTAGTAGAAAACATTTCGCGTGTTTCCAAACAGTTATAGAATCACGAGTGGATAACGAAAAATTGTAGTGAGAACACGACGTTTTTGCGTTATTTTGAGTTCTCACAAGTGTTTCTATACACGGAAATGGGTACACGGAAAAAATGTTTTCTATCTCTTTGTTATGGGTTTTTCTGCTTAGTCAACAAGTTAACACAATCGTGCTTTGTATTATACCCCTTGGCCAGTTGGTCATGGTGGCTATCGTTTGCTTTTCTTTATACTAGGTGAAAAGTGTTTCGTTCAAAATAGGAAGTCTATTACTTTATAATTGTTTTTTGTATGTAGCAGTCATCTCCGCAACCAAAGAAAGATGCCAAGTGGAAAAAGGGAAAAGGAGGCAGCGGAAAAGAGAAAAGCAAAGCAATTTTGCCAAGCTGGTATTTATTCATTTTGTATCTCAAAATGCTAACTGGCATTTATGTACTGACCCGCTGTCTATTTTTATTTATAGGAAAAAATTCTCAACATCATCTGTACCGAATGAAGGTAAATTGCCCCTTTTAACATCAATACTAATATGGACAACACAGTTGTAGATGCTAAAAGTTAATTAGATTGTGCAATACGTTGATGAGTAATTCAAGTTGATTTTCAGTTATAGATATAAGTAGTTCAGAGTCTGAAGACGAAAAACGACTGCAGGTATGCATAAATGATTAACCAGGTTACGCATAACTGACATGACTTCATAAACTCTCATTTTATTTTATTCCACAGCACGCCGTTAACAACAGTCGAATAACAATGCACCAACAACAGCTTGTTAAAAAAGAAGGCGAATCCAGTAAATCTACGCACCAGGTACGCGTACGCCAAAATTTCTGGACTTGCAGCTTCCACAACTTGAAACTTGAAAATTGTGACATTTGCCCTTGTAAATAACCTAGATAATGTATAAATAACGGTCATGAAACTAACTGTTCTCTTTTAACGTTTAATTTTCTCTCAGTGCCACGAGAACGAAAGCGAATCTGAACGACAACTAACGTTAGGAAAACCGCTGTGCGTAGATTTGGTTTCCCTATCACCTTCACCTTCAGTAGTTTCTGAAAATAATGAGGACATGAGTTCGAGCAGTGACATAGATTCACACATTAACGAAAAGCAACTTAAGCAGCGCAAATATCATCCAAGCATGTGGAAAGATGTGCCCGTGATTGAGGTGAATGAACTACCTGAAGGTATTGATGGTCTAGTTGCTTTTGAGTTAAAAGATGTAGCAGCTGAAGATCTTCACAATGCTTTGAAAGATGGTAGGAAATGGAACAAGAACTGTCCTTCAAAGTGGAGTAGGCACACACGTGTTCGGTACGCGAATTCTAAAGGCTCTTATGCATGTACATTTTCAGACTGTCCTTACATGGTCGAATATGAAGTAACCAACACCACCCAGTTTGAAAATACACGCACAAACACGTGTAAAGCATGTGGTCATACAGGTCAGCACATTCCATGTGGTGCACGGCGTTACATCAGCTACGGATCGAACAGTGTAAACGTTTTTCACTGCGGAAAGCATACCTGCCAGGCATCAGTGAAGACAACTGGAAATATAGGCAAGATTAAGGAATTGATTAAAAACAATCCAAAAATTAAGCCCGCAGAGGTACAATCGTCTATTGTTCTTTCCGCTTTTCGTGATAATTTGGACTGGGAAACCGTTGAAAAAGAGGCACGTAGTGTTCTTAACAAGAAGAAAATTGGCAACATGAAAGAGAAAATCAAAAAAGAAGTTCAGCCGTATGGCCATAATTTCGAAGCTGTCGTGAACTTTAAGGAGTATTGCGATAAGAAGGACAAATTCTATGTGTATAAAGTTAATGACAAGCGCGGTAACCCAGACCAACCATCCTTTGTATTTAAAACGAGTACAGAAAAACTAAAGATCGCCATTGCTATGGACAGAAGAAACGAAGGTTTCTTAAGCGAAGAATTTTGCTTTTTTGATGGCAAACACAACCGATGTAAGGGTTTCACGACACTGACAGCAAGCGTGTATCATCCTCTACTTCGAAAACAAATCGCCCTCGCCATAATGGAAGCAGAAGGTGAGAAAACTGAAAATGTGGAACTATTTTGGAAACTCCTGAATGAAGCAATTTCCAAAATTTCAAATGGTGAAAAATCCTTTAACCCGATCGGTTGGTGCACTGATATGTCAGGTGCGTTAATTTCAGGGATTTCCAAGATATTTGGAGAAGCTTCCAAAACCAGGATCAAGTCTTGCGAATTTCATTTTAAAGACCAGCGCAACAAAAAAGCTAATAGATTGAAGAAAAGCAGTGTCGAGCAGTTTAAAACTCTGTGTAACAATTTATTAAATGCGACAACAGAAGCCAAATACAATTCTGCTAAGGAAAGTTTGGACACTTTCATCAATGCTGACCCTGATCGCGAATTTTTAAAAACATGGATTTCTTGGTGGAACGAACGCAGAGGTTTCATTTTTCACGCTTTCGCTCCCACAAACGCGCCTAACATGAATCAGGCCGAAGTCATACATGCTGGGTGGGCTCACAGAGATCAGCCCAAATTGTCGCTCCTAGACGTTTGCCAAGCAGACGCACGTGACAATCTTATGCTGGAGCTGGAGCTTCAGGGTTTGCAGGCTGGCTCGACCATCAAAGGTAGAGGGCCCACTTTTATCGACCATAGGCGTGAGCGATATCAACGAGAGGTAAATCGAGCAAGGCAAATGGGAAAAGAAATGTTCGATGGCCGTAAAGTGGATCCTAACTCCTCTCATCGACCTCCTTCCCAGAAAAAAAAACAATCGAAGAAAGATAGCGCAAATAAGAAAAAGATCCCAACGAAGCAGCCAGTCAGTTCTAATTATGCTACACAATCCGTTACACCTGCTTCTGCTCCGCTACCCGAAAGGACAACTCATATAGGATCCGCCAACCATATAAATGCACGGCCCAAAGGCAGTCTGCAAACACCACAGCTTCTTCCATTTGCTCTTCAACAACACGAAATCGCGAGAGAGACCAATGTTTTCGGTTTGCCAATGATGTCTTTCCCGGCACCACAACCAAACCCCACGCAGACAATGGACAGATCGTCGCAGATGTTGCCAGCATTCATGAGCCAACAAGAACCTCCATGGCACTCGGGGATGTCGCCAAACGCCTACGAATTTATATTAATGCCATCGAAGGTGAAGAAATGCTATGGTTGTGGCAGTAATTTTGTAAATAAATATAGGACCGCGCCGCACAACATAATTATCAAACATATTGATAAAAGAGTTATTGGAAGAGATGAACGAACAGGCCATATACTTTATAGTAGTAATTATAGCAACACGTATTATCACCCGATAGCCTCCCACATTCATCAAAAAAATCCTCTCTTTACTGGGTTGGTGTATATAAGTTTTGAATTGTACGAATCATTAGACGAGGCTCAACGTAGAATCCTCAATGCGTTTTCCTTTAATACCATAATACGGTAAATGTCTGTTCATTTTCGTGTAATTCGTTTTTATTTATTTTGCACCGATTTATGTTTGTCGTTTAAATGACCACTGTGCGACAAGCTCGTCAAATAAAAAATCTACGGTAGTTTAATGTTGTTGTGTATACCAGTTTATTGTAGCTAAATTTGTCAGACTCTATATTTTTAATGACTAAAGCTATAAAGGCTATTCACCGCCTTTCCTTGAAAGAACGATTTAAGTCATTCTATTTAACAATTATTGAGTAATAAATGTATAAATACAAATTCTCGTCTGTGGCCATTTTGAATATGGGAATATACCAAATCGTAGGCCTGCGCTAAACGTCGCACAATAGACGAATTCTCAGACGTTCCGAATTTAATTCGAATTAACTTAGTCGGTAATGCGACGTAAATACGACGTCGAGTTGAACGTCGAATTTCACTCGAATTTAATTGTTTTTACTTGGACGTGTAAAACATGAAAACAATTTTTTTAGAGATTTCACAGGCAGAAGTCTACGCGACGATAATTCATGTATCCGTCTGACGGTCTGACTCAGACGAATTTAATTTCACAGACGAATTTAACTGTTTAAATTTTATTGGAAGAAAATGCGACGTATAACATGATTAAATTCGACACAAGAATTAAATTCGTCTCAACAATTAAATTCGTCTGAGTCAGACGGATATACATGCGTGTTCGAGTGTTTCTCTTCTGTTTGTGATAATTCGGCGCCATGTTTTCAAGAAGTCGTTTTCAGGCTTGACGAGCCTAAATAAAAACAATTAAATTCGACTGAAAATTCTTTTAATCTTTATAAATAAGAAAACGAAACGCACTCGGCAAGTCTCTAAGTCTAGAATGAAGGTACACAAGTAACTTTTGTGAAGTTTCTTTTACAACAACAGCAGGAAACGAATATCTGTCATCGCATTGTAGAAGTATCTGTTACTTTATTCGGGTATAGAATATCATACGCCGTTAAGCCTTCATTTCAGCTTCCCGAATTATCCTTTCAAACAAAACGGCGCCTGGCGTTACGCAGTATATAAATATATATTTGCTAAAAAGCGACGCATACATAACTATTTCTATGTAAGCTGTTCGTGAAAGTATGTAAGCTGTTCGTGAAAGTGGCCGCTTTCCCCCGGTCCTTAGACCCCTGTGTAAGCTGTTCGTGAAAGTGGCCGCCTTCCCCCGGTTTTTATTGAATAGATCACTATTTCTATGTAAGCTGTTCGTGAAAGTGGCCGCTTTCCCCCGGTTTTTAGATCAAAGGCTCAAAGGTTATAAATATATCCCGCGGCGCGTAGAAATAAGACACAATGTTGCGATATATAATCGGTTATAGTATTATAGTGATTTTTTGGTATTTTCTGGTCAATTTATCGACTCTCGACTTCAACCCTCGACTCTCGACTTCAACCCTCGACTCTCGACTTCGACTCTCGACTTCGACTCTCGACTTCGACTCTCGACTCTCGACCTCGACTCTCGACTCTCGACCCTCGACTTATAGTTACACTCGATGATAATAACGTTCGAAAGAGTGGTATTGGACATAGAATTCTACATAAAATTGTCATCTAATTAGCAATTTGACGAGAAAGCAAAAACAACCAATAATGATCGCTTTTGTTTGTAGAAGCTGTTCAAAAGTCTAAAAATTTTCGCGCTGCACGCTCGAATTTTAACCTTGAAAAACACTACTGTTCATGTTTTAATTCATGACGACAATTTAAAAGAAATTAACGTTTAATCAGTACATGTAAATGTGATACAACCACTGGAGCCTGTATACATTTACATATCAGGTCTATCTCAATTGTCCAACATTGAAATTGAACTTTTTGTGAATTACTGATAGAACAAATATTATTCATACATATGGGCACTTCATGGTCACTTTAGGAATCTTATTCTGGGTAACGCCATAAGAATTCTATTTTGGCTAGATGATTTTATTCTGCACAAAGGAAAGTTTTATGTTATAAAAGGGTTAATGTATAATTGTTTAACTTTACTTTTACAATTGTTGTAATAGGTATTAACGAGCCATGTTATTTAAAACGGCTACTTGTAGAACGATCAGTATATTGTATTGGATTATTGTAACAAATGAACAAATTTATTGTAACTACAAATTATGTAACTTTTCTAACTATTGGGATTATATTAAATATATATGTTGTAAATGTTATTCTTGTTTTTGCATTTTCGGACAATTAGACTGTGCATGTGTTCGGCAAACACTCGACTGAGTTTAGGAGAATTTTATAGTACTTACATATGTAAACTATTCGTTATGTTTCGGGTTCACATGCATGAAGTTTCGAATTCTTGCAAATTTTCTATTAAGAACATCATATTACATTTCAGATCTAAAAAACCGAAGAAGTGTTTTCTCTACTATAATCGAAATATGGTAAGGTTTGATGTACTACAATACATTTTACAATACATTTTTTTATTCACGCTTTTTTGACTTTTTTTACAATTAAATAAGGTTTACATAAGTTACATAGATAATATACAAATATAGTTCCAAAGAAGAAAAAAATGAAGTGCCTAGAGCCTAAGGTAACCGTAAGGTTTTCTAGTTAGCCCCTAGTCAATAGTAGTTTCTATTTTAATGTGTAGCTTAATTTATGAAGTAACAAATATTTAAGACGCAAATAGTTCATTTAACTTTTAAACTGTTTTACTAATAGGAGCTGCTTAATAGTTTTAGAAAAAGAGAAGGCGATTTGTTCCTTTATTGAATTTGAAAGTTCTTTCCAATATTCACTTGCAATATATGATAAAGTTTGTTTGCCAGTGTTTGTTCGAACAGATGATTTATATAAATTTTGCTTAGAAGCATATCTGGTATTATAAGAATGAACATTAGATGCATAGCAGAAGTAATTTTGGAATGAAAGAGGCAGGTAGATGAAACACATTATTAACATTAAGGATATTTAGCAAGTTTAATAACAGGAGAGCACTTTCAGTATGTTTTCCATAAGAGACAGCAAAGAACATTGACCTTATAACTTTGTTTTGATTTACTTGTACTTTTTGTATATGAGTTTTGCAAGCACTACCGCATGTTAAAATTGCATAGGAAATATAAAGATAAATTAGATTGTGATAAATTCGTTTTAATTGTTCAAGGGATAAATAATGTCTAAGCCTATAACATCAATATTTATTTCTAAGCCTATTAACATCAATATTTATTTCTTTTTTTCTCGACGATTTAATAATCACATACTTAGTTTTCTTGAAATTTATAGACAATCTATTTATGTCACACCATTCTTTAACTTTTCTCAACACAGTATTAACTAATGCCTCAACAGAGAACTACTAACTACAGCCGAAACAGAGAATGTGGGAGTATAACGTTTCGAGAAGTTCTGCCAGCACTGCCTACGCATCACGCTACTTTTAGATACGTATAAATAGATACACAATGTCGTTAGCTTCTTTCCAACAATGGTCACAATATATGTCCAGATTCTATTTCACAGAAGTTAAGAAGGCTCTCATCTAATTGCCTGCACCATGCACTCCTTCCTGTTCTACTTTACTTTGCTTTTCTATACTAAACTTTGCTATCACTAAACTGCAAATATAACAAGAAACATGGTTACAAAATATGCTGCACGAAGTTACGAAAGTTCCCTATAAATGTTACAAATGTTCCCTGTTAGGTTACAAAAATGTCCGGAATTTTAGAAGGTTACAAAAATGTCCTATGAGGTTACAAAAATGCCCTATGAAGGTTGCCAAAGTTCCCTATTAAGGTTACAAAAATGCCGATACTTCTTTCTCTGTCTGTCCGTCTGTCCGTCTGTCCGTCCGTCCGTCCGTCCGTCCGTCCGTCCGTCCGTCCGTCCGTCCGTCCGTCCGTCCGTCCGTCCGTCCGTCCGTCCGTCCGTCCGTCCGTCCGTCCGTCCGTCCGTCCGTCCGTCCGTCCGTCCGTCCGTCCGTCCGTCCGTCCGTCCGTCCGTCCGTCCGTCCGTCCGTCCGTCCGTCCGTCCGTCCGTCCGTCCGTCCGTCCGTCCGTCCGTCCGTCCGTCCGTCCGTCCGTCCGTCCGTCCGTCCGTCCGTCCGTCCGTCCGTCCGTCCGTCCGTCCGTCCGTCCGTCCGTCCGTCCGTCCGTCCGTCCGTCCGTCCGTCCGTCCGTCCGTCCGTCCGTCTGTCTCTCTGTCTCTCTGTCTCTCTGTCTCTCTGTCTCTCTGTCTCTCTGTCTGTCTGTCTGTCTGTCTGTCTGTCTGTCTGTCTGTCTGTCTGTCTGTCTGTCTGTCTGTCTGTCTGTCTGTCTGTCTGTCTCTGTGACATTACACTAACGAAGGTGTGCTAATACACTATTTTGGTGTAAATTGCAATGCAAAATTTCAACACCAATAAATGGTAGGCTGACACTTCTTTCGTGTAATTTTACACCAGGAAAATGTCATTACACACTGATTTGGTGTGAAAACTGAGTCATACATTAACAGTACTTTAGTGTATAAACGCACCAAAAATGGGTAATTTTACACCAGTAATTCTACAACTTGTTAATGCTTTTAATTTACATTCTCGTGAATTGTTTACGCTAGGCCCAATGGCGTATTGTGTCATTCAAAGTAAACAACATCAAAGTGAAATTTTCCGGTTAAATTTCTGGTTAAAGTTAAATTTTCTGGCAGCAACCAGGTTAAAATACTAATACTATAAGTCCCTTACGAAAAAATGCTATAGGATCCATAGGAATTCCTATAGAAATAAACTTTTCTATAGTAAGTAAAATTTTAATATTTTATAATAAAATATACACTAAGTCATAATACGTAACCGGTATAAGGTATCATGGATCATCATCGCGAAAGCGTGCATAAAAGCCGGCCGCGCCGAGCAATTAAGTAGACTAAATACAAAATCAGGCCGTTGTCTGATTCTAGTATAAATGTGAAAGTTCTAAAAAAGTAAATGCCCACAAGTTGTTTGAAACTCCTTCACTTCATCGTTTTAGGCTTTTAGCAATAAATTTTGTTCGCCAGTATATATTTTTTCAAACATACCCATGATGCCATGCCCGACTGGAAACTAGCGCCAGCGTTGCATTGCGGGATAGCGTCGTTTGGATAGCGTTGGTTCGTGGTCGTGATGGTTTGTGTAAATTCTTGGCGAGTGGGCATCAAATTAACTATTTTAAAGTATTCACCGGCATTTTAAATTGTTTGTAAGTTAGCTGGATAAGTTAATAATCAGTTATTTTCACCCAAAAGTGAAGTGGGCCGTGTTTGGATTCGAAGACTTGCCACTGATGCGAAGTTAACAGACAACAATCAACATGGATGATGGATATACTCATAGTGATACTAGAAATACATGATCGCAACAACCCCTCGCCCACTTTTAACATATACATTTTTGTAAACCACCCCCACCACCACACACACACACACACACACACACACACACACACACACACACACATACACATACACATACATACACACATACACATACACATACACATACACATACACATACACATACACATACACATACATACTTACATGCTAAACCTTCTGTTTTTTGGGGTTTTTTTGTATTTAAGTCTATTATAGTCTTTATATTTTTATATTTAGTCTATTATACTTTTAGTATGTAATAATAAAATTAACAGCCTGAAAAATTTCGAATAGAAAGAGAGAAACAAACCAGTATAACATCAAAGTAAATTCATTGGCAAAGTTCATCTGTAGTCATGTACATGTATTGACACACCGAAAGAGCATACAAAGTCAATATTAAAAAAGAAACGAGATGAACCAAATAACAAATTTTCATCCAAAATAGTTAAAAAGACACAATGCCACGTCCTGGCGTCCAAAGGACAACTGTAGACAAGAATATTACAGTCGTTGGCACCTAAGCGTGTACACCGCCAGTCAAAACACGTTTTATGTCAACGTCAAAGTTAAATGTTTACCTTTGGAAAGATATTAGGTTTTCATTCAATATATTCGAACCAATACATTATTGTCACATGAATGTGCCCTTGGTCAATCACATCTCACCAATCCCACGGTGTTGATTTCAAAACTGTTAACTTTGACTTAAATTTAGAACATGTTTTGACGGATGGTGTACACGCTTAGGTGCCAACGACTGTATGTATTTATATTGCATGATTTTCTTTTTCAAGACTCAGCTAAACTGGTAAATATGAATCTCCTACCGTTAAACTTTCTTCTGCTTTTGTCACCACAAACACTGCCAATTCAGTCTATACTCTTTTCAGAATTCAGATTGTTTTTCTCGTTCGGTTTCTTACTTTTTCCATGACCAGGCATGATTCAATTCTCTTCAAGATCTAAAAGCCGCTTGTTTCAAACTGATTTCCTCATCGTTGTCCCTCGAGTTAAGTAGAATAATACACCAGAGCAGAATTCTTTACAGGCTTTGGCCAGTTTCAGGACAGTGTCGTTTTCGGTCTTCATCGTATTAACAGTTAATACTGTGCCAGTACCCTGCTATCCGAACTGCGAAAGTTGCGGATTTGTTGACATATATATATATATATACATATATATAAACATCTCGCAGAATTTCTTTCCCACTTGCGTGTAATTTCGCGTGTAAGTGAATTCTACGCGTGTCGAGATTAGCACCCTACGCCCGGGCTCGGGGATTATATATATATACACTGTATGGGGAAGACGAAAGTCTGTTCAACATCGACTGGTTTTTATCGACATGGACCTGGCGACAGGCTGACTGAACTGTCCAATATTGAGAGGTATAAATCTTAATTTATTAACTTATAACAAGTGTTATAATTTTGCTGTTTTCTTAATAAACCTAAATTTGTTGACTCAGTCACTCCTTACCTAATGACCTGGTCAGTAGTCACCCTCATTTAGAACCAAATATGTTGTTAACACGAAGATAAAGTTACAGGGTGAATGGGATATTCAGCCTGAAAATTTTACTTTTAGAATATAAATGACTATCCCTGATACTTGGGCACCTTTGTCATTTCAACCTGGGTTGGGGTTTCAAATGTGAAAATTTAAGAAACAATGATTTATACAAATAATTCACTATTTACAAATAATGAGTTTAGTTGAGCTAAACAGTCTATGGACTGGAATAATTGATGTGGAACAGTAAACCAGATGGGGAGACTAATGGTATATGTGCTACTCTGAGCGATGAACCATACTTAGTGTCAGATAGAGGAAAACTCTATTTGACCAAGGCTTTCAGATTCAAACTGGCAACTTTAATTTATTAATCTGACACTCCACTGACTGAGCTGACTGTGCCTGTACTTGCTCAAGTTGGGAGCAGGTTGTGAGATGATGGCACTTACAAGGGTCCACAGTAATTGGCTTTAGCTGTTGCAGTTACCCAGCCTCATATAGTATAACTTTGTAGTTTCATATCTTAATTGTGTGTCTTGTATTGAGGCAAAGTTAATAAATAAAAATAAAATAAATAAATATTTACAGTCAAACCGGATGTTCTCTTGTGCGCGACATTGCAATATTGACCAACAACATTGCAATATTCATTAGCAAATTGCCCCGATCAATTTGCAATTGGCGCCAATAACTTCCCCAACGGTACTAAGTAAACACTAGTAAATTCACACGGGACTGATTCCCGTGTTTTTGTAAATGGCTTATGTAAATCGAAACGCTACAACCTCACTGTCTAAAAGAGAAAGCATTGTGAGTCTATGGTCGTCTGGTTTTCATCAACAGGATATCGCACATAAGTTAAAACTAACTCGCCAAACAGTTTCCAACATAATCGACCACTTCTTACAAAAGGAAACAATTCTCCCTGGCAAACCGGGTGGCAAAGAGCGAACGATTTCAACGCCGGACGTTGTAGAGTTTGTTGAATATATAAAGACTACTAAACCTAGCACTTTTACTTCGGAGATTCAGCAGGGTTTGATTGATAACGGTATATGTGCTCCAGACCAAGTTCCTAAACGTTCAACAATAAGCGACATTGTAAGAAAAGATCTGAACTTCACATTCAAGAAACTTTCACCAATTCCCGAAGAATCCCTTACTGTTCAAAATCGACTAAGAACTTTAAATTATGTCATGTTTATGTCTGGAGTTGACCCATCACGGGTTCATTTTTTTGACGAATCGTCGGTGATAAAGACAACACCAAATCGAACATATGGACACGGCAAAAGAGGTCAGCCGGCTATAGAGGTCAAACGATTTACTTCAAATTGTAATTATACTGTTAACCTTCTGCATAGCCGTTTTGGCGTTACACATTTTAATGTATTGGATGGCCCTTCTAACGGACTAGAAATGCTTAATTTTTTCCAAGAGTGTCTGGCCCTTGTTGATCCTGTTTACGGCAACCCCGTTCTGGCCGATGGTGACATCGTTGTGATGGACAACTGTGGGTTTCATCATGGAGTATTAGCCGAAAATGAATTGCGAGCGATGTTCAGAAACAGGGGTGTTGATTTAGTGTTTCAGCCACCTTACAGCCCTGACTTTAATACTTGCGAATTTTGTTTTAGAAATATGAAGCTTTATTTAAGAAAACACGAACAATTCGCAATAAATTACACTGAAGTGGCTATAATAGAAGGCTTGCAAACAATAACTCCGGCAATGTCACAGAACTTTTTTCAGCATTGTGGGTTTGTAATTTAATAAGGTGTGGCGAAAAAGCAAAATCTGTCATTCATGCTTAGCCTGGACATTTTTATTTTGTAGCAGGCCTTTATTGAGCTAGAGAAAAAATTTTATCAAATTTCAAACACATCTTCTTTGGCGAATTTTCCTTTTTAAAATCATGAAAAAATGCATTTTAATAATTTTTTACCTGTTTTATAAATTCCTTCTTTGTTTTCTATTTTGTTTAATATTTTATCTTAAAGTGAATTTGAGGCAATGTCACCATAATGATTCAGAACTGGCATGTAACTTTACTGTTATATCGAATAATTTTGATACAAGAATTAGCCCAACTTACTTCTAAATTAGGACGTATATAAGAAAGTCAAAAAAAGAATTGTTCGTTTGCCTGGTTGTTTAAACTTGTAGTTGTGAATCACTCAGCCAGGGGAAACATTTTTATATAGAGAGAGGAATAACTGCATGTTTTGCATTGAAATGCTAGGAAAATATTAATCTTCATAAAAATGTAACATGCAAATGATTGTGTTCACTTAATCACTTTGTTTAACTTTACAAGTTCACCATAGTATTCAACTAAGTGTATCGTATTTGGACGATAGCACAATAGAATTGAAAATTTAATATGAAGTTTGATTGAAATTCTACCTGAGTTACATTTCTGAGTGATTTTAAGCCAAGCATTGCTAGCTACAATAGTATATTTTACTATTTCTGAAGATGCAATCTTATTTGTACAGCGGTTACAGCCATATCAACCTAGCGAAAACTTCACAGACTTGCAGACAAGAATACAAGGTTTCAAGGTTTTAGTTCGTGTTGTATATCCACATTTGAGGGATTAAATTACAGAACATCTTCTTCCCGAAAGTTATGGCTGTGAGAACAAGGCTTGGTTTTGGTAATGCGATTACTAATTTTCTTGGACCTTCCAAAGAAATGCCAGTTTCGGATTTCCCAACTATTCGTGATGTACTCTGCCATGGACAATTGTTAAAGGAGAGTGCTTTGGGGGGTAAACACTATACAAATAAGCTGATGGCTTCTGACTTGGCCAGTATAATAACAGCTCAGTGGGAACATGGCAATGCTCTGTTTAAATTTCCTGTTATCATCAGTGAGCAGAGGGTTGTTGCAAAAATTGTAGAATTATGGGAGAGAATGTGCATATTTGTGTACAGGAGAACTGGTAATACAAAGAATGCAAGGGAAAAGTTTACTTCCAGGCTAGATAAACTGTTTGACATTCTTCATTGCAAGTGCCCTATTCAATCAGAGAAACAGTCTGTCTGTAAAGATACTTGCCCTGATAAACTTCACATTCACTGCACATGTGCCAGAGAATCAAGGATTCCAGTTTTGGAGCTTGAATATATTAAAGCTCAACGTGCTAAAAATGGTAGCAAAAGTAAGTTTCAACTTGGCTCTATTGATGTTGTGGAGACACAACGGCAAATAAAGGCTTTTAAAAGAAAGCAGACTGAGGGAAAACAGAAGCAACTGAAGGCAGATGTGTATGCTGAAGAAGAGTGTAAGCAACTGGAAGCTCAGATGGAGCAGTTGTCTTTGGTAGACGAGTTTGGAGAAGTTAGTTTGTCAGATGAGAGCCTGGTAGGAGGTAAATATGACCCAGAATTTAGACATGTTGAAACAGACAGACTCTTGCAGAACTCAAAGCAAAATCGAACAAAGTATCCAACCCTGGCATTGACAAGCATGAGATACGGCATCAGTGCGAGAGCTACAGCAGCACTGGCTACAGCTACACTTATTGATCATGGGTTCATTAGCTCTCTTGACCAAACAGGCATTGTGGATCATAGTAAGATTCAGAGAGAAAAAGATAGAATAATGCAAGAACTTCAAGTTCAATTTAAAGAAAGTTTACACCATAGTCCAGTTAAGTGCATTCTTTTTGATGGGCGCAAGGATCTTACGAAGTTGATTTCACCAATTGATGGGCGTGACCAACCTCATCCCATTATGATAATGGAGGAGCACTACAGTATGAGCTCTGAACCAGGAGGGCAGTATATCCACCACTTTGTGCCAGAGAAGGCCACCAATGATACGTCAGCTGCTGAGCAGGTTGCTATCCAGATTGTGGACTGGCTCAGTGCCCATGGTGTTGATCAGACACTGCAAGCTTTGGGTGGAGACTCAACTAATATAAACACTGGGTGGAAGGGTGGTACTATACAGTTTGTTGAGCAAAAACTTTCTCGAAAACTTATATGGCTAGTGTGTTTTCTTCATACTAATGAGTTGCCACTGAGACATCTCATTACCAGTTTAGATGGCAAAACGAACTCTGACCACACATTTGCAGGGTCCATTGGACGAGCACTAGATAAAACAACATCTCTAGAAATAAATAAGAGATTTAAAAAGATAAATAAGGGACCTGCCATCCGTCCATTGCGACCAGAGATTGTTGATGATTTGTCAACTGATCAGCATTATGGATACAGGATTGTTAATGCCATACGTTCGGGACATGTGCCAAAAGATCTTGAAAATTTAGATTGTGGTCCAGTTAACCATAGCCGATGGCTTACAACGGCAAATCGCCTTTGTCGGCTGTATGTTTCAAAACACGGATTTGTGGGCAAAAACCTTAGACACCTTACCCTGATGGTAGAATACATTGTTGTTGTGTACTACCCATGCTGGTTTGAAGCGAAGATTCTTTCCCATATGGTGGATGGACCACGTCATGTCTTGACTCAGCTAAAACTTGTCAGAGACTACATGCAAAAAGATGTAGTGGCAATTGTAACCAAATATGTTGAGTCTGGGGCCTGGTTTGCTCACAGTGAACATATTTTGCAAACTTTACTTGCTAGTGACGACGAGACAGAGCGTCACTTTGCAGTTAAGATCATTATTGGTCTTAGGGGTAAAAGTAAATTAGGTGACAGCAATATTCGCCCCTATAAAATTCCGCCTCTGAATTGGCAAGCAGAGAAGCTGAGCGAGCTCATATCTTGGGATTAGAACGTGTATGAGCCTGTCCTCACTTGTAACCTTACCCAGGATGAGATCCGACAATTTTTAGACAAGAGAATGGTTGTGTTTGAGTTTCCTGTGCACGGACAGTCAATAGAACGTATAGTCAAGGAAGTTACTATTGCATCAGCCGCTGTGAATGGGTTTGAGAGAAGAGATGGATACATCCGCTCTAGGGCTGCAAACAGGGAACTTATGCCTGTCAATAATACCAAGAGACATCTGTTGGGTTTATTGAGTGGAAAATGAACAGCTGTTAATTTTTATCTAAGAAATACACTAAAATCTAAAACACACCAAAAAAGTAGAAAGTAATAAAAAAACTGGGGAAAAATTGAGAGTTGGAAAGATAGAAAACATAAAAGTTGGGGTAAATGTAATAAAGATGTTGTGTTGCAAAAGTATATGGACTGCTATATTAAATTTCTGACATGGAAACAAAGCTGGGACTTCTTCCAATCTGCATTGGATGAAAGCTATGGTACTCTTATGGTACAAATATTTTGGGATTGTCTTAGCTTACAATTTATAATATTCTACTTCCTTTTGTGCATTGACAAGCAAGTTTGACAAGTGGTAGTTCGCAATTATTTTAGGCTACAATTACAGTACATGCTAGTTTGACACATTTACAGTGAAAACATTTATATATTGCCCTGAAATATACCGAAAGATGAAATATTGTACATGAAACGTACCAAAAAAAAAGTAACACATGACAAAAAAATGAAAAAAACAGGTTTTCTCGACTTTAAAAAAAGCAGAATTCGCAAAAGAAGATGTGTGTCAAATTCAAAATAATTTTTTCCCCAGCTTAATAAAAGTCTAATACAAAATAAAATAAACCAGGCTAAGCATGAATAGCATATTTTCTTTTTTCACTACACCTTAGTAATTTAAAGTACTTTACAGTACATAGTTGTACTTATATTATTAGTTAATATTTCTTGTATTACACGAAATAAAATGTAGAACGCAACAGAATAATGAAACACAACAATGTCATTGTTTATGAGCACAGGGGTGGATCCAGGATTTTTCGTACGTTAGTCAAAATTTTTGTTTGTGAACATTCAAGGGGGGGGACGGAAATTTTCCCGGGGGGTATGATTAGTTATTAATACCCACACAAGATCTTTTTCAGGATTTTCGGTAAATAAAACGTGAGGTGCAAAAATGACTGTTTCGCCCAATATCAGGGCTCATCAGCATGCCTAGGAAACACATAATACCACACGGCAAGCTTGTGATTCCGACATGGACAGATTTGGAAGGCCGACAAAGAGCAAACTGGTTTTAAGGCGCCAGACACTCGCCTTTCACACCTTTGCCACAAAGCAAAAGGAGTTTGGTTAGAAATGGGTGACTATATGGGACATTTCGTGGATGTGAAATTGCTCAATTTTTCACACCATCCCAGTCTATTCCAACCCTTTTAATACCCCCCACCCTAATACCACCCACCTAACCTAAGTCCTAACCTAAAACCTATTCCAACCTAAAACCTATTCCAACCTAACTTAATCCTATTCAGATTAAACTGATAAACTCAACTGAACATCTGATTCTTTGCAAGGAAAGATAAAAACGTACCAAAAACTTGTAATGCAATGAGATTATATTATTTTCATAGATAAAAAGTGCAAAATCTTCACCGTATTCAAATAAAAACTCGGCAGCTATTTCACATTTTTATTCAACGAGGTGTTGTGTTTTTCCTCAGTTCTTAATGAAGAAAAATTCAAGTAAATTTCAACCTAGTGTTTCCAACAGAAAATTTATCTATAACTTTTTCAATATCAGGAACAATTTCCTGATGAATCTTCATCAAGGCCAGACCATTTAAACGATCCTCAACCATGGTACTACGCTGATAGTTCTTAAGTATCCTAAGTGATGATATGGTTCGTTCACACTCACAGGAAGTGATGGGAAGTGTTCCTAAAATGCGAAGGATAACTTTAATGTTTTCAAAACCATCAAAACTGACAGCTTTTAAAGTTGTGGCTATATTGTCAGGTAGAGGTCCTGCGTGGGTTTCCCAATATGTGTTCCACAATGACAGCTCAGCATCTAAAGCTAAGGGATATGGCAAATCATCACTATAAAAAGTAGCAACGGGTGATTTGCCCTAGTTGTCTGCCTTCCTACTGTCCTTGATTTATTCTCTTCCAGGCCAACTTTATTAGCTAACTTCAATGCATCTGCATACCAGGCATCATGAAAAGAATCAATAGAATTCCTATAGTTGGTGAAATCGTTTTTTAAACTAGTTATTAAATGAGTGCCATCCATAATATCTATACTCTTTCCCTGCAATAATAGTGTTACAGGAAGAAGTTTATCAAGGATATTTCTGGAAATAACTAATGCTGCAACAAACTCAAACTTTGAAATAAGAGATAGACAAGAAGATGCGTCAGTGACAAGAGAAGGTTTATATTTTCGTTCGACGTTATCAGTCATCTCTTGAAGTGTGTGGTACAATGGGACAAAAAGCTCTTCAAATGTATCCAAACCATCAATACGCTCAACCCATCTAGTTCGACAAACATCTACCAGCTTTGTCTTCTTTTTTTCTGTTTCAGAACTATTGCGGATGGTTTCCTCAAAAGGTATATTACGTGTCTGGGAAATGTTGATAAAATTTGAAACATCTTTTACATGTTTCATCATGGTATTGACCTCAACTATAGACAAAGAATCACAAACAGCTAAATTAAGTCTATGGCTGTAACAGTGGGTATAAAGAGCTTTCTCATTAAGCCATAAAATATGAGCAGACAAACCACTGATGCGCCCAGCCACAGCACCTGCACCATCATATCCTTGTCCTCGACAATCTTCAATGGATAAGGTTAGGTCGTTTAAAGCTCCTAAGATTAATTTAGGAAGTTGTTCACCACTTAAGCCCCACTTACATTGAAGAAATGCAATAAACTCTTCTCTAATATTCATGTCACTATCAACGAAACGTAAAACAAGAGACATTTGCTCTTTATGAGAAGAGTCTGCAGCCTCATCTGCAATTATAGAAAAGAACTTACTAGCCTTAACATCCTGAATGATCTGCTCACTGATCACCTGACCACAACACTTAATTATCTTATTCTGGCTGGTCTTAGAAATATAGCTTTTGTTCTTACCACAATTCCTTAAATGGTCCTCTAAAATTTTGTCCCCTGCTCGAACTCTAAAATTAAGTGATTCTACAAAATTACCAACTCCCCCAGTAGAGTAGCTGCCAACCTCTGGGTGGTATTTAGCATCATCACGATGACCACGCAATGGCAAACCAAGACGGCCACAAAAAACAACAGAATCTATAATCGGGGCAAGTTTCATTCTATTTTCCTCTATTTCCTTTTTGAAGTTGGCATCCAAAATTACCTCTATAGGCAGTACTGCCCCTGACATTTGAGAAAGTAAAGATGTTAATATTGCAAAAGTACAAGCATGCAGGCCCATTTCCCCTCCAGTACCATGCCCGGCATGGCGTTTGAAAGTAAATGCTGCACCACTCCAACGGCAAAGGGGTTCAGAAAACAATTTCTGAATTTTCCCAGCTTTACCAGGAAAGCGATCTCCAAATAGTACACATGATAAGCAGTATGCACCATCTTCAGAAGGTGAATAACAAAGCCAGGAATATAATTGTAGCCAATCATACATATTCTTAGGAAAAGAATATTGCTTGTCTGGCCTAAAGACATTTTTAATTAGATTACAAATTTCCGACGTACTCATACCCTTAACTTTATCTCTATACAATGCAACATCAAAATTATTAAAGTTCAATTTTACCTTTTCCCCAATGGATATCTTATCTGTTTCTGAATGCAAAATAGTGCTCTGTTGTGTGTTAGTTGAAGTGCTAGGTTTACTAAGTTGATCTAATTTATGAATATCAAGTGCTGCGGCAGAAGAAAAAGACTCATCATGTGCCTTATGAGATGTTGGATTCACAACAGGTTTTTCTGCTACATTAAAAAATTGAGTAATACTAGTATCAGGTTTTTTTGAGGCTTTCTTAGGGAGAATTGGACAAACTTTTTGTTTCTTGGAAGCTGTAGATGCCTGTGAAGCAGCTGTAGATGCCTGTGAAGCAGCTGCAGATTTTCTTTTACGCTGGTGTGGATGAAAGAGAAGAGGAACAAAATGATTTGGCTGAAAGGTTTCTCCAGGTTTAATAGTACCTTCATGGCAAAATAAAATATGAAGATCATCTAAATCTTTCTTAGCAGTTAAGCGTGGCTGAACCATGCAGTTAAATAACAATTTATACCTACACTCCCCACAATCAGGGTGATAAGTAAAAATATTTCTATTTAAAACAGAAGAGAGACCCAGAATGCAGAGAAATGATGACCATTTCTTATCATTACAATTTAAAATGGCCTCCTGCTTAACCAAGTCATCCTTTGTAGAACCCGTGTCTAAGCATTCCTTAGAAACAGACATAGGTAAAAGATTGTTAATACTTTTGCTGAAGTATTCAGCATGCTCATTTACAACAGACGAAAAGCAGGGGTGCTGAGAATAAAAAGTAGCACTGATGAAAAGCTCAAGTGATGTCAAGATTCTCAACGTTTGCACTAGACTATTGTCACCTACCAGTACCAAAGACACAGAGCTATACAAGCAATTCCCAGTAGCATCAGATCTAAAATAAACAAACCAGATATTGAGTAAGTTAAATATTAATCCAGTTTAGTACTTTTCACTCTTAGCTTATCTAGTTTTAATAATATATAGTTTACACAAAGTTACAAACATGACATCAGTCAATATGTTATACAGTATGTCTAAATAGTAAACGGATAAAATACTTTTTGTCCTGGAAAGCCAAAGGCTGTTGATTAAAATATGAATTTCATCAATTGATGTCTAGAGATCGTATTACACCAAGCCATGTGGTCTAACAAGACAGTGAAGACACTGTCACTGACACAGTCCATATACATTATATGGATAATAGATATCCAAATCAAAATCTTAAACTAATATCAGGTGACAAAAAGCATAAACAAAATGCCTACACTACAGTATCAGTGGCGTCGCCAGACCTGGAAAGGTGGGGGGGACTAAATGATATTGATGGGGCTGAAAGCGCGAACTTTTTAGGGGGGTCCGGGGGCATGCTCCCCCGGGAAAATTTTGAATTTAGAGTCTCTGAAATGCCATTTCCTGGACTTTGGCGGACGATTTGACAGAATTCTGATGGTCAGAAAACGGCGTTATAGCATGTCGAAATTTACATACAAAATTGCGATACAAAATGCCCTCTATATAGCGGTGAGCGATGAAACCAAATAAAGAAGAGAAAGGAAACAAGTTTATTTTGCGAAATTATCAACTTCTAAACATATTAACAATTAACACAATAGTATATTCGATACAATTATACTGAAGTAAACAGTTTATTGCTCTACAACGGCAACCTTCTGTTGCTGGCTAATTTGAACGTATCAACAAGGGTTTTTAATTCAATCTTATCTGCGACGTCTCTTTCTATGCTGATTTGAACCAGGCTTTCGAGGCGCTCATCGGACATCGACGCTCGAAGGTAGTTGTTGACGATCTTCACTTTGCTATGTGCTCGTTCACAAGAGGCAACTGTTGCAGGAAGTGTTGCGACAATCTTCACTAGCTCAAAAAGTTGAGGATAAAGGTTGCTGATTAGATTTTTTCCAAAAACCTTTAAGAGGGACGGCAGGCAAAGCCACGGTTTGGGTTTTTCCAACGTAGGATCTCTTTCACTTCTCTCTTTCGCTTTGACGAATTTTTCGTATTGCTTTACCCAATCTCTAATCTCTTTCGACTTAGAAAACAAAATGAACTGATTTTCGACAATTTCAGCATCAATTTCGTACAAGTTGGCCAGCTTTTTGGTGTCACGCGAATTTTCTTCTTTCAAATTTGTAGGGTGAAAGACGTTGGACAAAGACAAAATCTTGCAAGCTTTCGACGAGAATCTTTTCTCAAGTTCGTTGAGCATCCAGTCTAGAAAAGAAAAGAAAAACTCTCGCTTAAACAGATCTCTTTCGCGGTCGTGGTCTTCTCGAAGTACAGAAGCGTCTTGGTCCAAAAAGAAGCCATCGATGAGATTTGAAGGAACTGTGCGCCGACGCTTTGGGCGATTTAAATCGTTGTCATCGAAGTCCTTCACAACCAGTTGCTTCTTCGTGCAATATTCTTGCGCCTCTTTTATAAATTCGTCCATCTTCTCTTCGTTCCTAAGGGATAACAGCTGATCTTTAAGGGATTGCACGCCGGATACCGCAGAGACCAAGTCCATGTTTTCATGCTGCAGATATACTGAGACCGACTTGCTGAGACCGAAACACTTCTTTAAAACCAAACAGGAGACAACAAACTTCACCTTTTGTAGACGCACGAGCAGGCCATCAGCGGCTGACTCCCCTCCTTCTGACATTTTTTTCAACATTGAGATAATAGCCGGCAAAGTGTTGACAACTACCTCTAAATTGTCGGATCGGGCTGCCCATCTTGTGTCTGAAAGCGTGTGCAACGCCCGTTTTCCTGTTGATATGCCATGAATTCGCAACTGCTCTTCATACACTGCATGCCGCTTGGGAGATCCTTCAAGATAATGATATATGGAACCAATAGTATCGAAAATATCACTCACTGAAGGAACGTTGTTGACGCTCTTCTCTAACACAAGGTTTAGTCTATGTGCAAAGCAATGAAAATACACTGACTTGTCTGCACCAGCTGCAGTGAGATGCTGTTGTACACCCTCGTCCTTGCCTGACATATTGCTGGCTCCGTCAAAACCTTTACCAACTAAATTACCGATTGGTAAGTTCATGTTTGCCAGTATGGAAATGATAACGTCTGCAAGGCTTTTCCCTGTCAAACTAGTCACACGCTCTAGCTTGATGCACCTTTCCCAAATGGTGAAGTTATACACATATCGTACAACAACAGACATAAATGCCCATTTGTGCGATGTGACTTCGTCGCATTCAATTGAATAATACATGGCGGATATCACTTCGGACTTTATCGATTCGTTAATCAATTTATTGAGAATAGCTATCATCTCATTCTGAATGCTGGGAGAAAAATACGACAAATTCTCCGGGTGACTTTCCATCCAACGTTTCAACGGCTTGTCGAATTTGGCAATGAAACAAAGCTCTTCAAGGAAGTTTCCACGATTGGATGAACTTGAATCCTCTTCATGCCCACGGAAAGCGCAGTTTTGCTTCGCCAAATGTCGGACAACGTCAAAAATCGTCTGAACCACCTGTCGATTTTCTTCTTTTTCTTCTTCTTTCCTTGCCTTCGTCGCTTCAATTATTCCAACAAGTTGAACATCGATGGGCTGATTTACACTGTTAAAGTTGTGCATGCGTTCCTGCGACAAAATATGCATGCGTGTTTTGGCATGTTTCGCCAGTTTTCCACTTTCGCCTGTAGCTTTCTTCCATGAGCGAAAGCCTGTCTTCGTAAACGTTTCTTCGGAACTTCCAACTAAAAAAGTTTCACCGTCATTAAACTAGTGTCAATTTGACATATTTTGTACTGTCAATTTTTCTAACAATTTCTTCACTTATTAAATGCTAAAAACTGAAAATAAAAATCTGATTAACTTACCAAGTGTCCCGAAGCATCTGCAGTAAAAACAAAACGCTGCATCTTTTTGCAATGAATACTCGATCCATGAAAATATATCATACCAACGAGCCTGGAACCTAAAAGTTCGTTTTCCTTGTGTTGATTCAGGAAACTCGATAACTGGCCTTATAGGACCTAACTCTTTTACAACCAAAGTCCGTCTAGCTTCGTTAACGATCTCGGTGGAAGGGTCTCGGGCTTCCATAACATATTAATTCTATGGCTATTTAATATTAAAACCATCATGCATTCAAAATTTCAAATGCATTCATGTTTAATGCATATTTATGAGCCCGCGTAAAAATTAGCGAGATTGCCAGTACTTCATGTTAAACTATTATAAAACATTCAATACAATCGTGGTTATTCCGAGTTATTTTCTACAGCAGACATTCTCACATTAATGCTTTTAAAGACTGTTCAGACTTTGTTGATGTGACATGAACATTTAGAGTCAATTTAGAGTCATAGCGTACCCCCCCCCTTTTTTCCATCGGATTTGAGAGAATCTGAAAAGTGATTTTGAGGAGAACTGGGGGGGACGTGTCCCCCCCAGTCCCCTCCCTGGCGACGCTACTGTACAGTATACAGTATATTGGTTCGGCTGGGTTCGTGGTATATAAGTGAGATATTTAATATTAATAAACTTTTGACCGCAGTAATATGCTAATTTCATAAACGATCATATTCATGCCAGCCGGTCATGGCGCACAGATTGTTCGGTTAATACAAGTCCAAAACTATTATAATAAGAGTCAAATTTAGTTAAAATAGAATATATTTACCTTATGGCCGTACAAGACTTGTTTTTTCTTTCTCGAACATACTTCGGGATGAAAGATTCGGCACCAAAATTTCTACTGAGGCAGAAAATGCGTGTATCAAAGGGCCAACCGTTTTCCGAGCTCTAGAAAAACGAAAAACAGTCTTTAAATTCCGTTTTTCGTTTTACAATGTTGAAAAACAGTTTAAAAAACAAAAATAGAACGGTTATTCGTTTATCAAGGGGCCAACCGTTTTCAGAGCCACTTGAAGAAGAAAAACAGCCTTTAAATTTCGTTTTCCATTATTCATTGTTAACTGAAAACAATTTAAAAACAAAAATAGAACGCGTTTTTTGTTTTCTGTTTCTGCAAATACGGAAAACAAATTTCAAGACGAATTTGGTTTTCCGTTTTCTGTAGTTGATTATTGTATAAAGAAGCCTTTTTGTCACGCACCGTATCCCCCCGTATCTCTTTTCAAAGGCAACATGGCTGCTCTGGAAGAGCACGAAATTTTTATCAGAGATTTCTTGTCAAAGGAAGAAAACACCATACAGGATTTATCGGATGTTCTGCAAGCAACATATCCAGGACTGAGAGGTTTCAGTTCTCGTAGTATCAAACGCTTTTGTAGAGAAAGAGGAATTAAACGAAGAGGACTTGTCTCAGATGAACAACTTGATAATGCTGTAAGAGTTGCCGTCTCTGAGGTAGTTTTGAAACTCAAATAGAGTTGTTTTTTTGTTATATTATCTACATTAACAGAAAATTTGTGAATTTTTACGCTACCACTGGTAATTTTGACAATTGTGTCTTAAAAGGTGGGCCCAGTGTATGGAAGAAAGATGATGAAAGGCTATCTGGATAGCAAATTAGGATCGATTGTTGCTTCGGAACAACGCGTGCGAAAGTCACTGGCTAGAGTTTCACCAATCTACCAACAACAACGTCAGACACGAACTGAACGGCAAACAAATCCACACCCATATATAGCTGAATATTATGGACATAAGCTCCATTTAGACCAAAATGAGAAACTGGCGATGTATGGTGTAACTCACGTTTGTGCCATCGATGGATTTTCAAAATATATCCCAGCATTCTCTTGTATGCCAGTTAAGAATAACGTTGTGATATATAATGATATTTTCAGGTATGACTAAAATCATATACAGTATACAAATCATATACAGTAAAGGTTAACATATAAACAAGCATAGGATACTATATATGTGTGGGCTTATATTTTGAGCAAAATTTTGAAAGTTTTAAAATATATTTTTAAGGGCACATTTTGTTATTGAGAAAATTACAGCATTAATTAAGATATATGTGTTTGGTTCGTAGTTGTTTATGGTAGTGCTGACCCTAACCCTAATCCCAGAGTAACCATTACGAATTAAAATACACATGCCTAAACCTAACCAAAACCATCTAATTATTAATGTCATGAAGTCGTGAAACCCAAACTATTATGTGGACCTAACATGAAGTAGATGTAAAGGCTGCAATCCTTTGCGCTGACCAAAAGGATTGTGGCTTCTGTCTGTAGGCACTGGAAGATTAATGGCAAAAACACCTAACTTACAGGTAATTTGGTACTGTTCATACTTAAAGGTGAAGTGTAAGACGGTATTAATAGCAACAGATGAATACTTGGAAAAAGTCAAGATTTGAAAGTCAAAGAAAGGTCATTTAATAATAGACCTATCCACATGAAGTGAATGGATCACGTGATCTTTCTTTTTTGACAAATCTGATTGACAAAGTCCGAAGTTTTGCAAGAGCCAATCAAATCTCTCAACATGTTATCCACACACTTCATGCGGAAAGATCTATTGTATCATGCATACACAAAAATAATTTATTTGTAATTCAGATTGAGTATTAAAACTCAATCCCAGATTGAGTCCAGATTGAGTTTGTAGGTCTGGTTACCGGACCTAAAAAAGTGCTTGGATAAAACCCTGGCTGTATATATATATTAATATATATATATATATATTTATAATATAACATTTATAGTACGCGCGTGCTGATTGGTCGAGAAGCGTGTTTCTATAACTGTATAGAAACACGGACATTTTCCCGCCTCGCGGCTTTAAATTTAAAAACGTAAACAAAAACAATTTTAATATGTACTATACTGGAAAAAAATGTTAAATAATAACGAAATTGAGGAACCACCGAACAAAAAACGCTTTCTCAGTTTAAATAATGGAGAACTAGACTCTTTATTGGACTCAGCCCAGTCACAAAGCACAAAATATAATACAGCGTACGCAGTTTCTGTGTTCAAAGGTAAGACTACTGATTTATATATCCCGTTAAAAAACAAAAAAAGCAAAATTCTTTACCTGTAATGTTGTTCTAGACTGGGCTTTGCACAAAGGAATTCAAAAACCTTTACACGAGCAGTCCAAGGAAGAGTTGAATGAAACCTTGCGAGTGTTTTACGCCGAAGTTCGCAACAAAAACGGCGAAGAGTATGGGAAGTCAACTTTGATGTGCCTCCGAAGTGGTATCGAAAGACACCTTAATTTCCCTCCCTACAACCGAGGTCTAAGGTTTTCACAGGATTCCACCTTCAAGACATCTAACATGATGCTGGATGCCAAAATAAAGAAGCTAAAACGAGAAGGGAAACAAGACGTCAACCACAAACCTGCCATCGCAGTTCCCGATCTTCAGAAGCTGAAGGTTCATCCGGTGTTGTCTCCCTCGACTCCTCTTGGCCTGTTACGAAATGTTTGGTTCCATACAACTCTCTTCTGGTGCCGTAGAGGTAGAGAAGGGCAGCGACGACTTACTTCGGAAAGTTTTAAGTTTCTGCTCGACGAAAACAGCCGCCCGTATGCCACAATGGCTCACGACGAGTCCTCGAAGAACCATCCAGGTGGTATCAGCGATCCCGAAAGTTTCGAGAAAAGCGGACGGATGTACAAGACCAGTGAAGATCCAAGCGATGGTTATAATGCTTTACGATTCTACATTTCAAAGCTGAACCCGAATTGCGAAGCATTTTACCAGTATCCGAGGCGGAAATGGTCTCCCGAAAGCTTAATCTGGTTCGAAAATCGTCCTCTTGGCGTTAACAAGTTGGGATGTATGATGAAAGAAATCAGCCAGGAAGCCCAACTTTCTCAGCTTTACACCAACCATTGCGTACGAGCTACAGCGATAACCTTGTGGTCTGATGCAGGTCTGTCAAATCGACATATTATGGCCATTTCTGGGCACCGAAACGAGCAGTCCTTGAAAAGCTACAATTCCCGGCCATCTTCGATGCAACTTCAGCAAAGCAGCGATGTCCTTTCGAGAGTCCTTACAACGAGAGATGATTTCTCTTTTCAGTCTGAAATCAACGAATCTGCCATCTGTCAACAGTTGCCGTGTTCGAGGCCATGTTCATCAACAAATTTGTCCGCTCAAACGAACTCGATGGTTGAAAATACTGCTTTTGCGAACATGTTTTCTGGCTGTTCAATTGGCTCAGTTCAAATCAATTTCAACAATCGTCGCTAAAAGTAATCTGATTTGTTGTTGCTGATAACAGGTTGTGACTGTTGCCCTTGTGTGTCTTTTAAGACAATTTTTTACTAATTTTGACTGTTTGAACTGTTTCATTTTCAAACAAATTTGCTGTCGCTCCTTGATGCTTCTGTTGTAGTCAAATTGACAAGCGAACAGCGAACGATGGACCCCCCGTGGGTTTGCTCGTGTAAATAATGTAATGAGAATTTATAATTTAATCGAATTAAACATTTTATATAAAATCTTTTTCTTGAGTTATATTATAAAAGAAATAGAAAACATTTTTTCCTGTGTTTCTATACAGTTATAGAAACACTTGTGGAAGTTTGGAAGAACTCGAAATAGCGTGGAAACACTCGCCCTGCGGGCTCGTGTTCCCACTGTAATTTCTCGTTCTCCCAAACTTCCACTCGTGTTTCTATAACTCTATAGAAACACGGAAAATGTTTTCTATTTCTTAAATATATATATATATATAATGTATATAAATGATTGTCAGTATAATTATATTACAATGTACATGTATAAGGTTTGCAATAATTTAATACTTAATTATTATTTTCAATCAACTTCATTTGCTTTTGGTTCAACACATTAACCCTTTCTCTCCTGAGCCAAGTGTTTATACTTTTATTTTGGCTAAGGCCAGATGATTTTATTCAGCAGAGGGAAGAGGTCAGAGTGGTTCAGGGCAGCCTAGGAGGGAATGGGTTAATGCCCAGCCCAACATCAGCCAACCATTCCCTGTACTGAATCAAATTGACTTGTGTTAATTAGCCAGGATAAAACTGTCTAGAGTTAGCCAGCATAACATATAAAGGCTGTCTCAGGCAGGATTGGGTTAAGAATGTTGTCCCAGCTATTCCAACCTTTATACATGTACAGTACATGTATTTTGTGATCATTATGTATAACATCTCTGCAATAATTTTATTATTTAATTATTAAAATTTTTATAACTTTATTTGCTTTTAATAGTTTAACCATTACTGCTGATGTTGGCATCAGCCAATAATATTAGACATTTAGACTAACACAAATAATTGTGATTGTTTAGGAAAACAGTTCTTGATGAAGGGTTGTTTGATCAGGTCAGAGTTGATCATGGTAAAGAATTTTATCTAGTTTTATATGTTCAAGAGACTCTGGCCCACCTTCGTACAAATCCCAATCGAGATCCACACCGTCAAACTGAGTCAAAAAAGGTAATATGGTAGTGCCCATGAAATTTAGATGTGGCAGTGGGGCCATACATAAAATGCTTTTTTCCCTTACTACCCCCAGGGGTCAGGTACTGTATCTGTCGCAGTGTCCCAGTCAAAAATTACCCAACTTTTAACCCACCCCCTACCACTGCACACACAGTTATTAACCACTATACACTGATATTGTTTTATGATATTTCTTGTGAAACTATGCAGTAAGTTTAATAGTTATATTCGACAATATAATCACAGAGTGGCAGTGTTGTTTTGTGGTTGTGTCTGTTGAATGTTATTTTTTCTAATTTTCTTCAGAACCTTGTTATTGAGAGGATTTGGGTTGAAGTGAATGCTAGGGTGAATTATCCAATCAAAAATGCTCTCCGGAAAATGGAAGAAAACAATTTAATCGATATGGAACTTGAAGATGTCAAGTATTGTGTTTCTTCAGTTACCTTAAGGGTTGCATATATAGGTATGCAGAAAGTAGTGCAGTCGTGGAATAATCACACTATTCCAGGTAATTTGATTATTTTATCCCTTATAATTTGAATTGGTAAACAATATGCTTTCCTTGTTCATAGGAACCCCATTTTTACTTACATTTATTATTGGACACTAACAGGAGTTGGAAAGCCTGTGAATCTACGAAATAACAACAACAGAGTATCACATGTTTTACCACAAATGGTTCCAACAAGTGAAGAAGCCATTACAAATTATGAGCAGATGGGTGGACATATAACACGATTTCCTGTTTTTGGTAGAGACCCCTTGTCCACAAATATACAACTGCAACATGAGAGAAAACAACGTTTTAATAACAACGTGAACTGGGAACTGATTTATGGCAAGCTTGTGAACAACGAAGACACTCATTTCTGTGTTGCAATCATGACGTACTTGAATATCACAAGAGAACTGTCAAATTAATTTGAACTGTAAACCTGAAACTGTTCATGTTCATGTATAATCTTTGCTGTTTTAGTTTTTATGCTGATATTAAAATGCTTGTCATTCAGTCTGACAGTTCATCAATGCATCTTGGTGAGAAAGTCGTCAAAACCTCTCATCGTTATTGTTGCACTGTTAAAGCCTTCTTCTCTACATTTAAGACATGTTGTTTTCCCTGAATCTAACCATGCTTTTGTGCATTGATGACAACCAATAACTGACTCACAACAACTGGTTATAATAATAGGGGGAGTTGATGTTTCTTTGCAAATAATACACTGTAAGCATTCAACTATTTCTTGCAATAATGCACTTTGTACTGCTTTTGCTATGAATGCTTCATGGCTCATATGACGCTTCAAAGCTTCATCCATGCTTTCTTGAAATGTCTGGACTGCTGTAGGAAGTGCTTGTTCTATGCCTTCCATCACTGCCACTTTTACAATGTTTTTCATTTTTTGGCCATTAATTTCACCTAGGGGATTTTTATATAATTACATACAGTACTGTGCAGAAATAACCTAACACTGCGTCTGCGGGCGCTCTGCGTGCGGTTGTGCGGCTGCCGCGAGGTCGCTGTGCGTCTGAGTCTGCGCCCGCTCTGAAGATTGTCTGCGTGCGGTTTTGCGTCCGCCTTGCGGCTGAGGTTCTGCAGACGCAGGAACCGCAGTTGATAGTCGTCAAACGTCGGAACACCGAAGTGTTATACTGTGATATACAGTAGAATTCTGTCTATCTAAACCAAACTGTATGGAGCAATAGATACAGGTACAAAACCGCCAAAGAATAAGTCGTTAAGTCGAGAATTTAGTCAATCTGAGCGACAGGTAAAATGACTGCCAACGAAAGAGTCGGTGACATTTTGAATCTCGTCATCCAATCTAAATCACCAACGAACGAGTCGCTGAGATTCTGAATCCAGTAAATCTAACCACAGCTATATAAATACAAAGATTGCCCGAACGAGTAGATGAGATATAGAACCTAGTCTATCTAAGCGCTACAGGTAAAGACTTTCAACGAGCGATTGACAAGATATTTTCCATAAAGGCGAATTTGAAATTTAACATCCGAACTTCCGAACCGTGGCGCGTGGATGGTGTGCTAAAGACGTACGGAACTTTAGGGATAGAAGATCGATTTTACGTCAAAACTTCGCCGTCTGAATGAAGTTAAATCAGTCACAGTGAACTACTTTATCAAAATGCATGTATTAAAAACTTACCTCGGCAGTATTAAACGCTTTTTAATTATTAATTCTTTGAACGTTTTCATGGCGATAAAGTAATATAAATAAGTTGCTCTGATGAAGGCCTGAGTCAACAGGCCGAAAGCTTAGCAAAGAAATATTTCACGTGGTATTTCCACAAACTTATTTATATTGCTTTTTAATTAATTTTATATGACCCTACGGCCTGCAAATTGCATGATTGAAAGTTTCATTCCGACCAGATTAAACTGATCTAATATTTCGCCCGTACTAAAACGCTAAGCCCGGCAGCGGAGTTTCCCAAAAAGCAGTTTTGGAAATTAAAGTTTTACTACAAGGACACTCTTAGAATTTTCCGAACGTTTCTTTCAAGATTCCAGTGGTTTAAACGGTGAAACTATTAATTTCTAACAATTTATGCAATTTCGGTAGCTATATACGTCATAGCCTGAGGTAGGCTAATTCCCAAGGCGCTCATTTGTACTTCCTAGCGGCTTAGGACCCCACGTTGTATTTTGTGTTAAAAAGTGCTTTTTTTGCGTAACAGTTGTCAGGACCACAAATTCCTAAACTTGAGTGGCTACAAACTCAATTCGACAAATTAATTTGGAGACGGACTAAATAACTTTTCATCGCTAAGTACGACTCTGTATGATTGGTGATAAACATGTTTGTTTATATTAGCAGTTATTAACAGTTATTAAGTTTTTAGCCCGGTTAGGGGTTCGTGAATCACGAAGCCTAGCGCTTGGAAAAAGTCGTGCAAAATCTTTCGAGTCTTCGCGGATTATAAAATTTATTTTGGGGGTTTTTAAACTATAAAACGGCCTGATACAGCTGGTGTCGCCACACCGCACATAAACCACTGACATAAACTTGTTCCGGTTCAATTCAGGCATGCTCATAACTGCGACGTGACACATCAGTTATTAACGACTATAACCTATTTTGGGAATGTGACTTACTGTAAGTGACAAAAAGCTTTTAAGCAAAATGAGCAAGCATCGCTGACAAGTGATAGTTCAGTCTGTTTTACTCTTTGGACGTTGAACATCGATCGCTTCGAGCTACACTTTACGATTTTATTTCTGGCCAAGATGAGTCTCCGTTCTCTCACACGCGCTCCACCAAAACGAATGTTGGTTTACTTTGAAGCCGACGAGAGCCATTCAATACTGCCAACCAACAAAGTGAGAAAAATTTGCAGCAGAAATGAAAAATTAGAAGAGGGGGCAAACGTTATCGTCGATTACGAAAACATGGAATATGAAGCGCTGGTTCTGAAACTTCATGGTAAGTATGATGCAATTTAAATTGTAATTATGGGTTAATATCAACTCGAAACAATACTGTAGCTTATCAACTTACCATTCTCAATTATTTTATCAAGATGATCCGACCGTATTGTCCAGAGAAGCAGAGTTGCAAAAAGTTGTTTTCCCAAAAGACTCAGAACCGAAGCTTGCCAAAGACGACAAGGAAAATATCTGCCCTAGTTCACCAGTAGCCAAGAGATCAAACCTCACCAAAATCCTCAACCAGAAAAAGTGTCAGAAACCCTTAGGCCCACATGTAGCGCGTAAACACAAAGAAAACCAAAAGAAGACAAAGAAGGTAAGCAGTTATTACGATTTTTAACGTCTGTAGCGAATGTTTGTTGCGATTACAAATAGCTTTGTCAATTGTAGCAAGTTGTTGGACAAATCTTAGTCGTTGGTTTGGGTTTTTATGCAACCAACTTTAGGTCTTTAGCAACATGTATGATATGGAAACAACTTTAGGTCTTTAGCAACTCAGTCCATGCAAGAATAAATAGTTTTAGCTTTGTTATTTCTATAAGTGACCTTAAGACATCAAAATCTAAATGATTGGTCACAAATTTGTTTGAAAGCTGGTCTAATCATTAAATAAAGAAATTTAATGAGCCTTGTATGGTCACTGGCTACATGGTTATTCACTATATGGTCACTGGCTACATGTTTATTTTCTATATGGTCACTGGCTACATGGTTATTCACTATATTGTCACTAGCTAACATTTAGTTGTATGGACCCTGAGGCTGCATTACCCCTATTAACTTGTGATAGCCTGCGTAGCTAGTGGTTTTAAGGGGTTGGGGTCCTGGGCGTTTGGGGTCAGAAAAAGCAGACAAGGGTGAAAAAGCAGACGATGGCAAGGAAAATTCTCCACCCTTTCTCTTTCGCCTGCTTTTCACCCTCACCTTTATTTATTTATTCATTTTTTAATTTTATTTATTTACTTTTTATTGATTTTTTTATTTTATTTTATTTGTTTTTTATTTATTTATTTATTTATTAATTTGTTTATTTATTTATTTATTTATTTTCTACTTATTTGTTTATTTATTTATTTATTTATTCTTGATTTGTTTTTTATTTATTAAATATTTATTTATTTAATAATAATAATTTATTAAGAACCAATATTGCAGCAATATGCTGAATTACATTGGATGAACTAACTAATATACCGTAGATGCTATAAATTACAAGAACATATTGAAGCGGGAATAAATGACTTCCTAAATCTAGCAGTATGATAACGAGGTTCTATAAAAAGTTGTTTGTGTCTTAAAGAGTATCTAGAATTGACATTAAAAGCCGGTAATAATTTGAACAACTTGTGATTAGGGTCGTTAACTATTGACTTAAATAGCTTCTGACTAAAAACTTGACGACGGTCAGAAAGTGTGGAGAGATTGCAGATTATTATACTATCACTATGATATCCCAAGGTCAAAATGATAAGAAGAGCTCGTTTTTGAATGCGTTCAAGCTCGTGACTAAGATATCCAGCTAGAGCATAATGGAACACGGGTGATGCATATTCCACAATGCTACGAATACACGTACAGTAGAAGTAGGACCATGTCATTGATAGAGACTTTGGTGCATTTAAGTTGTCTCAGAATTTAAGTACATGCGTTTAGATGCTTTTTTATAACACAATCAACATGACAGTTCCATTTTAGGTCGTTGCTAATAATAATTCCTAAAACTTTCACTTGACTAACATTTATGGTCAAGGGGCAACATTGACTTTTGGTTTTTGAGAACTGTATGCGCATTTCTTTACACTTATCCTCGTTCAGTGTGAATCTTATATTGGCTGACTGGTCGTGGATACTGTCTACGACTGACTGCATATCACTTGATGATCCCTTCGGAACAACTTCTGCAGTTGCAAGGTCATCGACATATTTATTTATGTATTTATTCATTCATTCATTTATTCATTTATTTATTTATTTATGTATTTATTTATTTACTTTTTATTTGTTTTTTGTTTTTTTATTTGGTTTTTTTTTACTTATTTCTTTCTTACTTATTTGGGTTTTTTTTGTTTATTTATTTATTTATTTATTTATTACTTACTTATTTATTTACTTACTTATTTATTTATTTATTTATGTGTTTTCATTATGGCACTGGAATTAGTTTCATACAATAGACCTTTCCGAAGTGAATGGATCATGTGATCTTTCTTTTTTGACAAATCTGATTGGCTAATGTCCATTGTTTGTCCAAACTTTTGGATGTCCAAAGGTTTGTGAGAGCCAATCAAATCTTTCAACGCGTTATCATCACACTTCATGCGGAAAGGTCTATTTTTAAGCGAACTCTATCTTTACATGCCATTTTACTTAATTTACATAATGGTTTGTTGCAAATTGTGTTGCAGATTATTACAATCGAAGCTGAAGATGCACCTGGCATTGAACAGCCAACTCCGAACGTCGACCCCAAACAAGTAAAGAGAGAACCAGGCTCTCTTAATTTCCTTTGTCCAGAAGAGCAACAAAGGGTGAAGAGAATGCTGGATATATATGACAAAGGAGTAGGAAAGGAAGTGTCAACACAGACCGAAGACATCTCACAAAAAATCTCAAAGCAAGTAACAGCTATTCCTGTGTCAGAAAATGCAAGTACACAAACAGTGCCAGCTACATGTACATTTACATGCAGTTGTCAACATCATGTTATAGAAAAGCTGGAAGAAATTAAACAGCTACTGACAAAAAAACAAACAATTTTGACGTATGATGAAGCTGATGTTTCAGATTTCAGCAACAGCGAATGTACAATATGGGTTAGTCCAATGCAGCAAAACCAAACCAGCCAGCCAAGTGAAACCAGCCAATCAAGTGAAGGCCAGCCAATCACGTGAAGCCAGCCCAATCTACCAGCCAAGTCAAATCAGCCAACCAGGTGAAGCAAGCCAAATCAACCAGCCAAGTGAAACCAGCCAAATCAGCCAGTCAAGCGAAGCCAGCCAGTCAACGATAGAAAGCATTCAGCCCACAGTCACCCAAGAATTTTCTGATGTGCAAGCATTTGGGGTGAAGCAGGTGTCTTCCAATAGTCCCCAAATGTTTGATGAAATTTTCCGAAGAAGTTCATCTATGCCAAATTATGCTAAAAACTTGGTGTACGAAATGTTTAGTAGGAATGAACTTATAGGTACAAATTGTGCTGGTGTGAAAGGAAAGAGAGGAATTGAAAAAGACCCTCGAATTGACAAAGTTAAAGAATGTGTGTTTAAAAAGTATGGTGTGGTCGATAGATCAAGGGCTTGGACCTTGTGTCGGAAGGCAATTGACTCCGCATTGAGAAAACTTAAATGAACACTTTTTATTACTATTTTGTTTTCTGATACTGTGTATAATAACTTTCATCTTAATAGAATATTGCATGTCATTAAAAGTAATGTGAAAGGTTATTTGAAAAAAGTTGCAAACTGCTGTTTCTCAATTAAAATTTGATTTTATTCCTAACATTGAATTTTGCAAAACGCGTTATTCCTGGCCTCTCACAGATGTTCTACAAGGGGAGTGCCTCATGCAGGGCTCAACTCTTTGACCTTTACTTTCTCTTGCATGTAATGATATGCCAAATTGGTAAAATATGGTGGTAAATATGTTTTCTTTTTGTTTGACTCTTTAACTCTCAGAAAAGAAGTACTTCAGATTATATTAGAAAAAAAAATATCCTGAAGAACTCTATTGACAAAGTACGTTCTCCTATTAAAATCTAGCAGTTCACCACTTTTAAGATTTTTGAAATAATTTTGGTAAGATACATACAGTACAGCTAGGAAAAACTACCGTATAATTATTTAGTTCAAATGTGGTCTGTTTTCAATTTCAAATCTTGGAAAATATGGAAAAAACAATTTCAGGTCAGTCAAGTAACTTAGTAACTAGAAACACAACCTTTTTTGTTTGACTTTTTAATTTCTTGTTATATAATTACATTCATGCATTCATTGCAGATGCCTTTTAAATAAAGACGGTACAAGTACTATGACAACTTAAAAGCAAAAAAACACAAAGTTAATTATTACAGTATAGCTTTGGGACAGTTTATAATGTAAATAGGCCTGTAATGATACATCTATATATCCATGCATCACTGTCAATATTTCTTCCTACAAAACATGAATATCGATATTCGAAACACTGTTGATATTTATTTTTTGTGGACAAAAACAAGCTTCCAAACATCATGCCAAAACTTTCCAAATGGCTAAAAGAAATGTTTAATTGTGTATCAAATTGTGATAGTTGTGTCAATTTACATATTGAATCATGTGAAAATGTATTGTTGCAGGCTTATTTATGAAATCCTCCTTTAAACACAGAAAACTTTCAAACCATGCTATTACTAATAACTAAATATAATTATATTTACTCTAAAATCCAGATGGTCCACCACCACTTGCAACCACCGCAGGCACAACTTTGTGTACATGGTTTACATAACGTTTGCATACATCAGGTGTTACTGTCTTACAGTAGTCCAAAATCCCTTGAACAAGTTCTTCTTTGGTTGTTGGTTTTGTATTTTTTCTAATGTGGTGTTTGAGGCTTGCCCACAGATTTTCAATTGGATTTAAATCCTATCAATTGGTTAGTGAAATAATAAAGTTAGATGTACATTTTCAACAAGGGAATATCCACCAAATCAAAAGAATACTAAGAACAAAATACAGTATTGCCTACACATGTAACTAATACAAATTAGGTACATTCTCGTGTGCTGTAGAGGTAAAGAATATGCTTTTCAGTGATATGTCAAACCTTAATCTCAAGCTCAGTATATTATAGTTACAGTAGCTAAGAATACAAACCGGTGATTCTGGAGGTGTAGCCCAGTGATTGACACCATTATCTTTCATCCATTTTTTTGTTGAATTGCTGGTGTGCTTGGGATCATTGTCCTGCCATAAACGATGACCATCAGGGTAAGTGTTTAAAATAAATGGCAACAAGTTTCTTTCTAAAATGCTTTGGTATCCAAGGCTTTCCATGTAACCTGTAAATACACAGACTTGTGTAGCACCACGATGTGATATACCTGCCCATACATGAACCTTAGAAAAAAAGAAATTTGTGGTAAATATAAATGTGCCGCCCGACCAAAAATCTGCAGAAAGTTAATTTTTTTATATTTTATATTCAATTTTTTTGATGTCCCAAGCCGAGAATTTCTGCAACAGAATTATTTCATTGCGTGTGTGGTGGGACCTTGCCCTTGGTGTGACTTTGAAGTAAAATATAGGAACTGTCAACCTTTTTACGTATGTATTTTATTATATACATTTTGGAAAACAAGGAAATATAAAAACACCTCCCTCTCCAATTTCAAAATTTTATGGAATATTTTTTATATTTTAATATAAAATATAAAATATAAACCTCCCGCCTCTTCGACATTTTCAAAATGTTGTAATGAGAATCAAGGAATTTTTTTTATATGGCCTAAAATGTAATTCAGGTGATTTTCTGCACTGCACCCCCCCCCCCCCCCTTGTCATTTATTTAAAACCATTTCTAACATTTCGAGCAGATCCTTTGCTGTTATTAAAGTATTAAATTACTGTCTCAGAAAAGTTAGAAGTAAAAACACCAAGAAGTATTATTAAGTACAGTGTTTTAAATTAAAAAAAAACTAAAAATACTGTAGATATACTTACTTTCAGCGGGTGTTTTGGGCGACCTTTGCGTTTTGGTAGATTATCACCCTTTCGAAAACAATATCTTGTGTACTGCTGAATTTCCACGCTTGTCTCGTCGGTGAAAATTACATCTCTAAAGGTATCTGCGTCTCGCAATGCCTTCAAGCAGAAGGATAGCCGTTTTATTTTATTTGGCTCCCTGATCAGTTGGCAATATCGTGCCCTCTCGTGCTTCCATCCCAGTTTACGTCTGGTACGTCGAACGGTCGAACTTGAAACGTTTTGACCATTCTCACTGAGCAAATTCTGTAATTCTGCCGATGTCAATTCGTCGTTCTTGTTCATTTCATCATCAATGAATCTTCTTCCATCAGCATTTAAAAGGGGTCTTCTTCCACTGCGTTGAGCGTCAGCTAGACTTCCAGTTCTACGATACCGAGAGAGAAACAAACTTATCGCAGATCTCGAAGTTTTTAATCCTTCTTCTTCTAAAATTCGCTTTATTTCAACAATAGAAACGCCGAACGACTTGAGCGTAACAATTCTGTTCCTAGCAAATTCTGAAAGTTTTCCCATTTCATTGATCTCAACACATGCACTGAACTTGATTTCAAAACATGGCGCTTAACTTCGGAAGCGAGTAGCAAACGATCGGCGCCGATCGTGTTACGACGTCTGCGTCTGGCTTGACGCTGTAGTCCGGCTGCCGCAAGGGCGCCCGCAACCGAACCGCTAAGTGCCCGCAGCCGCAACCGCTAAGTGCCCGCAGCCGCAGCCGCCAATCGCACGCAAGGAATCCGCAAACATGACCGCGAATCGGTTG
>CAXIUP010000233.1:0-230000 GCA_964035015.1 Corallium rubrum | reverse complement strand
ATCGATCAATGTCTGATTATACAATTTTATTTTCTTGCATAAATTTAAAACTTGGGTGAGCTAGGAAACTATTGTCGAATATATCTTTAGATAACCATATAGCAAATATTGCAAATACTGATCTGTTACAGAATTTATAAATAAACATGTGCATATTTCTGTTTTTAGCTTAATAAAGTCAAGTTTCCTGTTTTTGTAACTATTTTTTACTGCAGCAAAGCATTCCCTATCATAGTAGTATAAATTGGTAATAATTACAAAGTGATTTATTTCATGATTTTTTTCCACATATGAAACTTAACTTTTACATATGAAATTTTTTATTTCATATGTGAACAATTTTTCATATATGAAATTTATTATTTCATATGTGAAAATTGTTGTCACATTAATTACGAAGTGATTTATTTCATATGTGATTTCTCCCCACATATGAAACTTAACTTTCACATGTGAAATTTTTTATTTCATATATGAAATTTTTTATTTCATATGTGAAAATTGTTGTCACATTAATTACAAAGTGATTTATTTCATATGTGATTTTTCCCCACATATGAAACTTAACTTTCACATGCGATTTTTTATTTCATATGTGAACAATTTTTCATATATGAAATTTTTTTATTTCATATGTGAAAATTGTTATCACATATGAAATGTACAAAATTCATATGTGAAATTATTCATTTAACATATGAAATATAGCATTTCATATGTGGAATTGTTTTCCACATATGAAATTCGTCATTTCACATATGAAATAGTTCATTTCATATGTGAAATTCCAACTTCATATGTGAAATGACATATGAAATTTTCGTAAGGGCAGTCTGGGTAGTCTGGGTAGTCCGGGTAGACTGGGTAGTCCTGGTAGTCCAGGTAGTCCTGGTAGTCCTGGTAGTCTAGGTAGTCCGGGTAGTCCGGGTAGTCTGGGTAGTCCTGGTAGTCTGGGTAGTCTGAGTAGTCTCAATAGTCTTGGACTCTCGGTAGTCTGTGTAATTTCGCTAACCAGAAGCGTCTGCATGTCTTAATTGGCCGGCGTTTACAAGATATCCTTTCAAATAAACAGCAAAAGCCAGTGTTTTAAATAAGGAAGATGATGATAATACAGGTAATAATAATTGTAATAATACATATACGTGTACGTGTACATGTACGTGTACGTGTATTTACGTGTACGTGTGCGTATACGTGTACGTGTGCATATGCATATACATACACATAAACATCACTGAATTAACAAAACATAATATGCTATTTACACATCGCCAAACTCCACTTTTGTAAGAGTTATTTGCAACTAACGTTCGTTTTTTAAACTTTTGATCAGCAAATGTAATTTAGGTGTCAATATTTATTGCGCACGTTTACATTCTTCACAATGCCATGTATGATCTGCATCTGGTTTCTTGATTTTCAAGCAAAACCTATAAATGATGAAATGCTGATTGTAGACGTGCGGTATCAATGTGTTAATATTGACCGCCTGAATGTATCCCCAAACAGCCAAACGAACGCCAAACACAAGAATCTTTTTAATAAACAGAATCAGCCACATGTACATTTCACCTTCTCAATTCTCACTCGACTCACGCGCATGTCAACACTTCGTCCACAGGGAACCCAACTCTCAGTTATTAAACTCTAATCTATCAAATGTATCTAAGTATTACAGCAGGTAGTATTCTGATACAAAGCATGTTAGTATAATAGCTCATGCAGTAGACTTACAGGTGATACCAGCAGTGACACAGGCCACACTGAACCAAATTAATCACCGGTTTTGCCTTTTTTGAAGGGGGGCTGGTGCAATTGCACAGCGCACATTTGTCTGTCGATGCGTCATCAGAACTGCTTGTAGCGTCATCTAGTAAAATAAGTTTTTGTTAACTATATCACTCATACTATGTACAAATGTCTTAACCGAGTTTACACCGATGTAACAATTTAGTAGATCGTGAGCTCGAGATTTTTATGCAGTGATCTTGGTGTCAACGGCGAACCCGAGTCAATTTTTACTTTGTGGAAAATGGAAGTATATAATTGCTATAATAGGAACCGTAACTAATATTAGTATAATTTCATAGTGGAAAAAAGGCTTTCCAGCTTTCTGATTAGTTCGCTCAGTGGTGAATCTGCCTAGCGCAGTAACTATGGCATCACAAGAAATTTTTCTTCAAAAGTAGTTTTGGAAAAGAGACTGGTATTTATTCAAGACCGCACTGACTTTACTCATTTCAGTCTCCCCCTCGGAGTTGTCAGTTTGAAATATGAGATTTTAGAACTTGTCGATTCATCGAACTAATTTTTTTTATTTTTCAAAATGGGGACTGTAGTTTTTTAAACAAACAAAAGAGCATATAATGCTGAAAACATTTGTCACTGAGATGTTGTACATATGAAAAAACAAAACTTTGTAAAGTTAAGGAAGTATATTTTTTATAATTCTACATATTTTCTAGTAAGTTTTGCTTAAGTTTTTGTTGTACTGTAGCGATGTTTTCAAAAACTTCGTCATGAGTGAAGAACATATAGACAAATTTAGCTAGCATATTAATTACATGTAAATTGACCATTTCAGATCACGTGTCATAACAGATTCTTTGTTCGCTACTAGATAAACAAAGAATCTGTTATGACACGTGATCTGAAATGGTCAGTTTACATGTAATTGACATGGAAGCTAAATTTGTCTATTGAACATGAATTAAGTGCAAAAACACCATAACACAGAGGCCATAACACCAGAATAAAAGTCTTTTTAGCATATATTTGAATGTATGTACAGGTTCAGTTCCAAAGTAGGATGTTTACTCTTTTGTTGAAATTATTTACTGACCAAGAATGTGTCTTGCTAACATCGTGTCTGTGAATAACCACTGTTAAAATGAAAACAGTTGTTTAAAAGTTTTTGTTTCAATGTTATTGGTTTTTTATCAACCTCTGAAATTATACTAAAACAATTAGTCACCTCAGTCTCGGTGACTACCGGTGTCACCGAGACTGAGGTGTTAAATATTCAGTGATACATTGCATTGTGAAACATATTATATTCCTTATTTTTATTCAATGTTAATAGTTCCAATCTTGCAAACTTATTTTCTGTATAATGTTTATTTACTTACATGTTGTTCTGTCCAACACTCCAATCGTTCCTTTTGCGAACGACAACTTCCTTTTCGATCGGCTTGATTCTGAATAATAAGACAGAAACAATATAATTAAATATGCATTTAACGCGCTTAATAATATAAAATAGTGGGAGAGAACTTTCCTGCATGTGACTTTCGGATGTCGTCCAGTACAAACACACTAAATATATGTAGTATGTACTGCATTAATTACGTCCTTTCCCTCTTGGAAAATACGGGGTTTCTCCGTATTTTCCAGGAGGGTGAAGGGCGTCTGCATGCACGCAGGCTTGTATATACCTTTGTCCACCTCCCGCTACCAGTGTCCGTGAACTTCCCGCTATCCAATCTTATGTCAGCAGTAAATGCCCGCAATATTTTATAGCATCGCTTGAAGCTGGAACCCGCGTAGTGATAGCCCGATTGATCGACTGGTTTCTAGATTCCTCGTATTTACAGAAATTATTGACCATGCATAAATCCGTAAACCATGGTCATCCAGAAATAGATCATAGTCATAGATGACACAACTGGGCGTCGTTTCAAGGCATCTTTTTGCTGACGTCTGAAATGATTAGTGTGCATGTGAGGCATTTTTTAACCTAACCACTTGTTTCAGGTATTAATTCATTTCAAACAAGTTGCGATCACCTACGCCACCCCACCCCCTCCACGCACACACACTTTCTTTACTATAACCTATCAAAAAACCTACCCTAAACCTACCCACGTTTTGGACGGGTATTAATTCATTTCAAAAAAATATATCGATAATCTTTCCTCCCAATGCATAATTTGCGATATGTGCGGAATACTCAACCGCTGACATGATAAGATCGCTGGAGGGGGTCGTAGACCGCCAGAGAGAAATTGATTTCGTTTGTTTGTCCACTCTTCTCATATCATTTGCCTGGGTTTCCTTGGGTAATACACGATGGAGTGGCATTGCCAGCGTCTGCAATTAACAGAATAATTTGATGTTTTAACAAATCAACCCAGATAAAAGTCTATCGCAGCTGTGCACTGGCTATTGACCCAAAATTCTCTGAAACCACACTTCTCTTCAGAGTTCTTCGCAGCCGTGCATCCTTTGTCCCTTCCCATGTTCTCCTCCACCTCTCTTCGATAAAGTCGATTAAAGAAGAAAATATCATGATTACCAATATGTCCACTTTCATTTTCCTCATGATCAGTTCGCCTTTCTTCCTTAGCCATTCTGAGTCCAGCCAGAACACCCTATATATGACAATGATATGCATTATGCAAGGCATGACTTTTAACAACTGTTTAAAGTTTCCTCTTGGAAAATTTAAAACGATTGACAAACCTGCGATTGGCAAATTCAACAGTAGTACGACATATTTTGGAAAATACTCCACAAATACTTCATTTAACGTTTATTATTGTTATGTTAATTGCCATTGGACAATATGATCACATGATCAAAGGTAATGTGATCACGTGATAGTGAACTATGAGGGCTTGTATTGTTAGTGTCGAAAAGAAAAGTAAAAGTGAAGCATGTTGTCTTGTGCAGCGTGGATTTTACATTCAATAAAACTATATAAAAACTATGATTAGCTCTGGTTTTTAAATGTAGCCCGATAGGGGACGATATCAAGAACAACTGGACGGAATTAAAGACGCTGAGCGGTACTATTTTGGCAGTGAACGTTGGATTTAGTAAGCCCATCTTGTGCGTCGGTGTTGTACGGTATTCTCTTTTATATCTTGTTATATTGTGAATTTAAGGCTGAATTCTGGATCGGTATAGGCTTTGGAGATTTGTTTCAACTCCGTTATTTGTGTTGTACAGTAAATGTTATTGTAAAGCGTTTTGTTTTGTTTTGTTTTTCAATCGCATCTTTTGATAAACGCTTCGTTGTTGCGAACACGTGTTAGGATAAATATTTGCATATTTGTTTAAGATGGCTGAAGCTTTAGGTCGAGTCAAAGGTAGACATGCCGGCCTAAAAGCATATTTAAAAACTGTTATAAGCGATTTAAACGGGTGTGTTAGTGCCGATGACTGAGCAAGAGAAAATCTTAGGATTTAAAAATTCGGTGGTGACCATCGTCGAACAATACGGTGTTGTTCACAATGAACTTTTGTCTTTGATTAAGCCGGGAGAAATTGACGACGAAGTTGTAGAGCACATGAGAAGTCTGGAGCCTGTTCATAGAGTTATGGCAGCAACTGAGTTAAGGCTTACAAAAATATCTCAACAGGAGACCTCTATGCCCATGAATAATATGAATAGTGTGGGCACTGCAAATACTACCCACTGTAAATTGCCAAAAATCAAAATGCCAGAGTTCAGTGGGGACCCCCTTATGTGGCAAGGGTTTTGGGACCAGTACCAAGCTTCAATCCATAATAACACTACTATAGGTGAAATAGACAAATTTAATTATCTAAAGGGATGCCTTAAAGGAGAGGCATGCATTATCGGCAGTATCAGGGTTACATTTAAGTTCGGATAATTACAAGGAAGCTGTTGAGTTGTTAGAAAGAAGATTTGGAAATGAGCAACTTTTAATATCAGCTCATATGGAATCATTATTGAAAATAAGTAAAATTAGATCTAGAGACAATGTAAAAGAATTAAGAATGTTGTATAGTCATGTTGAGAGCTGCACGAGAAATTTGAAGTCTCTAAAATTAGACACCTCTGTGTATGGTTCATTGTTAATCCCTTTACTTAAAGATAGATTACCCAACGAAATAACCATGATAATTTCTAGAAGCTTTGGAAACAATACCTGGACTTTAGAAAAGGTTATGCAATATTTTAATGATGAATTAAGAGCTCAGGAAAATTGCACTTCACCAAGTGGCATGACATCATATTTCAAGGAGAATGTTAACAGTAGGAAAACAGGGTATTATACAACAAGTAATCTGCTCAGTCAAACAGGTAAAGGAGCTTGTGCTTTTTGCAATCAAGAAGGGCATTTCCATTCGCAATGCACCAATGTGACCAGTCCAGCATCAAGAAAGATAATACTTAGAAATAACAACAGGTGTTTTGTTTGTCTTGAACAGGGTCATATTGCCATAAATTGCACCAAATCGTATGTTTGTCAGAGATGTAAGCGTGGTAAACATCATCTTTCAATTTGCAATTACAATCCAAATAGACATGAGCATGATGGCCAAAATAAATTACATTCTGATCAGGATAATGATACAAAGGTAAACCAAGGTTTTGTAGGACATGCTGGCTGCGACAAGAATGGGGTTTTATTACAAACGGCTAGAGTCAATGTACTCTCTATTGATGAGTCGGCAGAAGTCAGCACTAGGATATTGTTTGATAGTGGTAGCCAACGCACGTATATATCAGAAAAAGTTAGAAATGCACTTAAGTTAAGTTAAGGACATTAAGAACTGAGAAGGTAATTATTAAGACCTTTTGTCAAAGCGAGACTAGTGTTTTTCAAAACCTAGATGTAGTTCAGTTTAAAGTAAGAAATAAATGTGAAAAGGTGTCTATGCAGCTAACACCAAGGCATTGAGTGAATTTAAAGGGTTGCAATTTGCTGATTATGAACATTCTGACTCCCTAAATCTCCCAGTGGGAATCCTGATTACTATCATACTTTTATGACTGGTAAATTAATTAAAAGTAAGTGGAACAAAGGTTGGGTGGGTACTTGGCGGTCGCCTAGGACCACCTTCGTCGGACATGCATATTGTGTCTTACCTTATATTCTCACACATCATTAGATATTCATAGCATTTCGTCCAATCCGGTGGCTTGATTTACATCACATGTACTTACCTAGAAACCCAGTCTAAACCAGAGACCAATTAATTCAAGTGTGAGAACAATACATCTGTTAATTTAAAATTTCAATACTGTATTTAGAAATGTTTTATAAATACAGTAATGTTTTCTAAATACAGTAAACTGTATTTAGAAAACATTTCTAAATATAGTACGCTGTATTTAGAAATCATTTCCCAATACAATTTTCTATCGCTATTGAAACCAGTTCCAAATACAACATATTTTTTTACCTAACAGCGCTTCACAATATAAGCGACTACATGCAATACATATATTACAAGTAAAATAGACTAACAAGAAACCAAACTTACGTTGGTTGCAATTTAAGTTATTCGACGACAGACAAAAACCTACGAAAAGCACTAAAACAGTGATGTTGCTTGCAGACTGATTGAAGTAATGAAGTTTAAACATCCATCTACCTTTCATAATATTATGAAGTACATATAAAAGTATACAAGACAGTCACCTCACGCTTTGTTTTCTCCGGTATCGACCATTAACACTGTCTTCTGTCTTCTTTAGTTTGTAAAGTTTTACATTATTCCAATTGTCATCTATATTTTCTCTGCTCAATATCAGTCCTGGCTAAATTGATCCTGCTATTCAACATAATCTAATGTATGTTATCCAATAAATCCAACGTCTTGCGAACCAAAACTCCTGGCTGTTTTAAAACAAAATTTCCCCTTGTCTCTGCAAGCACTTGACGACTAGTCTGTTGTGATTGCCCCATTGCAATGAATATCTAATGATGCGTGAGAAGCTATTTCAAATCCTCGTTAGTGTTCTAGACTTGGTTGCCAATTCCCATGTGCTGTTAACAATAGCTCGGCTGCGCCCCGCTATTTTTAACGGCACAGGATTTAGAAACCACGTCTAGAACACTAACTCGGATTTGAAATATTTCTTCAATAATCAGTGTTTAATCCTCTCGCTCGTAAGATCTAAACTCGACTAACTTGTCTACAAACCTGAAAATCTATATCTATTACTTAATTAGAAATCACACCCTAATCCTTAATCGTGTCCGCTCTATAATTAGTTAATCATATTAAATCACAACATCTCCCCTTACCACTGAATATAATATCTAATCTAAATATAAAAGTCTAGGCTTATTGTTAGCGTAATTACGCTTCAAATAACATGTTAAATTTAGCGCGCGTCAGAATGTTTAATAGTTCGATTTCCAAAGAAATCAGGTCGACTTCGATTTCTCCATGGATATCTTTGCTGGGCTTCGGGTGTTTCGTCTAGCACTTGGCTGAGGACGATCTCGTTGGGATTCCTCATCTTCGTCGTCTGCACTTTCGCCCGTGTGATCATCGTCGTCGTTGGTAATTCCATCAAGCTTTTTGAAATGCGAGATGTGCCTTGTAATACGCTTGCCAGCTCTCTCAGCAGTGACAGAAGAACCACTTATTACCACCACTTTATAAGGTCGAGGATCGTAAAATGTTGAGAACTTATTCTTCTTGGCTTGTTGAACAAGAACAGTATCACCAACGATAACGCTCGATGGTTTTACTCGTCTTTTCTTGTCAACGTAAAGTTTCGTTTTTCGTTTCTTTTCTTCACACCTCTCTTGGATCTTTTGCTGGGTCTCTGTCGAGTCAGCTGGCTTGCTTTTAGGAATAACGGTAGGTATTCCACTGCGAATAACATGACGGAACAACAATTCTGCTGGGGCTACACCAGTCGTTGTGTGCGGCGTTGAACGATAGCTTAATAGAAACTTATAGACAGCTCTATGCCAATCTTCTCCTTGTAGTTTTGCGGCTCGAATGGCTTTGTTCAAAGGCGTCATGAATGATTCTACCTGCCCCATCGCCAGAAATTATGGACATTTGAGCCCACACAGCGGGCAGCGGTCACCTGCGCGAAATTATAATTCTGTTGCAAGTTGCATAATAATCTTCAAAATGGCCGCGAAGCGAGCTGCTCCAGTAGATTATCAACAACTCAATTCGTTTTCCTCCATCGTTTTATACGACACAAGCAAGAGAAAAGGAGAGTTTTACGAGGTACAGCGAATTATCGAGAGACGGAAGAAGGGACAGGTGAGAGTTGTGATTGCATTTCCAATTTCTAAACATTTCTACATACACTATTTAGTATTTTTAAGCCTTAAGCTTATCTATTGCTTAACCTTGGCTTTTTGAATCATTATAGAGCTTCGAATATTTAGTGAAGTGGAGAGATTGGCCGCTGGAGAGTAGTTCTTGGGAACCAACTGAAAACTTAAATTCACAGTTACTAAGGTTTGTTTTTCTGAATTGAAACTCATGCTTCACAGTTCAGTCCTTAATTTAATACAAAACAAAACAATGACACAATCATTCTAGGCCTTTCCACTTTGTTGTACTTTTGTGTTTAGTCTAGTAGTTTGATTTTAATACCAAAGGATAAGGTCATACCGTTTACCGTACTGATTACTATACCACACATTTACATTGGTGTTCATAACTATATTATATAATTAATAATTATAAGAATCAAGTTGTAATATTTCAATTTATTGTGTTTGAATCTAGAAGTTACACAAGACCAGTGACACCAAGCGAAGAAATGTTGCAGGAGGCAAGCCGGCAGTTTTCATTGGGGGTGTTCTCTTCACTCAAAAGTGCCTCCTTTTCTCCAGTTTATGTCAATGTGCACTTAGATGTGTGGAGATATGTTACACAAAACAAAGGTACAACATCAGCTCATCGGGGACATCTTCTGCTAAACAAAGAGGACATGCATAGACTAAAATTTCTCCCTGAAAATTGGTGGTATGTTCTTGATGGGAATGGAGAAGGGAATGCTGTAGATTTCCCAATAAAGGTGAAACCTGTCTTGTCATGGTCACCATCAAGCTACATGTTGCAAGCAGGCAGGCTTTGTAAAGCTCCTAGACTGCCTCGCGAAAGGCTCAGTATTACAGTACTAAAAAGGCCGTGTAATGTGGATAATTGTTTAATTTAAATTAATGTAAATACAGCACTGTATATTTTTGATATTTTACAACATTTGCTTAATTAGCTTTGAGGAGCTGACTCCATGGCAAGTTGATAAAGTTCTTGGAGTCGTTTTATATTTCGTACTCTGGTTGGGAATCCCATCTGCTTTAGCTTTGCCCTGATTTCTGGGGGGCTCATTCCAGGTACATTAATGGGTATTTCATCTTGCTCCTGGATATTATCTGGAGGTGTTCGCAGATTTTTCCTGAGGATTGAGCGCTTCTCCTTTATTGTTGACTCCCAATATTCAGCATTTTTCTTTTTGTATTCCCTGGGTTTCCTCTCCAAGTGCTGCAAGTTCTCAAGCCTCTTGCTTGCCAATATCACATCTTTTGCAGCATCCCACTTGTTTGACTTGTAAAGATGAATGCGTCTGCAGTCGTCATTCTTCTTTTCAACTCCTAGTAAATACAATGGACGCACCAGATTTCAATTGACTAGTAACATCACCCATAGAGTAATAAAAAGGCTACCTATTGTTAGGGAAGGGGAAACACCTGGTAGCAAAATGGTTAAATGTGTACATAATTTAATTATCAAATGTATAATACAATATAGTAATTAATTGCTTGGTTTTGTCTTACCCTGGCCTGTAAATTTCTTTATTCCATTGTGCTGTCTCATGAAGTATGGGACGTGGTATACCATACCATGCATATATGGGGTTACATTTGCCTTCTTGTAACCATGACCTTTGGCTGAAAGCGATGTGAAAAGGTTGACCCACTCTTTGGCCTTGATAATATAAAATAACAGAGGAAAATTCTTCAATAATTTCATATGTTCAAATACACTGTCAGGCATCTGGGCCTACCTGGGGGAAATGGACCCCTGGGCCCTTTGTTATTGGTGGTCTTCTACATTGTTTATCTTTTATTGTGCTTTAACCAAGTTTATATTAGCCCCATATATTTGTCAAAGAGGATATACAGTGTACATACAGTGTACATACAGTATACACACACATAGTATATACACCAATGGAAGTAAAGTATACAGTCTGTATTTACCTTCTCAAAATAGACCTGAACCATAGCATCATCAGTTGTTTTGGCTGTAAGCATGCTGTAAAGCTCACCAAAATCCTAGATGTAGTACGAAATAAATCTGTCAGCAAATCGACGACATGCATCAGAAGCACGGTTGGATCAGAGGCATAGCCAGGATTTTCTGTCAAGGGGGCCAGGAAAAACCTAGGGGGTGGCTTAACTGAGGCATATGAAGCCAAATTTTCCCAGGGGGCAGCACTTTTGTCAAGGGTGTGGCTGGGACCCCCGGCCACCCTTCTGGCTACGCCTCTGAGTCGGATCCAATTAAATCGCTGTGTGATCAGATCTTCAAGGAGTTACTACATTAATAAATATTTTAAAACCAACATTAGCACCATAAACTATCAAGACTTACACTCCAGAGTTTAATCACAGTAGGACAGATGCTTGCTTCAACAACATGATCTGGAAGAAGCATTTGGGAGAGATTTTTCAACAGTAGCTTCTTATCTGAGCCCATCAAACTTGTGCAATCATATTTCCCACTTCCCCCTCCATCAGCATTTTTTTCTCCCAGATGGAAAAGCACACACCACAGCTTCTTACAGCAGATAAAAGAGCATCTACATGCTTGGTTGTTCTTTGGTTGGGTGACTTCTTCAGATTATCTTTTGCATCTGATGCAATGGCTCCTGTCACCAAGTTGTTCAGCAAGACATCTGTGTGTGAAAGTTAACAATGTGAATGAATTGTGGATAAATTTAATATTAGCTACTGGTTATAATACAGGTGAAAACTATCCTTACCAGTTACCCTCAGCATCAAATGCAACTCATCAAGAACAATGTTGTGTACATCAATATTCAGTAATGGTGGATGAACGCATGAATATGTTTGTTGCCTGACACATTTGATGATGTCTTCTAATGATCTCACTAAAGGTATTTCCCAGTAATAATTCTCACATTTTGACATGTCGTGCCTAAAATATATTTAATCAAATGAAAATTATAACCAAACTGTTATTCAAACAGACTTTCCACCCCTGCATTTTGTTATGACTTGCCTGTGTTGCTTATGAAGTTTACACCAAATGCACGAATAGTCAGATGTGGCACCTTTCATTCCACACATTTCCAAGAGAAACTGAAAGGTTCAATTATTTGAAATTTATTAGCCGAGTTGGGGAAGAAGCCGGACTTGGTAAGAATGGGTTATGATATTTAATCACGACCATTGGCATGCATGTAAAACATTGTAATTATATAAATTATTTAATATTATTGTTAATTCTAATACCTTGTAATCACCACCAAGAAACATTTCTACCATTATGTCATAATCATCCACATTGATTTTTCCATTTCTTGTTATCTTGTTGATGGATTTAAATAACTGACAGCAAGAAGACTTCAGAAGCTCATAGCTCTCTTGCCCTTTGATCACAGCAATTGTGTGGTTTCCTGTGAGTGAATGAAAGGGAAAATATGTATAATGGGATAAACAAGCACACACATATACAGGCAGTAAATGTCAAGTTAGTTTTAAATTAAATTACCTTTTGATGACATAACATCATCACTGTCAACTAATGAAAACGATATAACGACAAAGCTAGTCTGGCGGGTCATGTTAGCCCCATCTCCACTAATCTTCACCTTCACTTTGTCATCACTTCCACTTTTAATTTCACCTTTCTCAATCTATTAAACAAAAGCAAAGATTCATTTTCAGGGCTATTGAGAGGATCTTGGAAGCTAGAAGGGGAGAAGTTGCCCAAAATTGGGGTATTTTTGACAATGTTCCCTTCCAGCCAGCTATAATGGGGTTGGGGGGGGGGGGGTAATGATTGAGGCTCTACCTCAGAAAAGCTCACTAATATGTATACTGAACTAACCTTGTTTCTTAATACATTTGTCAGCTCAGTCTCAAAATCTAGTTGTGCTCCTTCAGCTTCACCTGGTGTCTTAGTGATATGAACTAGACTATTTAAATCCTTCTTGCATTGCTTTATAAGGTATGATCGAGGTAAATCTGCTCCATTTGACACCATTGTCAGCTCATGATAGGCAGCTTCTCCGATACAGAACTTGTCGGTGATAAACACTACCTGCTTGACCAAATCTTGTTCTGCTTCAGGCAGCTCCTGGAATGATCTGCTTCCCTTTCCCTTTCCAGCAGTGTAATTCAGCATGTGGTACACACCAGCATCATCTTTAACTTCTACAGAGGACAAGCTTAAGCCAAATGTCCTTGCAAACCACAATGATCTCTCAATTTTGGTCTTTAGTTCCTGCAGCTTTCGGTACTGGTGCCTTCCCCCAACCTCCCAAATTGGTTTCCCCTTATTTACCATGTCATGCAAGTCTTGCACTTCCTCCACATACTGAAGCAAACGTTCCTGGCTTTTCTGCAGTTCTGTGTTGATGTTAAGTTGCTTTTCTAACTTTTCTTCTGCTTGACGTCTTTCTGCTTTAACACTAGTAAGACTATCAGCCAACTCTTCACAACATTCCGCAATACGTATATTTTGCTCTTGAAGCACTTCCTTCTCGGTGCTGAGGTTGTCAAGCTCTTCCTTAATCTCGCTTACATGTTGGATTTCACCTCTGCATATAGCAATTCTTTTAACGCTGTTTGCACAAAGCATATATGATCGTCCACGTTTTGTTGACAACTTGTTATTCGTCGTTGAAACCAACTTTCTAACGTGGTTTTCAACTCTAGCACAATTTTCTTTGAGAAGCACGACATACCTTTCGGCTAAGAAACAATTGATGATCTGAACGAACGATACATCTGGTGATTTCTTCTTAAGGTCATACCAGCTTTTCAAACACTTGTTATGGACAGTAATTGTGAACGATATTTCATTTTTCTCAGTAGCGGATTGACCATTACCATGGTTTATAGAAAAATTGTTTCGATATTTGGCAAAATCGTACAACTTATGAATATTTATGACCATGGCAAGTCATATACTGATACACATGTACATTATGTACATGCCATTTTCAATTCCGCGCGTCTTTCCGCGGAAATTTTTAATCATACCCAGTCTGTCTCGGACAAAATAGCGAAGCAAAATAAACTGCTGACCTCAACAACTGCAGATTCTAAAAGCCAATCTTTCTACGATTGTTTTGATACCAAATGTGCTTATTTATGGTCATGTTTTCCTTAAAAATGAACGTGTGTTTTCAACAGTTTTTCAAACCGGACATTGAAGATCATAACAACTTTGGCTTGCGAAAACCTTGCAAACTACTCGTTTTCAACAGGATTTTGGAACAACTTTATTTCATTGCCCGGATAATAATTACTTGGATATGGGTAGAGGTAAGATTGAACTACGACACTCCGCCTTGGCAAAATCAAATTTGTTTATTTGTTGCGTATAATCCTCCGTCAAATATCGCGTTTAACGTCTGTTTGAGCGTATTTACTAGGGCTGGAATAAAGGGCGAAGTTGCCGTGACAGGCATCTCCAATGGAACAAGTTAACGTTTACTTCTAAACAAAATTTTTGCATTATTATAAACAGAAACTGGACTAGAATTAGAAACTATCTTGGCAAATTGGATAAAATACGCTGTTTAAGTTCATGTTGTCATTATTTGAACGCTCTCTATGTAAATCCTTCTGTATTATTTGCTTGAAATGTTTTGCTTTTGTGAATGACCGCTGGCGTGGCGCGGGCTCAATGTCCGAGTTTTCTGGCGATGATTTGCTTGAGGCCAAAGCGGAGTTTCCTTGTGGTGTTTAATGCCGTTGTCTTCGAAATAAGCTTTGAAATGGAGGGCCATTGTCAGAAGTGATCTTATCTGGCTTACCGTGGGTGGTAAATATTCTGTCCATTTTGGATATCACCATTGATGCTGTTGTTGATTTCATGATGTCAACTTCGGGGGACTTTGAATAAGTGTCGATGAGCACTAACAGCATTTCCCCAGTGGGAAACGGACCACAGAAATCCATATGGAGATGGCTCCATGGTTTCGTAGGGGTTTCGGTGATGTGCTGTGGTGGTGGTGGAGTAGCTGTGGTCATTGCTTGACACGCGAGACATGTTTTGACAAGAGTTTCGACATCTTTGTCAATATTTGGCCACCAGACTTTGGTTCTGAAAAGTATCTCGGTGAGAAAAGTATCTCGAGAGCTTTATGGTCGGTAAACAGTTGGAAGGTTGTACCAATGAGGTACATGTGAAAGCGTTCGCAACCCCAAACCAAAGCCAAAGCTTCGCGTTCGGTTTGCGAATAACGCTGCTCTGTTGGAGTGAGTGAGCGACTAGCAAAGGCAACGTTGTGAACTGCACCATCTGGGTCGATGTTTGCAAGAATGGCACCAAGACCATACGGAACTGGCATCGACTGTGAGCTGCGTTTCGTGGTGCGGATTATAGTAGGCCGTAATGCAATCTTCAGCAAGCGCTGTTTTAACTTTGTCGAATGCTGTTTGGTGGGCGGAAGTCCAACGCCACTGGACTCCTTTCCGGGTCAGTTGACGTAAGGGCATGGTGATGGTGGCGAAGTCACGCAAAAATCTTGCACAATAATTTGCGAGACCAAGGAAACTGCGCAGCTGCTGGACGGTTTGGGGCACTTGGGTGTGTTGTAAGGTGGCAATCTTCTGTGGGTCGGCTTGTAGACCATCTTTTGTCAGGATATAGCCATAGAACCACAACGATTCTTGTCGAAAAAGGCACTTGTCGGGATTAACGGTTAATCCTTTTGCTTGCAAACGGGAAATTAGAGCATGTAATCGTTCATCATGTTCTTTTTCGGTTCTCCCCCATAGGATTATGTCGTCAGCAATGTTTCGAGTGCCTTCCAGACCACATAACGCATTCTGAATAGCAGTTTGAAACACTTTGCTGGCGGAATTTATGCCGAATGGGAGGCGTTTATAGCGGAACAATCCCCGATGAGTAGTAAAAGTAGTAACAGATCTTGCAGCTTGTGTGAGTGGGATTTGATGGTAACCAGCGCCAAGGTCGAGTTTGCTGAACTTCTGCGCGCCATTCAGGGCTTCGAGGAGTTCGTCAATGGTCGGAATGGGATGACGTTCGCATTTAATTGCCGTGTTGACCTGACGGTAATCTCCACAAACACGCACTTCCGAGGGATTATGAGGTTTTGGCGCGACAACTAATCCGCTTACCCAATCAGTGCTTTCATCTTGCACTGGCTCGATAATGTCCTTTGCGATGTAATCTTCAATCCAGCTATCCAGTTGCTTGCGCAAATGAAACGGTGTGCGGCGATAGACTTGCAAGACAGGGGGAACTTGGGTATCTACATGAAGCGTTTGTTCATAGTCTTTGAGCTTCCCAATGCCATCAAAAACTTGCGGATATTTTTTACGTAGATCCGCCTCGATCTGACTGTGTGCCCCTGATTTTGGTATCTTGGAAGCGGAATTGATCTTCGACGGTGGTAGAGTTTGCTTCGGTTTGTTGTTAGGGTAACTGGCTGTTGGCATGGACGATGCTGTAGAGCTGGAAGGTCCAAGGGATTTAACAACGTGTAGGTCAGCTGAAGAAGGCCGAGCTCAGAGGAAGTGGCACAACTTAGTAGGGAGCCAGTGTTGTTGCGGGTGACATAGAAAGTGGCAACAGTCATGCACTTCTTTGTTTCGACAATTGTTTCAATTTTTCCACTTAAAGCGACGGGTGTTGTTGAGCCAAAAACGTGTAGTTTGATTTTGGTCGGCTTTAAGATCGCAGGTGCGTATTGGTTGCAGCCTCGTAATCCTGGCGTGAGAGGATGTTGACTGATGCACCAGAATCAACGAGAACCTTGACCTTCGCTTTTCCTATCTTTACTGTAGAGAAGGGCATAGACTTAGAGTTATTGGCTTGGTGAAATGTACCTTGTCCATTCGCGGCCAGAGCGATTTTCGGATGTTTGGACTTAACCGTAAAAACGTGTTCACTAGCACTGTCACTATCCGATGTGTAACGGGATGCGCTCAGGGTTTGGGGCTCAGTAGCCCCTTCCGTTGCAACCGGGCCACCCCGATCGTTGTTGTTGTCAGTTCGCTTCGACAGAGCTTTTGTATAGACAAACCTTGAGATTAAAAGTTGTTTTGTTCAGAAGTTTCGTTAGTGTCGTAACTTAACATGGTACCAGGAGTAAATTAAACCATACTTGTGAGCTCCACGTTACGGTTACCAGTGGTAAGAAACCAAAAGTACTTTCTTTCGACTCGAGCGAAGTGCGAAAAATATGGCCGACCATGACGAACCCGAGCCGTCGATGGCACCTCCAGAGACCAAAGTAATTCAAATTCCTGTGAATTTACCCATGCCATCCCAACTGCACATGAGCGGTAATCTAGCCACTAACTGGAAGCGATTCCCTAGAGCCTGGAATAACTACGAAATCGCCGCTCATTTGAAAGATCCGAGCAATCCAGGAACGAACAAAGAGCTGCGAACAGCGACGTTGTTAACGTGTATTGGTGCTGATGCACTTGATGTTTTTGACGGCCTTGACTTCGAAAACGAAGACCAGAAGGACATCGACGTTGTGTTAAAGAAGATGGAAAGTACTGCATCGGTGAGACAAACGAAACGTATGAAAGGTATCATTTCAATAAGCGCGAGCAAGAGCCCAACAAGACAGTCGATGCCTATGTTACAGCCCTTCGTGCTCTAGCCAAAACGTGCAACTTTGGTCAACTCGAGGACAATCTGATAAGGGATAGGATCGTGATTGGTGTCAGGGATATCTCGACACGGAAAAAGCTGTTACAAGTTTCAAACCTTACTCTACACCAAAGTATCGATATCTGCAGATCGTATGAAAAAACGACGAAACAACCCCAATCGATGAAAACCGCCGAAGACGTACTGGCATTCGACAGAGAAACTCGCAAAGAGCACGAGATGCGCGAGAAAACGACAGAAGAAGGCCTGATCAAGTGTAAGCTTTGCAGCAAAAGTCACCCCAGAGATAAGTTCAAATGTCCAGCTTGGGGAAAAACATGCTCGTTGTGCAAAAGAAAGAACCACTTCGCAGTTGCATGTAAGGCCAAACCAAATCAGAGAAAACCGTTTAGCCCCAGAAAATCGGTATCCAGCGTGGATGACGACACAGATTCATCAGAGGAATATATAGCCTTGTTAGAGACCAAGGAAGAAGTAAGTGCACTTCACAGCAATACAACCACAAGCCCAATGCCACGCTGATGATTAATGGCAGGCTGGAAACGTTTCAGCTTGACAGTGGAGCTACAGTCAACGTTTTGTCCAAAAGAACACTTGGGCATTTATTTCGAAAGCCAATAGAGAAAAGAATTGAAAAAACCAACACAATCCTAGTCATGTACAATGGGTCCGAAATAAAACCAGTTGGAAAAACAAGACTCCAAGTCATTAACCCTAAGAATGTGAAGAAGTATAGCGTCGAATTCATGGTCGTCGAAGAGAATTGCAAGTCTATAATTGGGGCGAAAGCTAGCCAACAGATGAAGTTACTTCTGATCAACAAAGAGAACATTTTCGCCTCGGAGACAGGAGCTGAAGCCACCTCCCTAGTCTCTACCAAGCCTCTCACGACCCAACAACTTGTTGAGGAGTATCCAGAAGTTTTCCATGGTGAGGGTATTTTACCTGGCACGATGCACTTAGAAATTGACAAAACAGTCCCTCCAGTTCAACTACCTACACGGAGAATACCAATTACTGTAAAAGATAAACTGAAAACAGAACTCAGCCGCCTAGTTCAGCTAAACATCATCACACCCGTTGACATCCCCACAGACTGGATCTCGGCCACCGTGATTACAGTGAAGAAGAATGGTAACATCAGATTGTGCATTGACCCCAAGCTATTGAACAAAGCTCTCAAACGTAATCATTATCCCCTACCAACAATCGACGACATCTTGCCAGATTTGGCCCATGTCCGTTGTTTCTCAGTCCTGGATGCCAAGAATGGTTTCTGGCATGTCCTCCTGGATGAGCCAAGTTCATTTGCGACCACGTTCGGCACTCCCTGGGGACGGTACCGTTGGCTGAGGATGCCTTTTGGCCTGTCACCAGCACCGGAGGAGTTTCAACGTCGAGTTAACGCTATCTTGGTAGGCCTCCCGGGAATCAAAGTAATCGCAGATGATATTCTTGTCTTTGGCAGTGGAAAAACAGACGAGGAAGCAGTGCAAGACCATGACAGAAACCTCAGAGCTTTGATGGAGCGTTGTAAGGATAAGGGTTTAAAGCTGAATGCTGAAAAGATGCAGCTACGACTCAAGGAGGTAACCTACATGGGCCATCGCATTACCGCCGACGGGCTGAAGGTGGATCCGGAAAAGACCAAGGCCATCCGAGACATGCCAGTCCCCATAGACAAGCAGGGAGTACAACGTCTGCTTGGCATGGTAAACTATGTCCAAAAGTTTGCCCCAAAGCTTGCTGAAATCACGACACCTCTCCGTGAATTGATCAAGAAAGGAAACGAATTCATCTGGGAGGAGCATACACATGGTAAAGCCTTAGAGGAAGTTCGACAGATTCTCTCACAGCCACCAGTTCTAAGGTTCTTTGATCCAACTATCACACCACTGCTGCAGCGTGATGCCTCCATGAACGGACTGGTGGCCTGTCTGTTACAGAACAATCAACCAGTGGCATATGCGTCCAGAGCCCTAACACCTACCGAAGTTCACTATGCACAGATCGAGAAGGAAATGCTGGCCATCGTGTTTGGAATGGAAAAGTTTGAAAGTTATCTATATGGTCGAAAAGTGACAGCGAAGAGTCTCCTCAGTGCACCACGGCGGTTACAACGAATGATGCTACGGCTCCAGAAATTCGAGTTGGAAGTCGTTTACAAGAAGGGCCCACTTACGTACATGGCAGATACGTTGAGTCGCGCAACCATTACAAAGCCAAGCGACGAACAACATCAAAAGACCGAAGATGTGATGCTTGTACAGGATACACGATCACCCACGGAAAAGGAAGTGGAGCAAATTGATATGCTAAAAAACCTGTCTGTAAAACCAAGCACCCTGACCAAACTTCAGCAACAAACGGCGGCCGACAACAACCTGCAAGCCCTGATAACCATTATTAAAGAAGGAAGGCCAAGTAGAATCGATGCGATTCCCCCAGCACTGCGTCTCTACTATTCCTTTCGAGACGAGCTAGTGGTTCAGGATGGTGTCATTTTCAAAGGAGTAAGGTTCATCGTGCCAGAAGGAATGAAAACAGAGATGAAGGAAAAGCTCCACTGCAACCATGGTGGTATTCAAGCAACTCTACGAAGAGCAAGAGATGTCTTCTACTGGCCAGCTATGAATAAAGACATTGAGAAGTTCATCAGCAACCGCAGCATCTGTTCGGCGTATCAGACAGCAAACCCAAGAGCCTCGCATGAGCCATCCTGTTCCCACACGACCATGGGAGTCCATCGCAACTGATTTATTCCAACTACGAGGCAAAGATTATATGGTCACGGTGGATTACTACTCCAACTTCATTGAAGTGGACCAGTTGTATGTGAAAACTAGCACAGAGATCATCAACAAATTGAAAGCGCACATGGCATGACATGGAATTCCGCAAAGGTTAGTAAGCGATAATGGGCCCCAATACAGTTCCGAAGAGTTCCAAGCCTTTGCCATAAAGTATGAGTTCGAACATGTGGCCTCATCGCCGTGGTATCCTCAATCAAACGGAAAAGCAGAGAGCGCCGTCAAGACGGCCAAAAGAATCATGGAAAAGGCCTCAGCTGCAGGATTGGATCTTTACCTAGCACTGTTAGAACACAGAAATACACCGTCAAATGGCATGAGTAGCTCTCCTGCCCAACGGTTGTACGGAAGACGAACACGAACCAGAATCCCAACATCGAGTCAATTGCTGGATCCTGCTATCTCTGTAAAGTCGGTGAAGAGAGAGCTGGAAAAAGCTAAAGTGAAGCAGGCCTACTACTACAACAGAGGAGCTAAAACCCTCCCAATTCTCAAGGTAGGCGAGGTAGTCCGGATGAAGTCCAACCAAGAAGAGAAAACATGGAAAAAGGCGAAAGTGAAGACAGTAATCAGTCCAAGATCGTATGTTGTTACAACTGGAGATGGAGTACAGTACAGAAGAAACCGCAAAAACCTCCGAAGAACGACAGAACCAGATGAGGAGTTAACAGATATAGATGTGCCACTGAGAGGAAACGAACGACAAGAATCACAAGACCAACAGTCATTGCCAGCACCAGAGCAACAGGTTCCCCCACAAGTCGACAACAATCTAGTTCCAACGGCTATAATCCCCAACTCTCCTACAAGCAGAACCTCAAGTGGAAGACAAACCCGTAGGCCAGCATATCTAGGGGACTATGTGACGGACACTTAAACAAACATATTAACAAACTCTGAAGGAGAGAGATGTAACGGGATGCGCTCAGGGCTTGGGGCTCAGTAGCCCCTTCCGTTGCAACCGGGCCACCCCGATCGTTGTTGTTGTCAGTTCGCTTCGACAGAGCTTTTGTATAGACAAACCTTGAGATTAAAAGTTGTTTTGTTCAGAAGTTTCGTTAGTGTCGTAACTTAACACGATGAAGCGTAGTATGAAGAGGAAACAGAAACGGCGCTGTTATGGCCATTGCCACCGTCAGATTGCTGCGACTCACGGAGTTTGTTGACACGGCCACGTTGGCGTGAAGTTGTGCCTGGTGTCTGCGTTCGTGTGAAGGTCTTGTCTTGTTGTGGTGTGGACTTGCAAACGCTCTGAAAATGACCCGATTTCCCGCAACCATGACATGTTTTTCCTGCGGCAGGGCATGACTTGGGTAGTAACAGGATTTTATGGCGGTTCTTGAACGGCCTTGGTTTGGCTTGCGATGTAGTGCATGAATTTGCCACGATTGGCGGCTTCGATTGCTTGGAGTTGAGAAGTCGATCGTTCTAAACTTCGGCCATATTTTAGTAAGTCCTCGAGAGAAATATCCTCACGGAGCGCTTTACCTCGTACACGACTGGAGGAGCAATGTTCCATTAACTGAATTTTGATTTCGGCATCTGAATCGCCGAATTCACACGTCTTAGCCAGTTGACAGAGGCGGGTATAGTACTGATCAATCGTTTCGCCAGTGCGCTGGATGGCTTGCCGAAAAACGTGCGTCTCGTACAATACATTCTTTTTGGGAGCGAAGTAATCGGTCAACTTCTTCACTACGATTTCATAGTCCTTGTCTTCACCGGTGGTAGGTAGTGTCTCGAAAATGGTGTCTACGGCAGGGCCAGCGAGATATAATAAAAGGCTGCGCTTTCTCGTGTCATCCTTGATGCCCATAGCCACGATAAATCTCTGGAATCTCTTTATCCAGTCTTTCCACTGTGGTGGTCCCTATCCCCATGACGATGGCACATGATGAACCTTCATCGATAGGCTAGATTAAACTGGGGAATGCCTGACAAATCCAAACCAGTAGCCATATCCTCGTCGCCAATATTGTGTCTTAACTTTTATTCAATAATCACTTTAATCCTCTCGCTCGTAAGATCTAAACTCAACTAACTTGTCTACAAAACTGAAAACCTATATCTATTACTTAATTTGAAATCACACCCTAAGCCTTAATCGTGTCCGTTCTATAATTAGTTAATCATATTAAATCACAACAATGCATTGCTTAGAAACACATTTGTTACGGACTACTGTAGAACCTGTACATGGTGATTTGCAACAAGGATTGCAGAAATTCTGGGGAGTGGAGGAAGTAGGGTCTTTTGACAACGGTATGGTCAGTAAATTTGAAGAGGATATAGTCCACAATGGCATTCGATATGTTGTCAAACTACCTTTTAAACCTGACCATGATTTTCTGCCCGATAACTATTTTGTCTGTGAAGCGAGATTAAAATCCTTGAAGAATCGCTTGGTAGCAAAGGACATTTCCAATGATTATGACAAAGTTTTTAGAGAGTATGAAAGGGATGGTATAATTGAGCAAGTTCCCATGGAAGACATAGCTAAGGAAGCAAGTAGTACTCACTATCTTCCTCATAGGCCTGTGGTTCGCGAGGATAAGCAAACCACCAAGATCAGAGCCGTGTTTGATGCCTCCTGTAAGACTAATGGTCCTTCGCTAAAGACTGTCTTTATTCTGGTCCTAATTTGATTGCGAAAATATTTAATATTCTTGTTAGATTCAGGTGCAATAAAATAGGGTTATTGGCAGACATACGACAAGCATTTCTTAATGTAGCTATAGATGAGGAGCACAGGGATTACCTTAGGTTCTTATGGCATGATTCAGACACAGGACAGACAATCATATATAGATTTCTTAGAGTGGTATTTGGGGTCACCAGCAGCCCATTTCTACTAAATGGCACCATTCGTCATCACCTAGATAAGTATGTAGAGGAAGAGAAAGCAATTGTAGATGGATTTTTATGTAGATGATTTAGTCAGTGGTTGTCAAGCTTTAAAGGAAGGAAGGAAATTTACGATACGAGTAAATCCATTATGAACAATGCGGGTTTTGAACTACGGAAATGGGTCACAAATGACCCAGTTTGAGCAGTTATATATCTTCTAAGGAGCAAGATGAGAGTAATGTAAAACAAGAAGATGATGTAACATATTTTGAATCAACAGCTACTAATATTGATACAAGTTGTAAAACAGTTTTGGGCTTAACATGGGATACAACTTCGGATGAAATTGTTTTCAAATTTAACAACTTGATAGATAGGAGTAGCAATTTGCGGAAAATTCTAAGTTTGTCGGCCTCGATTTTATCCTTAGGGTATGCTTGCTCCGGTCACAGCAAAACTTAAAACATTGTTTTAATTACTTTGCCAAGATAAACTCGATTGGGATGAATTGATTCCAAAGAAAACTGAAGAAATTTGGCTCAAATTAATAGGCGAGTTAAAAACACTTGAGGAAATAAGATGTGCTCGGTTTGTTTCAGTTAGTTATTTTCATTCCGGTGTAAATGTGGAGCTTCATGGATTTTGTGATAGCTCAAAAGAGGTCTATTGCACCGTTGTTTACCTTCGACTCATCTGTGCTAATGACGTCAAAGTTAGTTTTGTAGCTTCTAAAACAAAAGTAGCACCCCTAAAGACCGTAACTATTCCAAAATTAGAACTTCTAGGCTGTTTGTTACTTAGTAAGCTTCTTTCTCAAATATTAACTAGTATGAAAAGTCGTATTAGCATCCAAACCGTTGTTTGTTGGTCTGATTCTGAGGTTGCTCTCTCTTGGATTAGGGGCAAAGAAAAATCTTGGAAGCCATGGATTGAAAATAGAGTAGTTGAAATTCGGAAGGTTGTTGACAGGGAAGGGTGGAGATATGTGAAGAGTGAGACAAATCCGGCAGATGTGCCTACTAGGATGTCTTCTGGTTTGTGTGAATCTTTTGTGGGGTGTTGGTTTGAAGGACCTTCGTTCCTTCTGACTTGTAAAGCCTTGGATGAGGTGAAGGAGGAAAGTGGTGGTGGGGAGACTTCTCTGGTGGGAAGGACTGAACTTAATAACTTCAGTAACCAGACGATGCATAAGGGCCCAACAAACCAACAGTGTTCGATAAGCTCTCCCATTGAGTGTAATCGCCATAGCTCATTAAAGAAACTCATCCTTATTACCGGTTATGTCATGCGATTTGTGAACAACCTGAAGAAGAAAGTGAAATTAAGGAAGAAATTGATACTAGACAGTGATTTGGTTACGGATGATATGTTGACAGTCGACGAGTATAACGATGCAGTACAAATGTGGATAAAAGACGAACAGTTCCAGTTGAAGCAACAAGATAACTATTCTAAACTAGAACTATCGTTGCAGTTATTTGAAGATAAAGATGGCATTATTCGGTTGCGTGGTCGATTTGCCAATATGTCGTTGGCATACAAAGAACAGTACCCAATCATTCTTAGGAACAAACAAAGTCACTTCACTCGGTTGATGATATTAAATGCGCATGAAGAAGCTAAACATCATGGTGTCGAGACAACGTTGGCGCCGATCAGACGGAACTATTGGATTGTGCAAGGACGGAAGGCAGTTAAAAAATATTGAAGAAGTGTGTATTGTGCACTCGTTATCAAGGATTACCTATGCGTGGTCCTCCTAGCCCAGACTTGCCAAATTACAGAGTAAATCTTTCGGGACATGCTTTTCAAGCAACTGGACTCGACTTCGCAGGTCCACTGTTTGTGAAAGGAGAATCCACTCAGGATAAAACGTATGTTCTATTACTAACATGTGCAACAAGTCGAGCGATACATCTTGAACTCGTTCCAGACATGTCCACAGGTGGATTCTTACGTGGTTTCAAGAGATTTATTACACGAAGAGGAATTCCAGATGTCGTTATCCATGATAATTTTAAAACATTCAAATCTGCCATGGTTAAGAAATTTATGTTGTTGCAAGGAATTCGGCAAAACTTCATTCTGCCATTGTTCAAACTTCATTTCTGTAATTATCAACTAGATATTACTGAACTTATCAACAATAAAGTGAAAGCACGATACCCCCCGACTCCCCCCTCGTTGCGTCCTTGCTCATGATGCCTCCATGATTTTTTCGTATATATGTAGATATCATGAACAAGCACTTATCAAATATAGTTCTTAACTTTAACCAAAGCAATTTTGATGAATAAATTATGCTCGAGCTGAAGTAGTTGAGTTTTCAAACCAGCCAATCATTTTATGGAACCGACTGCATGGCCGGTACCAGGCCATTTTCTCCGCACATTGAGGCAAACTGACCCGGGCACAGGTTGTGTTTTTATGTACAGTAAAGTACATGCAGTACCTTCAACATACATCATTATACTTACAATTCCATATGTATGTAAAAGTCCGGCCACACCTTTGTGCCACCTTGGTTGTTGGTCGGGGACAGTTTTGGCGAGGATTTCCCTGATTTTTGCCATTTTTTCGTTACTCCCAGACTGCCATCTTCGAACAAACAGCATTACTCAAGCAACCAGAAATCCCCTTTAGAATTGTAATATATACAGTTATATATGCTCATAAATATTGGATATACCCATCATCGGCTGTTCATGGTCGTTTAACAATAGATAATTGTAATACCTTGTTCTTGTCCAGCAATTCCTGTAATTCACCTTGTAGGTCTATTTCATTTTCAAGTGTAAAAGTGGTATCTTTTGTGTAATCAATTCGCATGCTCCTTCCATAAATCCTGTAAGTTTTAATGAGATACTTTCTTTTCCAAATTTATAAATATATCTAATTAGCGTGTTCATCTGTGAATATGTTTTTGGTAATATTTTTAAAACCAAGAGTTCTTTGATCGAGCATTTGGTTAGCAATCTTTGACAAACACTGAACATGCAGGTTATATAATTGGCATCTTGTAGCTCAGTTTGTCAAAACATAGAACAATACAGCTGTTAAATTAATACGATACAGTGTGTGTAAAAAACCCCAAAACCTTTAGGAAATATAATTAGTATTCTTTTTAAACAACCTATTGTATATTGGAAGCCTAGACACCTCTGAAGCAGCATATAAGTTAAACAGGAAGAATAAAAGCTTTTAAATACTTTCACCATGCATACACTTCAAGTTATCTTAATTTTCAATGTGTATAAGACCGTGTTTTTTACGCATCCGTGGCTTCAGAGTGGTGTCTAGGGCTTTCAATATACTAATGGTTGTTTGAAAAGAATACTAATTATATTTTCTAAGGTTTCTTTTTTTTATACACACTGCATGGTTGTTTATTATAACTAATACCTTTCAGTCTCTATTGAGTTAGTACTCATTAAAATACTCCCAGAGGGTACTGACAGTCCTGTTCGTAATGAACCTTGTGGCAAACCACTTTGAATTTGAAGCAAAAAGTTTGAATTTGAAAACGCTGTTGTCATTATTAGGTCATCCAGCAAACATGTCAAGGTAAGTACTTCTGAGGGCACACATTAAAACTTTACTGAATAAATAAAAAAACATTAACGTGTTAAACAAGATACACCAAATCAACTGACAAATAGATTCTGACTATACGGCAATAGGAGGTATGCATGCAAAGTACCCACAAAAACAAACAGTTGATGATGTTCCCGTGCAGGCTAATAAATTCGATAATCTCACATGAGTATACATCCGTCATGTTTCTATTATCATGAAAGGCATTGAAGTTTACCGCTATATTTTTTTAAGGCAACAGATTTACTTTTTCTATAATAAACAGAATAATACATTATACATGGTAAAAATATGTAATTTATTTCTCGTGTTCAAGAGGATATATATATATATATAATATTTACAAACCGAGTGACAGGGCTTTATCATTGTATATAGATGCGAGCCGAAGGCGAGCGACTTTATACAATGATAAAGCCCGATCACGAGGTTTGTAAATGACTTCTAAAATTCATCACTTCATACGTTCATTGGCATAGGAATTTTGAAAATTAGTGTTATCTTAGCCGTTAAAAAACGAGCGAGAAATATTGAGCGAGTCTATATCAGATATGTAGACTCCGATACGCTTACGATTTTTCTTTGTATTTTCCTCATGAATTATTAATGAATATTGCACGGTAAATATATATATATATATATATATATATATATATACATTACTCGTTTGCTTAGCTCACTCGTGAGGTATTCTGCGTTATCCACACTCAAAATAAGTTTAATATTTCTGCACATCTACGTATTAGTCTTTATATCTATGAATGTTTAATAAACAATTATTGGATGAGGCTGAGTATGATATGAAGATTTTCCAAAACAATCAAAACTAGAGCACTCATTCTCGTATAGAGCACATATTACACATGTCACCAAAAGGGCAGGTTTTAAACCCCTGCGATTTTATCCAAATAATATCTACTCACAGTGAAATTCCACTTATTGTCTGGTCACCACCAGCACAAAAAAGGGGATGGGCACTACTGGCAATGCCCTGTCCCTTTGCAAGACTTTTCAAAGTCAAAGATTTTCCAACATTTTTTTCTTTGGAATACAGCACACCTATATTTTGAAATATAATTGTTTTTGTAACTGTAAATTTGTCAAATTCAAAATGGCGCATTCTCGGAAATGTATTCAGAAAATGTCACTTGTGACGTCATAGATGCTTATTTTTATTACTCAAAAATAGCATACTGTATAATTTTTTCTCCGAGTTAACTTTAAATAATCGAACCTGTCGGATGAGATGACGACTTGAGGTAAACACTTCGCTTGTCCATTTCTGTATTAACAGCTTCACTTGATAAACTTGGAGCTATTAATGGAGGTAGCTGTTCTAAAGCAATGGAGAAACTGTCTTGTGTTCTGGTAAACACAGTTCTCTCTAGCCACCGACGCTTCAACATGGGCAAGAATTCGGTCAAAGGCATCATATCTTTCCACGTCTCATCTTCTTTAGTATAGTAGATCTATAATAAGAATTACAGACTTTACAGCAAATCGTAACTGGAAAGGCATTCAACCGTGGCTCATTCACTACAGCCAAAAAAGTCAAGTGTAAAATCGTATATTAAACACTATTTCAGATTAATTTACATTATGGATCTAGCAATAATATACTCATGCAGCAAAGTAAATACCTGGCTGTTTGTACAACAATTTTTTTTCATTCCCATCACCTAGACAAACCTCAGGGCAAACTCCACAGACGCCACACACAACATCATCCAAATTTCTCTCTTAGATCATTTCGAAACAAAAAAATCCATTGTACAAATGATCCTCGATATAGGCCATTTCATTGTCTGATGGCTGTTCTCCCTACGAAATGTAATACACAACATATACATAAATATATGTATGTATATATATATATATATATATGATTTTTTTCTCCAAATTAAAAAGTGCTAAAATCTCTTGGTATATATCCACCTCTCTACATTTTTTATTCAGTGTAGATAACTTGGCACTAATTACGTTCCCGATGGGATGTCCTTTTTTAAAAAACTCCCTGAACTCTAGTGTGTGCAAACATTAAGTCACGTAATCTCTAATTTGTTCATATTATTCAATATTCATGATATCACAGGCAGCAAGTCAGATAGCAAAAATTACTAATTGATTCAATCATACCAAGTAGTTACTAGCAACCCTAAAAAGTCAACGAAAAACATCTATACTGAGAACTGAAAAGGGGTAACTGACCGGTATCGTGAAAACGGGACCTGAAACTCTATAAAAATTATGTCATAAAGATTCATCTACGCGATACGATTCTTCTACAATTGTCATTCTGGCGTTTGCGATTGTTAATTTGCACGGGGCGCAATTTTTGTTTCTGATCTAATCGTCTGCGACCATATTGGATTAACGCAACTATAGCTTTTTCTGCATTTTCACTTGTAATTCTTGCCAACGGATGATATACTGGAAACCTCATCTAAATGGAAATCGTGGAAAAGAAAAATCGAACTACAAATGGATTATTTCGGCATTAAAGAACCGAAGGATAAAAGAATGTGCTTGCTGGTCCATGGCGGCGATCGTATAATGTCTATAGACGAGAACTCTGTTGAGACAGAAAGCAAAGATGCTGACGAATACACAAAGCTGATTGGGAAAATCGAGAGGATATATATACCCAAGAAATCACGGCTTCATGCTCGATTTCGATTTAATAAAGCGAGAAGAGAAGCGGGTCAGACCATCGCACAATACGAAATTGAATTACGACGCATTCTTTAGAATGTGAACTCCACAATCATGATGACGAAATGATATTGGACCGGAACCACAACCATCCTCTACTGTCCGAGAAGACACTGCTTGAGCTTGGAATGGTGCAGTATAGCGCTGATGGAGAGTTCGCCGAAAGGAAGATAAAGAAAATTGAGAAAACGGAGAGCAACAAAGATGAATCCAAGGAAGACCTGGCGGAGAAGAAAGGAATTGCTGCGATGGAGAAGATTTTGTCTACACACAAAAATTGTTTGAAGGCATTGGAAGATTAAAAGATCCGCATGACGAACCGATCTTGACACATATACAGATGAAACCTGAAGCACAGCCAGTTATCCAACCACCGAGAGTGATACCCCACCACCTGAGAGAAAGAACGAAAAAGAAGCTAGACTATTTTGTGAAAGCGGGCATCATGAGTTGGACAGAACCAGGTGAGCCAATTATCTACGCTAGTCCTCTGGTATTTACACCCAAGTCATGTGGTCCAGACGCTGATGTCAGAATAACTGCTGATTTCAGACTAGCTAACCAAGGTGCCTCGAGGACGAGAATAGTTCCAGGTGTCAAAACAGAAGATTTGTCTATAACTTTTGCAGGGTGCAAGGTATTTTCCAAGATCGATATGAATAATGGGTACCAGTTTGCCATCGATGAAGAGAGCAGGAAATACCTAGTCGTGACAACACCTTGGGGAAAACTGAAACACAACACCATCGCGCAGGGATGGAGCACGAGTCAAGACGAATTCGATCGACGAATGAGCGAAATCCTAGCCGGGATACCTAGAGTGAAAAACAATCGAGACGACTGTCTTATAGGCGGACGAGATTGGAAAGACCATAACAGCAACTTGAGCGCAGTTCTGTCAAGACTCCAGTCGTTTGGTCTTACCATCAATAAAGAGAAGTGTGAGCTTGGTAAACGCGAGATCGAGTTTTATGGTCACAGATTCACAGAGAATGGCTTGAAACCATCTCCAGAGAAAGCGAGAGCTCTAAGAGAGTGTAGTGATCCTACATCGAAGGAAGGAGTCAGAAGTTTTTTACAGATGGTCGGTTGCATGTCGAGATTCATTCCAAATTTTTCTCAGATACCAGGACCGCTGAGGATTTTGACGAAAGACAATGCTCGATTCCAGTGGGGACAGAAAGAGCGAGAAGCTTTTAATCGTTTGAAAGAAAGTCTGACGGAGGAAACATCCCTCGCGTACTTCATTCCAAATCAACCGATCGGAGTACATGTTGATGCGGGTAAGAAGATGGAGAGAACCAGCAACGTTCCAGGTGGGCTGTGTGCGATCTTAACCCAGCAAGATTCAACAGGAGCGTGGAGAATGTGCCATGTCGCAAACAGAACTTTGACTGACGTAGAGAAACGATATGGTCAGACAGAGTTGGAAGTTGTTGCCATCAAGTGGGCATGTAGCGACGCATGTTATCCGTATCTTATTGGAGCTCCGAAGTTTGAAATAATCACCGACTGAAGGCCGTTAGAGCATCTGTTTAACAACCCGAAATCAAGAGCGCCAATAAGTATCGAAAGGCAGATCTTGGCAATCCAAAGACTGGATTACACAGTAATATACAGCAAAGGGAAGCTTAACCTAGCAGATTATGGTTCTCGTCATATCACAAAAGAGAAGCCAATCAATCCAATGACGAGTGAATTGTTCGAGGAAGAAACAACTGCATTGTTGTTTGAACCCGATTCGGAGAGCGATCGCATCATACTGAAGAGAGCAAGTGAGGATAAGGACTATCAGTCACTTAGAAAAGTAGTGGAGAATGATAGGAGGTCACATAAGAACGATCCAAATATCTCGAAGTTTTTCGGAGTCGCTCCAGATTTATCGGTCGTGAAGGGACTTGTGTTCTACAAACACCTCTTGGTTCCACCATTTGTCATGCAGAGCGCTTTTATTGATGAAGCCCACCGGATTGGACATTCAGGTAAGAAGCGTACAGTGAGTAGTATAGAGTTTGGGGGTATAGGCACATCCCGCCTGTATCACTTTTCATCAATTTTCGTCGAAAACAAGTTTCTCCTCAATTGGTGAAAAGTAACACAAGCGGCAAATTCCCCAAATAACCCCAAACTCACACTACATAGGAATCTGTTTTTCTATTTTATAGGCGCACCTCGCTATGTTTACTTTTTAATTTAAATCTGTCAAAAAGCGTACTAAGCGGCTATGAGGGTGTAGGCGCACCTCGCTATGTTTACTTTTTTATTTAAATCTGTCAAAAAGCGTACTAAGCGGCTATGAGGGTGTAGGCGCACCTCGCTATGTTTACTTTTTTATTTAAATCTGTCAAAAAGCGTACTAAGCGGCTATGAGGGTGTAGGCGCACCTCGCAATGTTTACTTTTACTTAGTTAGAATAAGTTGATTCAGATATATGGCTGTCAGAATAAGTTGGTACTGCTGATGTTGATGCGTCGGAATAAGTTTGATTATGTCAGTCATAATAAGTTGGTTCAGATAATCCCCATGTAGAAGTTAGTGAAGATACAATTTCTCTGTATGTCTATATATAGAGCGGGTGGTAAGTATAATTTAGCTGTTGTCTGACTGATTTTCTGCAGGTGGTAAATCACTTTCATTAGCCTGGGTTTTATGTTGGTAAATATGTTTTCCGGTAGTTATTAGTCCGCCAAGTATCCCAATTAGTGGAATATATGGACTAACTACTGAGATAATGTTTTCTATATCTTTTCTGAGGATGGTATTCTCCTTTAGTTCATTAGTAAGATTTTTAGGATCTTCAATAGCATTCAGACTACCTAACACAGATGCGAAGTTACTTAGTAGTAAATCAGCTAGAAATTCGTCAGCATCTCTTTTTCTTTTAGCTGTATATGCCTTGTAAAGTTTATTGATCACCTTGTCTGAGCATTTTTTTAAGTACTCGGCTTCCCGGTCGAAATATCCTTCCTCACTGCTTTTTATGAGTTCGGCACGTTGTAGGTCATTCTGATTGTCAACTTTTGGGAGTTTATCATTATATAGGTTTTCCACATCTTTTAATAATCCGTCTAACTCAATGTTAATTTCTTCTATAGGAGGGTTTTTAACTTTGGGCATTCTTATAACTATATTTTTATTTTATTATATATGTAGGTGTCCCTGCGTTTAGGTTTATATCTAGATACTTATTACTATTTAAACCTTTTAGAATTTTTTCTTCATCATAGTCAGACACATAGCCGAAGAATTCATCTTTAAGAATTTTTACACTGCGCTTATTATGGCTTTTAAAGAAGATAACCCTAGTTGTATTATCTCTTATTCCTGTTGCTATGCTGTTGAGTTTTTGTGATAAAATAAAAATAGAAAAGTTGTGGTGTCTTCCACTATAGGCAAGATAGGTCAACATATTAGTGTTGAGATGCTGTTCACTTGTACTACTCATATCATCTATAATCACAGCCGTTTTACAGCCAGAGTATATTCTCACAGCAAACCTTAATACATCATCAACCTTATCATAAGGACAGTCTAACCCTATAACGTCTTTATCAGCTTCTAAATACTTTCACTGTAGGTAAGTCTTATTTATCCATAGTGTTGGACATAGAATTATAATATAGTCGTAGTGGTGCATATATACTCATTACTAAGCAAGTCCAACAGTTTATATGTTTTTCCACATCCAGAAGGTCCAACTATCAGAGTAGTATTAGGTTTATCCATTCTATACTCTAATATAATAATATTGAATTGATTGTAGCACGGCATTGTTAATATTCAGCAGCCCATCACTGGCTACATACATACAGCAGGTACAAGCGCTGGCAGACGGGGCTGACTTAGTTATTTCCAATAGGACCCCATTTTGGCTGTCAGTCAGTTTTGCTCCCTGTCCCTGGATGTCCCTCAGCTTAGTAGTTGAAAAATCTATAACAAGCGCGAATTTATCTGTAGAGAAACTTTCTTGGGAAACATTTCTGTCATTAGTATTATTACTTGGGAAGAACACTCTACTGGCCTCCTCATAGAAGTCATATTTCTTCATACTCTGGCTGTTCAGGAAATTAGGTTGCCCTTGGAAACTTATTTTAACGCTTTCTATATTTGGGTAGTAATAACTTTCACTACCGTCTGTGCTTCTCTTGAAAAGTAGAATAATACTTCTCATACTCTTTCTGGGGAGATTGATATTCTCGTGGATCTTAGTAGTTGCAGTCGCCACTGGAAAAGTTTTCACCAGAGTCACATGCTCATAGTAAGAAGATTTTCCATTGTTATAGTTTTCTTCTACTTCCATAGCCAGAGGTTCATTCTCTATGGTTTCATATCTCATTTTTATATTTTCTAATTTAAAGCTGCTTGGTACTGCTTTACCACTTCCACCAGATAGCAGTACTTTACCAGGGCTATTAAGTTTTAAAATAGTTTCATGAGTGTTGGCCAAAGCGTGGGGGTAGACAGCCCCATTCTCACTGAGAAAGTCATCATCAATAGGTACTTTAAACCTAGTACCATATACACCGTTAAGAAGTGTATCAGTAGCGTTGGACTCAATAGCAGAGGCATCTTTACACCTCAGTTTAGCTAAGCTGGTTGCGCCTCCAAGACCCTGATCTATCTTCCCTATTCTACCACTCTTGGACCATAAGTCCTCATAACATTTATATACATGAGCCTCATTAAGATCTCTGTAGATTTCGCCATTGAACTTATCGGTAATCTGTTTAAACAGTGTGCTTTTCAGATTGGGTTGGTGGTATGACTCTGTTACCGGTTTTAAAATCAAATGTTAAATATCTACTGCCAGGTATTAACACGTGATTGGGTGGTAGTGTAGCCAACTTCACATAAAGATCTTGACCTGATTGGATTTCTGTCGGATTGAAAGTTACATCCACAACCCGTCGTATACCTCTTTTTCTATTGTCTAATGTTTTCTTTTTGAATGATGCTTTTATTTTATCCTGCATATACTATTGATGATATCTTATTTTCTTCTTCTATATGAATCATATATAAACCATGTAAGTGCAATTACAAGTATCCATAGGTTTTGAGCCAGCCATGCTAGTCCTTGGGCTCCATATTTTAACACAGTAGCTAAGATACTACCAATAGCACTCAGCACTGGACTAAGTATAGGACCTAATTTTTTAGCGATGTCCCTAAAGGCTTTATAAACAGCTTTAGCGAATTTACTAGTTGCTTGTGCACCTTTTGTGATAACTGTCCTAGCACTTACTATAACAGTGGTGATGATACCGGATATACTGATTGCTATGGCCGCCAGTTCAGCGATATTTTCCTTTTCCCACTCTTTAAACCTCTGTAGCCTAGAGATATCCTCCTCTTGCTGCTCTCTTACCTCCTCCAGTTGTCTTTGCCTCAGTGTTAAATCCTTAGCTTGTTTAAGACCTACTACTCTTTCTTGAAGCTGGATACTTTCGCTTTCATCAATGTTATTTATAGACTCTTGTAAATAGTTGGCTTGAATTTGTAAGGATCCATTTTCGCCAACCATAGAGCTAGGGTCTATGGTGTTTGAAGGGTTTAGGACGCCTCTCAACTCTCTGTTTTCATTATGGGTTAAACCTGGTATGTCTGCATAATTTTCACTTACGGACTGTGTGTCAACTACTGGGTAGTCTTCTGGTTTTTCCAGTTCTACAACTGTCTTAGTACCTTCTTTGTATTGCTTAATGAGATGTTTAAACTGTTCAACTGCGGTTTTTGATTGTTTAGCTGTTGAGTATTGAGTAACTTTAGTTTTACTCATTTTCAAAACTTTCATAGATCTGTTAGATATTTCACCGTTTTGTAATTTAGGTCTGAAGTATAATGTATCTGTTCTATTCTTTAACTGAAAAACGGTAGATCTGTCTAGTATCTCTTTTGCTATTGCATTTTTTGGATTCAGATTAACTTTGTATTTGGTTTGTATAATTTTAGTTACGGCTATCACTCTTTCAAGTTGATCGTTTATATCTGCTTTGTTTTTTGCTTTAACATTTTTTAGTCTATCCATTACATCTTGATACCTACTTTCGTCAAGTATGCTTTCATTATCATGTAATGACTCATTCAGCGTGTTGTATAAACATTCATCAATATCATCGAATTTGGTGTTGTCATTAAAAATGAATTTAACACCCAGCGTTTCTATAGTAGAGCCGCTATCGCCTTCAATAGTCACTGTTTCCCCATCGCTATCTATGAATGAGGTCTCAGTTTGTTCATGACGCTTATCCATTTCAAGTTCGATACTCTCAAGTACAGTATCAAAGTTTTCGTACTTCACTCTCACTTCTTTAGGTGTGTCGTCGTTATCGCCATGGATATTGTATAATCTGTTTCTTTCCTCAGATATTTCATTAAAATAGTCACTGAGTTGATCATTACTGTAGTTTTCTAATTTGTTAACATCGATATTTTTTCCCTTCATTTCATATTCGTCAAATCCTCCAGCCATTTATACACTAACCTATATTTTGTATATCACTCTCACGTATCCAGCTGTTATGCTTACTATCATAGCCAAGCCATTTAACAAGAGCCATCTTCTTACCTTTCACTTTTTTCCTCTTCAGTATTTTCTCCACCCTAAACAAATGATCATCTTTCTTATCAACAGCACTTAACTCCTTTTCATAGAACTTCCCAATGATTGGCTCTCCCTCTAGGTCTATTATCTCATATACATTAGGATCACCGCGGATTACCTTACTTACCCTGAATAACTCCTCTGTGAAGTTAGCTTCATACCCTTTTGTAAATGTGGATTTATACTTTGAGATTCTAACAGTGTCACCAACTTTAAATTTAGGTAGTGGAAGGTCTCCGAAGTGATGTCCGAATAATGTTGTCCAAACTTCACCCTCATTCTTCTCACTCACACTGACTAGCTTCATTAGGGTAGTATGATGCTTAGTGTTATTGTAATTATTTACAAGGTGGTCTAATACATCAATCCACTTATATGTTCCTTTACTGTAAAAGTATTTCCACATTGCACTTTTCAGGGTTCTGTTAAACCTCTCCACAATAGCGGCTTTCTTATCTGAGGGAGATGAGAAGTATTTGATGTCATACCCCTCTAATAAGGTTTTCACCCCAACGTTATAGAATTCTTTACCATCGTCGAATTGTGCTAGTTTTGGATACTTACCAAAATGTTCTTTGAATTGCTTCAGAGTCATCTCTACAGCCTTAGTCATATTGCTAGTGTCTTTCCTATAGACTGGTATAGCAAAGGCATATCTACTTAGTATCTCAACAGCTGTTAGTATCCAATAGTATCTTTTATTCTGGTTTTTGTATTTACCCATATCAACAAGATCCATTTGAATTTGCTCACCAAGGTAGTCAACCGTCAACCGTTGTTTGCCTGAATTTATGCTTTCTAACAATTGGCTTATACCTAGTGTATGTGTCCTGTGATTTCAACCACTCCTTAACAGCTTTTCTACTAACATTCAGACCATCTGCCAATGCCCTCTGGTAGAGTCTCTCAGCTGATTGATAACCAGTTGATGGGTTGTAGTATATATAATAATAATAATAATAATAATAATAATAATAATAATAATAACAATTTAATGAAGCATCTCTACGTGGTAGCTCTACATCTTCAGTTGCAAATAAACAGATTGGTAAACAGGGAAAAAAAAAACAAGTATAAAATAGTACTTATAACTATGCTTAATAGTACCTATACTAATGTTTATAAGTTATATAAGTTACATAATGTAAAATTCCAATAAGATGCTACCATAGTTATCCAAAGGTTTTCCATCCTGGTCGGTAACATGGAATTCTAATTGGTTGATAATTCCTTTGTTTATGCTAGCCCTTGATTCAATGTCTTTAAAACTCTGGGTTGAGCCAAAAAGAGGCTGACTACTTGTACATGGTAGATTTACCAGAACATCACTCTTTTTCATTTTCAGTATTAAGTGACTGGTCTATAATATTCCATGTGACCCTCAGATACTTCAACCCATTATTCACATTTATAGTACCGCTTTTAGTACTACTACCAGGTAGAAATATATGGGTGTTGAATCCTAGAAGCCGTGCCAGGTTATCGTGTAAGACTAACGTTGTACTAGAGTCAGTAGTCATTGTGCATTTAGCTTCTGGTTTATCTAAAATCAGTTTAACACCATTATTCTTTTCAAGAACATTTTTAAAGTCATGGAAATTATAATAGCCATCACCAAGGAATTTATTAAACTTTTTGTTAAGAACATAGTAGTTGCCTTTATCAGCTGACACGTTGTACAGCTTCCACATTATATAAACCTTCTTAAGTAGGATATAGGGATTACCCATATTAGTCACTATACTTTCCTGAAGATCCACTACCTCTGATGAACCACTTATCAGGATGCTTAGCTTTCTCATTATATTATAGGTTATGTTATAATGGATGCCGTCCGTAACTATTATGGTAAGAATTATGAAAAGGCGATAAAGAATATGAACTAGAACCCAAGGATAGTGCAAAGTTTCGAAGAGCAGTTAACTTTTTTATATTGAAATACAGTACTGTTAACACTTGAGCTTTTTACATTTCAAATGATTTATTTTGCTTTAAATTGGATGATACATGTACATGCATGTAATACATTGTACAATTCAATGAAAAGTCTTGAGGAAACAACATGAAAAAATCTTTCTGATAGCTACATGTTTCAATTTAACTGCTGTATTAGTTCTATTTTACATTATTGATAAACAGTTAATCCAGCATTAATTAGTAGAACTAAAATTTTCCTCATTCTGTTGGAACATGTGGAATGTTATTTTGCTTTCCTGAGTAGTCAGTAAGGAATAAAATGTGTCATAGTTCAATTTTTTAGCCATTTTACATGATTAGTGTTGCTAGTTTTTAAATGGAATGAATCGTAGGATTTAATCTTAAAGTTTATATGGGCATAATCCACAATCTTTCAGGTTGATTGGTCATCTTTGTCATTGTTGTACAGTACATGAATGGTACACTGTTTTTTATCTTTGAAGGTGTATGATCTGCAATGGGCATCTATATGCAGACTGTTTGCACAGAGCATTTATTGTGATATGAAAGACATTCATCCATAGGCAGAGCCATCACCATTTGACAAGTACAGAAATCTGGTTTTGACATGACTTTAGTTGCGACGAACACCAGTTTAATCAAGTGAAATGCCAAATATTACTTGTAAAAAAGGGTCTTTTATAACTGCCTTGAGGTGTATTAGTTTGTCGCATGGTAACATGAGAGATATTCATCCATAGGCAGAGACATCGCCATTTGACAACATGACTTTAGTATAAAACTTGCTTTAGGATATACACTCTTTTTAATTACAGTAGGTTGATTAACAATCGTGAACCATTTTTCAACTTTTTAGCTGGAATGTAAATTTATAAAATTAGTCAGTTAATCAGTAAATTATTTTTAATCAGATTATGCGACACTAAGTGAATGGGAATGGTGAACATTAAAGGGGGTAAATAACTAAAAGAAGACTTACATGTACCTATAACACACCTTGTTCCTGCCAGTGGGAAGAGGGGGCAGCTATAGTTCAGCCTCCAGTCCCCAATCCAATAGTTGTTTCTTTACCCCTGTCACTTGGCTGGGGAAGTGGTTGAGGTGACTTGTTTGTATTTGGAGAAAACGATTGACAAATAAATTTTAGGAATTTTTAAATACTGTTTAGTATACGTGTACTGTTCACTCTATGGTATTTAATTGCCCTCTTATGGCTATATGTACCTTTTTTTGTTAATTTATCATATTTTAAGTAAATGAATCATGCCACAGATGCAAAGATAAGTTTATGATCACTAAAGTAAGATTCAAGAGCACCGCTACAGCAAATTTTATGAGGAATATTTGTGTAAATATGATCAATTTGAGTTTTATAGTCAGTTACTTCATTAACAAGCTGTGCATAATGTTCTTGTTCACTAAAATATTTAGAAAGAGCTTTTTTCTCAGAGGAATTTTCCATTAATAAAGCGATAAATTCCAACAATGCGCAAATTGTAAACTGGCTGATCAACTTTTATAACTGTTATTTCAACATCAATTGAAATTTCATAAAAAATACGCCATCTGTAAGCATTTGTATTAAATAAGTTCGACAGATCCATTATCATAAATGTTGTATGATGTTACTAAAGTACAGGGACATGATACATGCAAACAGCCGACTTCTCAAGCGCTGATTATTTAAATACACATTTAGTACTTTATATAAATGTTGGCAAAGAAAAACTGGCCACGGCTTGAGAATAGACACTACATAAACTGGCCTTTATACAGCGTATCTGCGTATCCTTGGGAAACACGTCGTTTGCGATTTGTAATTTTGTCATAGGCCTTTATAGTATGAAAATATATGTCGTGTATAAAGTTTTGGAAATCAGCAAGCTTAAATCACCAAACCGTGAACAGAAGAAAAAAGGATGAAAATTAAAACTAAACCTCTCCCTGAGGCTGAAATGTGATCAGTACAGATTATTTTAATATAATAATGTTAAAAACGGCAACACAAACGACCAAAACAAAAGACGATGATTGTGGACAGAATCACACCAGTTCACAACTGAGTTTATCGTTACCCTTCATTCATCATACCTGAACGGCTAATATCATACCTCTAGTTAGAAAATCTCTAGTTTGACTCTGCATTTGGGCAGCTGGGCGCTATTCGTCAACAGTGAAATAGAAACTAATAAAAACATACGCTTACCTCGAAATACATGTGAAAATGTAATCCTTTCGCTCAGACCATATTTAATTAGACCACATAGTCCTTATTTTGACGAGAAAATTCATCGCCTGTCTCGATTAATCGCTTGTCGGTTGCGCCTTCTTGTGTCTCCGTCATTATATTGTTCGATTCGTCTGCGGTTAAAATTTAGTTTCGCGCGTGCGCAGTAAGATTCTAACCAAACCGGAGGGAAGACACCCAGAGGAAAACATTATATTCTGATTTTATACTCGACATACTTCAAGATAAAATGCAATATTTGACTTAACTCTTTCAAGAGATACCCGCAAATAATTTACTAAATTGTCTTAGTTATCAGTAAGACTCTTTAAAGTACCTATTAAAACGACGATATTATTCATCCAAGCACGACAATTTATATGCCGGTAAACTTGGTACACCCCCCGGAAAAGTTTACACTATGTATCGATCGTGTGAATTTTTGCCACCATCACAAAACTTTGCACTAAAAAGGGTAATACCCAGGCTAAGGCGGACCTACTCAGGAAATACCCGAAAGTAACACTTAGCAAATTCAGTTTCGATACAACAGTAAACAAGGATGGGGAAAAAGAGTCAACTAGTGTATGGTTTAAAAATAATGATTTAATATCAACAAATATTACTTCATCCACTTTTAAGGAGGACAAAAAAATGTGGATATGGCTGCATAACTACAAGGAGCCACCTCAAAGGGTTGCTGACCCACCCCCCACAAATAGGAATCTCCCAAAAATATGGTCCATCATATCAGTACCTCCCATGTCACTACCATCAGGACGAAAACACAATTCAGGTTATGGCGACTATTACGATGGATTTCCAATTGACTATGTTTTAGACTACCCTATAAACAGCTTTAGGATATATGTGAACAGTAAGGCCTATTTCAACAGTGGTCTGCCCTCCTTGGATATAACAACAAAAGAGAATGCCCTATGAGATGTAGAAGAATCTTACTACAGAAGTCTGATAGGTACTTTGGCTCGCTACTTACGCATGTGGGATATCCAAGCAACATCTAACTTTTTCAGATGATGTCCCCAAGCAGATAACAAGTCTAATAAGATTCCATTTGTATTTCACTGTCAGAAGAATAATGAAAATGACCTCATCAGATATTAATAACATCGTGGTGAAATTCTCTATAATCGACAGGCTAAAGGGACATACCCCCAAGTGGACATGGCAGGAAGAAGAAAACAGAGTCACCTGAACACAGTGATAAAAAATGGACAGGTGCTGTTAGAATCCGTGACATAAAAAATGACTACAAAAAGTTTATACCAGTCACATCTAAAGGTCTATTACGCTCTGGCAGTGAATTAATCAACAACTCTATAGAAGCATATATCTACACTATTCTAGGTAGTCAGGCTAAAACTAGACAGAGCATATACATGAGAGTCAAAGAGTGTTCCGCCGACTAGTAGAAGACAGTATTATAAATTATGATACAGGAACATGGATCAATAATATGAACACAGCAGTAAAGGATACAAATGTTACTTTGAATATAGCCGTATCACCAAGTCTGTGGTTACTACCGTCTGACATGATAATTCTTACGAAGCCAATTGTAGGATATAGCAATTTACTAAAGACTGCTAACCCATCTATGAACTTTGGTATCAACAGTAAAGTTAATTTTCAGGCCCATAGTCTATCTCACATAAGAAAAGCACATAGTAAACTCACCCATCATCTAAATAGTCTGGAGTCACCCCCTAAGGAAGTAGGTCAAACCATTAGTAAACCCCATTCAACTAGTACACCTCACCATACTCCTAGCAGGTTATTAGCCAAAGCGTCTTCCCAGGACAGTCCAGTTTTACAAACACCCCTTTCCAAATTGTCAGAGAAGGCTTCCAATGGAGTTATTCTAATTGCTGCTATAATCAGTGGCTATTTAGTAAGCAAATATGTTGTTTAGTCTTTTCTATAGACATGATAATGGAGTTAAACTTCCTATAGAAGGTGGAAAAAAATGTTGGGGTCAGTTGATTTTAACTATTATAGATGCCAGCGGCTACTGATATCCATACACAGACCAACTGCAGGTAATGAGTCAATTGTTTATGATAAGATATAGGTATATACACAGAAGTAAAACCATTACATATGTTTCACCAAGTCTTAGTGAAGATGACCTGGCAATGCTTAGTAATCTGTATAGAACTAATAAAATGAAAATGCACTGCTACAGGATGTTAGCTAAAAGATACAGAATGATGCATTTATCTATAACAATGACATCAATCGTACTGACTACAACGGGTGTTATAGTGGGTACTATAACTGCTAACCCAATTCCTATTGGCGTTCTATCGAAAAAGTCAAGTGAGCCGACTACATAGATCATCTACAACCATCTACATAGATCATCTACAACCATCTATAAAATAATCTACACACTTATATGGGTAGTGAAGTAGATGAGCAGAAGATAACTACCGTAGTAAAGACTAAAGATCCTAAGAGAGTAGAAGCAGGGAAAAAACTGGCAGCCCTTTCAAAAGCAGCTAGAGAAAAAAAGAAGGTACTATTAGAAAAACCACTAGCAGAAGAGCACAGTAGTTGGAATGTCCTAATAGCAGTGGTAGGATTATTAATAGCAGCAGGTTCCTTATATTTTACTTACACATTAAGTAACACTACTCACAAAGCATTAGTAGCTAAGGACTCTGGACAACCACCAGTTAGGGACACCTACTTAAACTTAGAAAGCTTAGACTAGAAATATAATATCTACTAAGTTATGGAGAAAAAAGTAATGAACAGTATTTATGAATCTTTACTAATCACTGTAGGAGCAGTTGGTATTTCTATGGTAAGTAAGAAAATACTAAAGGAACCACTGAGCACACCTGAGTCATTAAAGGGTACAGCTAAGTTAGCAGTAGCAGTTGCATTAAGTAGCTGTCTAATCGACTACGCACAAAACAAGAAGATTATTCCAGCTGATCCATTCAAATCTGCCTAATAGTATAAATGGCAGGTAGTCTAGCAGGTGGAGTAATACAGACAGCTTTTGCAGCTATATCATTTGCAGGTGCTGGGTTCTTATTTAGTAAGCTAAATCATAATGGATATGAGAATGAGATCAAACGATATAATCATGCGTTAGAACAATTAACAGCAAGGAAGGAAAAATTCTATGAAGATGAAATAAAACATAAAGATAAACTTCAGGAACTAAGGATGGAACTGAGCGACGCTAATAGTGATATCAACCAAACCAATAAGGCATTAGAGTTATTAAGTAAAATAAATGCACTAGAGGAAAATACCCCTAAAATGCCGTAACTAAGTAATTTTTATAAACCTTCTGAGGAGATGCAGAAGTATCAGGAAATAACAGTTGGTGTGATAGGTCTGGGCAGTGGTTTCATAGCGCACAGAATATACACACTCTACACTTAAAGAGATTTTCCTATAGTATAGTATGCATGAACCTTAACATATTTGGTGTGATGGATATATGGCACTTGATCATAGGAGAGGGCATACTTGTATGAAATGTGGTTATATGTCAGATGAAATCCACTATGTTGCAGAGTATGACCCTGAAGCATATAGGAAAAAAAGATTGCAACATAAAAGGAATAAATGGTTTGCTAGGAAATTATTTGGCGTTGTTGATGATAATTACATAGAACCATTAGTATATGACTTTATTAAAGTTGTAAACTTATTGGCTGACAGAGGAAAAATATTAGTAAAATATGGATACTACATAATTAGACTAGCCAGTAGAAGGGGAATCCCACTGCTATGCCCTGTCAATGATATTAAGAAAGGAAAAACAAAAAAGGTTTTCGACAATAACTTCTTCGGTCTTTATGAGGAGTTGGGATGGTCTGCTAATGGTTGTCAATGCCCTTTTTACCTAGAGTGGCTTACGGCCATGTGATTGCTTAGGCACTTAGGGTATTTATATAACTTTCTGCACTTATGACAGGATAGTTTAACTTCATCCAGGTAGCTTCTAATTATTTTTATAACTTCTTTATAACTTTCACTTACTACCACTAGGTATTTATACTCTACTGATAGTTTTTTATGCCACTTTTTCTGGTTAGAGTTAATGACGCCTTTTCCATTAGGATTCAGCTCTATAGCCATACCATTATACTCTCTTGTTAACAGAGAAATTATTATGTCAGACTGATCACCTTTATATCCTTTGGACCAGGCATCCAGTCTCCTGCTTTCTGTAGTCTGATACTCTCCTAGACCAGGTAATGTTATTATACTACCACCATAGTGTAATCTAATAAACCTGATAACATTATAGTGCAGATCAGTCTCATTAAAAAGAATCTGTCTATCCAACTGTGATGCCTTCCTAAGATTTGGTAGGACCTCTTTGAAAACCCATGTTTTAAACTTTTCAGCATAGGGTAACTTATTAGAGAAAATTAGTCTATATAATCCTGACTCATTTATATAAGTCACCCGAGAGGTGTTGCCGTTTTGGCAACCCTTGCCACTACCATACCTTTTTTCATCAAATTTTCCTTTTTTAGATATTGTGGCTTTTGGGAATTTATACCCTATGATGATGGCAGCTTCCGATCCCACAAACCACGGTTCGTCATCGATAAGCAAAGAAGATAAATTTTTCCCCTTAAAGACCTGAACTAATGTAGTCTCCATAATTTTACTATAAGAATATTTCTTTAAAGGTAAATAAAGTTCTCCGGATCATTCCACTGATGTTTGTTAGTACCAATTTGAGTCCACTTACCAGCCAAGGAATATTCCCTGTCACAAAAGTGGCAGTACCATTTCTTATTCAACATATATTTTGTTTTCGACTTTCTGACAGCAGCTAGCCTATCTTCTTCTGTGTGATATATTTTTGGTCGTCCCATCATATAATTATAGTATAAGTTTATATCTTTATGTCGTTTTAATGCTGAAGTGCAAAGTGGCCGCTTGTTATCCTTTTTTCTATGTTTTTGCTGTTTAGATGGTATTTTCAGGTAGAAAAAAGGATAACAAGCGGCCACTTCACTTAAGAGAGAATTAACACTTAAAGAAATATTCTTATAGTAATTTATATGAATGAGATGAATAATGAAGAGGAAAATATTTATAGAAAATCCAACCGACCAGTACCAAAACCAAGGAGGAAGCTAACGCCTATCAAAGGGGAGTTAGCATCGAAGGGAACAATCCCACTCCAAGGAAGTAAACCACCGTCAAATGGGAAACCAACCCCAGCCCCACGACCTATAGTTAAGCAGATGGATACAGCACTAAAGGGGTTTACAAAATCATATAGTATTAGCTTAGTAGGTACAAGAAAAGATGATCTTATGATCCAGTTGTATAGAAGTAGGTATGCCGTGGAAAAACAGATGCTAGAGTTGCTGGCTGAATTAGGCGGTTATAAATTTGTTGAGACGTTTGCTGTGCGGTTTGAGAAGAAGGTTGCAGATGATATTATCCTTAGGAAGGGTTACTTCAACTGCATCACTAAGACAGTGATAAATGTAGAAGACGTAAAAATGGTGTTACAAACTTCTGGTCAAGAAATCATGCATAGGGTTGGCAACTGGATGAAAGAGGGTTCTGGTTGGATAATAGACGCCTTAGTCAGTCACTACATTAATATCGCTAAGTATAAACCACTAAGTGGTAAGTCCCACATAATACTGCCGGTGGAATTACGTCATCATATGAAGGGTCTTATTAACATAAAGAATAAGGATGACCAATGTTTTAGGTGGTGTCATATAAGACTGCTTAACCCACAAGATAAAGACGCACAGAGAATAAAGGAGTCTGATAGAGTGGGTAGATAAGTTAGACTATAGTGGAGACTATAGTGACTGTAAAAAACTACAGTAGAATAGAAAAGCAAAATAATATCAATGTAAATGTCTTTGGGTATGATGGTAAGAAGCCCTACCTTATATACCTGTCTAAAGAGCAGAATAACCTAGTGTTGAACCTACTACTTATAGTAAGTGGAGAAAGACAGCACTATGTACTTATAAAGGACTTTAACAGGTTTGTGTACAGTCAGACTAAGCATAAAGAAAGGAAACACTTCTGTATACACTGTCTTCAATGTTTCTCCAGTGAGACTACACTAGCTAATCATAAGGGAGTTTGTATGGTAGTGAATGGCGCTCAGGCTATTGTTATGCCAGAAGAAGGAAATAACATTCTCACACATCATTAGATATTCATAGCATTTCGGCCAATCCGGTTGCTTGATTTACGTCACATGTACTTACCTAGAAACCCAGTCTAAACCAGAGACCAATTAATTTAAGTGCGAGAACAATACATATGTTAATTTAAAATTTCAATACTGTATTTAGAAATCATTTCCCAATACAATTTTCTGTCGCTATATAGAAACCAGTTCCAAATACAACATATTTTTTTACCTAACAGCGCTTCACAATATAAGCGACTACATGCGATACATATATTACAAGTAAAATAGACTAACAAGAAACCAAACTTACGTTGGTGCAATTTAAGTTATTCGACGACAGACAGAAACCCACGAAAAGCACTAAAACAGTGATGTTGCTTGCAGACTGATTGAAGTAATGAAGTTTAAACATCCATCTACCTTTCATAACATTATGAAGTACGTATAAAAGTATACAAGACAGTCACCTCACGCTTGTTTTCTCCGGTATCGACCATTAACATCTTCTGTCTTCTTTAGTTTGTAAAGTTCTACATTATACCAATTGTCATCTATATTTTCTCTGCCCAATATCAGTCTTGGCTAAATTGATCCTGCTATTCAACATAATCTAATGTATGTTATCTCATAAATCCAACGTCTTGCGAACCAAAACTCCTGGCTGTTTTAAAACAAAATTTCCCCTGTCTCTGCAGGCGCTTGACGACTAGTCTGTTGTGATTGCCCTCATTGCAGTGAATATCTAATGATGTGTGAGAAGCTATTTCAAATCCTCGTTAGTGTTCTAGACTTGGTTGCCAAATCCCATGTGCCGTTAGCAATAGCTCGGCTGCACCTCGCTATTGTTAACGGCACATAGGATTTAGAAACCACGTCTAGAACACTAACTCGGATTTGAAATATTACTTCTAAAATTTACTAACTACCATAAACAATTAGAAGTACCCTTTGTTATCTACGCTGATTTCGAAGCGCTCACAGTAAAAGTAGATGGCTGTAAAAAAAAGTGATGAAATGTCATACACCGACGAGTATAAGAAACACATCAGCTGTGGGTATGGCTATAAGTTAGTCTGCCGTTATGACAGTAAATTCAGTAAGCCCGTCAGAATATACCGTGGGGAAAATGTGATTGAGAAATTTCTCGAAAGAATGGTCCAAGAAGCAGAGTGGTGTCAGAAAGTAAAAGACGATAACTTCAGTATAGAAATTATATTTACTGACCCTAATAAAGCTGATTTTACTAAGGCTGGTAAATGTCACATCTGCGGTGGAACATATAAGCCAGATGATATACGCATCAGAGACCACTGCCATATAACTGGGGAATATAGAGGGTCAGCGCATCAGATATGTAACCTTAACTATAAGGTTCCAGTGAAAATACCAGTGGTGTTCCATAATCTTAGGGGATATGATAGCCACTTTATAATGCAACACATTGGGAAAATAGCTAATAAAAATGAGATGAATATAAATGTCATCGACAGCAAGAGTTTGTGTGAAGAACAAACCAATATGTTAGAAAAGATTGTTAACAACGGTATGGATATTCTTCTTCCTATGAGATCAAAAACGATTGTGGCTAACGAGCCCCCTTGGATCAATCAGGCCTTGAAAAAGATGATCCGCGCTAGGCAGAAAGCCCTAGCTGAGGGAGACTTGGCCACTTTCCGATCACTTAGGAATCGTGTAAACCGCGAGAGGAAAAGGTGCCGCGCAAAGTATTACGATTCCAAGGTGAAGCATTTAAGGGGTATTGATCCGGCTGCTTGGTGGAAAGAAATTAAGAAACTTAGTGGAATGTCTGCCGCTATACGTGATGATCCAACAACAGTATTACAGCACATCGACTGCGGTCTAGAAAATCCAACTCCAGTCAATCTAGCTAACGTTATTAATAAAGCTTTCCTCTCTCCGATGAGTGATTTTACACCCTTACCACCCAGTATTCCTGTGGTTACAGACTCTGACTGTGTACTTACAGTCACAGAAGAATCTGTTTTTAAGAAACTCACTGCATTAAACCCGACAAAAGCAACTGGCCCAGATGGAATTCCCAGCTGGCTATTGAAGGAGAACGCCGATATTCTTGCGTGTCCAATAACTAGCATTATGAATAGTTCATTTCGCGAAGCCCGGTTGCCTCAGTCATGGAAAGAAGCTGAGATCTCTCCAATACCAAAACAAAAACCTGTGAAAGACGTAAATAAACATCTACGAGCAATTTCTTTGACTCCAGTTCTCTCTAAGGTTGCAGAAGATTATGTTGTTGGGAGATTCTTAAAACCAGCTGTGTTAAAGAAAGTCGACCCCCAGCAATTTGGAACCGTGCCAGGCTCAAGTACCACCTACGCCCTTATCAGCATGTTACATTCGTGGAACAGTTTCACTGATGGGAATGGTGCAACTGTCAGGGTTGTACTATTTGACTTCAGGAAGGCCTTTGATCTTATAGACCACCACATATTGGTCCAGAAGCTAGTGTCCTACGATATCCCATACGTCATTGTAACCTGGATCATCGACTTCTTGACCAGCCGTAAACAAAGAGTTAAACTCAGCCAGGAATGCCACTCGGAGTGGGGGCGATCCCCTCTGGGGTACCACAAGGGACGAAATTGGGTCCGTGGCTATTCATAATGATCAATGATCTTAACACCTCTGGTGTAGATATGTGGAAGTACGTTGACGACTCAACGTTTGCCGAAATTATTCAAAAAGACGAAATTAGTCATATCCAGGCAACTGTCGACGATCTTGCCAACAAATCCAGAGTTGACAAGTTTCAGCTTAACGATTCTAAATGTAAAGAATTGCGTATCAGTTTTTCAAAATCCAATAAGGAATTTGATCCTATTATGGTAAACAACACTTCCCTATAAACAGTCGAACACGTGAAGATTCTGGGTTTGAATGTGTCAAACAATTTGAAATGGAACGTCCATATCAACGAAACAGTGAAGAAAGCATCAAAGAGACTTTATTTTTTAACCCAATTAAAACGTTCAAATGTAGGTTGCAAGGAATTGGTTCAGTTTTTAAAATCCTGCATTAGATCCTTGATAGAGTATGCTTGTCCAGTATACCATGATAGGCTTCCTGAGTATCTCTCAAAGGACCTTGAAAGAATCCAAAAGCGGGCTATGTGCATTATTTATCCATCTATACCGTATGACGAAGCCCTGACAACTGCGGAACTAGTCCCTCTCTTTCAACGTCGTCAAGAAATCACCGATAAACTTTTCCAGCAAATCCTGAACGATGATACTCACAAACTACATACGTTATTACCTACTGTAAATAATACTTCCCTAAATTTAAGAAAAAAGAGTATATTCATACTGCCTAGGGTCAAAACGGACCGTTTTAAAAAAAGTTTTATTATTTTTAATTCCTTGAAAGCATAACCTGATTAATGTTTTCTAATATTGTACATATACATTTTGTGATTTTAAATTTTCTACTTATTTTATCCTTATAAACTTAACTTAATTCAGCGTTTTTGGCTGCAATGTTATTGTTAATAAACTATCTATCTATCCATCTATCCATCCATCCATCCATCCCATCCCATCCCATCCCATCCCATCCCATCCCATCCATCCCATCCATCCCATCCATCCCATCCATCCCATCCATCCCATCCATCCCATCCATCCCATCCATCCATCCATCCATCCATCCATCCATCCATCCATCCATCCATCTATCCATCTATCTAAACAATATGGAAAAGTATATGGCCTTCATGCTGGGTAAACATCTGGTTTTCCTAGACAGTTTCCAATATATGGCAAGTGGGTTAGACAGGTTAGTTAGCAATTTACCCAAGGAAGCTTTCCACTACACTACAGAGGAGTTTCCTACAGGACAGCAAAGTGACTTACTAAGGAGAAAAGGGGTTTTCCCTTATGACTATATAGTCATAGTGCCGACAGAGAACAGGCGGCTCTAAAATCAATCCCAACAGCGAAGTTCAAACCCAACCTTAAACCCTATTGGAAAGATGGGCTGGACGGCTTACATGAAAATTCTGCAAAACGTGTGTTTAGGCGGGAATTGCGTAGAAAATCGTATGAAAACGAGATGAAAAATTTAGAAGATGATGCTCACGTATATGACTTTGATCGAAGTACTTTTCAAAAAATAATGTCAAAGAAAAGAAATCTAAAAGGAAGAACAAGGAACGAACTGAAAATTGGGGATCGTCTAATACAAAGATGATAAAGAGCTGCTTGATATTTGCAAATGTCACTACAAAGATCTTTATACGCCCAAAGATAATTCTATGTTCGATAATGAATTTAAACATTTTGTAGAGACTACGGTTCGGGAATTTGAAAGCAAAGTCGAAAAGGAGGATTATAATGATCCACTGGAACGGCCTTTGACTGTAGACCAAGTTCATACCATCTGTCGTAAATTACCAAACGGCAAATCCGGCGGTATCGATGGTCTATTGTATGAACATTTGAAATATGCAGATATATCTTTATATGAGCTGCTAACGAAACTTTTTAATGCAATGCGCAATCTCGAATACGTACCCGAATCGTGCGCTGTGGGAAAGATCATCTCGTTGTATAAAGGAAAGAAGAAGGACAGGCTAAAAAAGTGCAGTTATCGCGGTATCACGCTTTTAAGTGCATTGGGAAAAGTATTTGAGCGATTAACCCTAGATTTGTGGATGCCAACATTCCAACATCTTGGAATCCCTCATCCAATGCAATTTGCGTACCAAACAGGAAGAAGTTGCACTCAAGCAAGCTTTGTTATTCGAGAAGCAGTTTACCACTACCTGGAACGTAGCAGCAAAGTCTACGCTTGTTTCTTAGACTCTACCAAAGCGTTCGACACTGTTTGGTTGGATGGCCTATTCTTCAAACTTTATAATCTTGGTATAAAAGGAAAGACTTGGCGATTACTTCGCAAATGGTATGGCAAACTGACCAGCTGTGTCTCAGTCAACGGCCTAACATCCGATCTATTCCCTGTACTGCAAGGTGTTCGTCAAGGAGGCGTTCTTTCGCCTTGGCTATATATGTGTTTTAATAATGATATACCATCAGAAATTGGACAAAAAGACAACGGAATTTCAGTTAATGAAACATGGTATGGCAATGTCTTGGTGGCCGACGATATTACACTGCTTTCTTCTCGATCATCAGGATTGCAAGCAATGTTAACTTCTATGGAAAGGTATAGTAAAAGATGGAGATTTGAGTTTAATCCTGATAAATCTGTCGAAGTCATTTTTGGAGAATCGACAAAAAGCTACAACTCACTTAAGAATAGGCGAGTGTCGTGGCTCAATGATTGCTCAATCAAAGTTCAACAATCCTGCGAACATGTTGGAATGATTTTAACTGGAGATGGTTCGCAAAAGGAACAATGCGATGTCGCTGCCAAAAAAGGCAAAGAAGTTGTTTCATGCTTATTGAGCTGTGGTATTAGACCTGGCGGTTTGAACCCTATATGTGGAGTGGAGTTGTGGCGAACTGTTGGTCTGGCTAGGATGCTTTATGGTTGCGAACTCTGGTGCAACATGTCAAAATCTGATATCTATAAACTAGAAGTAGTTAATAGGTTTGCAGCAAAAAGGATCCAAGGTCTGAGTAGCACGACAAGATCAGAAGCTGTAACTGGCAGTATTGGTCTGTGGACAGTTGAAGGGTACATTGATAAAGCAAAACTCCTTTTTCTATATAAATTAATGAAGTCGTCAAGCAGCACCGCTCACAAATCTCTATTTGTAACTAGACTCCTGTCGTATTTCTATAAAATAGTCTCTAAACCAATGGGCTTTATTCCAGATGTATTTCGCATATTACAAAAGTATGAACTCCTGGACTACATTGATGATTACATGACTACTGGCATTCTACCAAGTGAGAAATTTTGGAAAGCTACCATTACAAAAAGAATTACCTGTCACCAAAACGATATCTGGAAGAAGGGAATCTCAGAAAAACCTGAGCTGAGCAACTTTGGAAAAATCCATGCTATTCTACAGCCTTTAGATTTATGGTATGTTGCCAACGCAACCCGCTATTTATCCGTGAAATTTTAAACACAGTCAATATAGTTTGCGACAATGTTCCAGAAGCTCTGATGAACGCCGTGATCGACAGTGGTGCGTATTTCAAATGCAGATTATGTTCTAAAGATTTTGGAGACGTTTCAAGACATTTTCTCTCTCTGTCTCTCTCTCCGTCCGTCCGTCCGTCCGTCCGTCCGTCCGTCCGTCCGTCCGTCCGTCCGTCCGTCCGTCCGTCCGTCCGTCCGTCCGTCCGTCCGTCCGTCCGTCCGTCCGTCCGTCCGTCCGCCCGCCCGTCCGTCCATCCGCCCACCCACCCATCCATCCGTCCGCCCGCCCGCCCGCCCGCCCGTCCATCCGCCTCTCCGCCCGCCCGCCCGCCCGCCCGCCCATCCGTCCGCCTCTCTGTCCGCCTCTCTGTCCGCCTCTCTGTCCACCTCTCTGTCCGCCTCTCTGTCCGCCTCTCTGTCCGCCTCTCTGTCCGCCTCTCTGTCCGCCTCTCTGTCCGCCTCTCTGTCCGCCTCTCTGTCCGCCTCTCTGTCCGCCTCTCTGTCCGCCTCTCTGTCCGCCTCTCTGTCCGCCTCTCTGTCCGCCTCTCTGTCCACCTCTCTGTTCGCCTCTCTGTCTCTCTCTCTGTCTCTCTCTCTGTCTCTCTGTCTCTCTGTCTTTCTGTCTTTCTGTCTTTCTGTCTCTCTGTCTCTCTGTCTTTCTGTCTCTCTGTCTCTCTGTCTCTCTGTCTCTCTGTCTCTCTGTCTGTCTGCCTGCCTGCCTGCCTGCCTGTCTGCCTGCCTGCCTGCCTGCCTGTCTGCCTGTCTGTCTGCCTGTCTGGATAGTGCCGACAGATTTGAAGAAACTAGTCTACCGCCTAAGGAGGAGTTCTATAGTATGCTAAATGATGAGCATATAACCACAGAAGACTATAGCCATGCTATGAAAGTATGGGGTAAATTTGGGTTGACTAATATGGGGGACTACCATGACCTATATTTGAAAAGCGATGTTTTGTTGTTGGCTGATGTTTTTGAAAACTTTAGAAAAGTGTGTTTACCATACTATAAGTTAGATCCCTGCCACTACTTCACTAGCCCTGGACTGAGTTGGGACGCTATGTTGAAAATGACTACAATAGAGCTGGAGCTGACGACTGATATAGACATGTTCCAATTTATTGAAATGGGTCTTCGTGGTGGTGTAAGCAGCATTATGTATAGATATGGGAAGGCTAATAATAAGTACTTAGATGACTATAACCCAGAGGAGGAAAGTAAATATCTTATGTACTTAGATGCCAATAACTTATATGGGTGGGCTATGAGCCAATATATGCCTACTAGTGGGTTCTGCTGGTTAGACCAAAAGGAGATTGATAAATTCGAACTATGGCGCTACCGAAAAAGCTCTCCAAAGGGTGTTATATTAGAGGTTGATCTAGAGTACCCAGAGGAATTACATAATATACATAACAGTTTCCCACTGGCACTTGAAAAAATAAAAGTGGCAGAGAATATGCTTAGTGATTACTGTAAAAAATATCAGAAGAAGTTCAACATATCTACTGGGGATACCTACAAGCTGATTCCAAACTTACTTAACAAGGAAAAGTATATTCTACACTATAGGAATTTACAACTCTATAAAAAAACTGTGTCTGAAAATAACTAAGATACATAGAGTACTAGAATTTGACCAGCGACCATGGCTAAAGGAATACATCGACTATAATACTGGTAAGAGAACCCAAGCAAAAAATGCCTTCGAAAAGGACTTCTTCAAATTAATGAACAACAGGGTCTTTGGGAAAACTATGGAAAATATTAGAAAGCGGATAGATGTTAAACTAGTTACAAATAAAAAGAAGCTAACTAGCTTAGTTAGTAGGCTAACTTATGTGTCCAGTAAAATATTTAATGAGGATTTAGTAGCAGTCCACCGGAAGAAGGAATCTATCTGCCTAAACAGACTTGCCTATGTTGGGATGAGCATATTAGACTTAAGTAAAACTCTTATGTATGATTTTCACTATCAGTATATCAGCCAGAAGTACGGCGACATGGCTAAGTTGCTATTTACTGATACAGACTCACTATGCTATGAGATAATAACAGAAGATGCTTATGTAGACTTCTATGAAGATTATGAAAAATTTGATAACAGCGATTATAAGACTGGTTCACCATTCTACTTTATAGAAAATAAAAAAGTGATTGGGAAAATGAAGGACGAATGCTCTGGAAAACCCATGAGAGAATTTATTGGCCTACGGTCTAAAATGTATTCTTACACGCTTGGTGGTGGCGGTGGTACCAAGAAGGCAAAAGGGGTTAAAAAGAGCGTTGTGAAAAAAGATATAAAACATGAGCTCTATAAGAATGTCCTACATGATAACACACAACTAAAACATAAGATGAAAACTATCAGAAGTGTAAAGCACCAATAGGGTCCTACGAGATCAACAAGACATCACTATCCTGCTTTGACGATAAAAGATACATTCTACCAGATGGGATAAGTAGCCTGGCATACGGACATAAAGATATACATGAATAGTATGGACCAACTTATTATTACTGGGATAATCCCACTTATCCCGGCGTACCAACATCAGAGGAGTCAGCTTATACTGACAGCCATATATGCATTAGTCTATGTCTGTTTCTACCAGTTGATCTGTAGAAATCTGTGAGGTCGTCTACACGACAGGCCCAATGTCACCATACCTATTGTAGTACCGCGGAGTCATACTGTCGAAACGTGATCAGACCATATTCAGCCATAGTCTCTTTACAGATCTTCCCGATCTCAGCGTCTCCTAGACGACCCTCGACGATTTTCATACCGTAAAAGTTGATGTCTGAATAATACTTTTCCAGGTTGTTTACCGCGAACAAATCCAGATAAGTTTTCCCTATTTGTTCGATGTTACTGATAAAGTACGAGTCTTTCAGTATCTCACCATTTATCCTGACGTGTGACACAACAAGCCCAGACAGCGAGTGGACGGATATTAGACTCTTCTTTCCGATAAACTTTGCTGGAATCGTACACCCGCGGAACCTAGCCGGTGACATCCCACCTATAATCAGTTTGTCATTCACTCCAGCTTTATACAGAAGGCTTCTGCCGCGATCGTTGTCGTCATTACTGGAAATGATTACTTCCCAGATGTTTGACACCGGTCTTACACTATTTCTCTTTACCACAATGAAAACCGAGACATCGGCGAACATTAATCTGGGTACGGTAGCGTGGAAGGCTGTTCTTATCGTCGTCTCAGGGTAAAGAAAGTGGTGGTCGCTGGCAGTATTTAGCTGTGGGTTAATACTAGGAGGTCTCCAAAACATGGTTGAGTTGGTCCCGGTACCATCCTGTCTTCTATGTAATCAACGAATGGAGGGAGTTTGGAGATCGCGTTCTTACTAGCTCTGGTTACGTTCAGGTCGAAAATGACTTTGTGCTCATGGCCCTCCATGTGAAGAGCCTCTTTTAGTCTACTGTTGAGTTGCTCACTGGTCAGACCGACTTCCGGTTTGCTGTAACCATAAAACAGACTCATATACTATATGACATATTTACTGAACTGACAGCCATATATCTGAACACACTTATTCTAACTAAGTAAAAGTAAACATAGCGAGGTGCGCCTACACCCTCATAGCCGCTTAGTACACTTTTTGACAGATTTAAATAAAAAAGTAAACATGGCGAGGTGCGCCTACACCCTCATAGCCACTTAGTACGCTTTTTGACAGATTTAAAAAAGTAAACATAGCGAGGTGCGCCTATAAAATAGAAAAACAGATTCCTATGTAGTGTGAGTTTGGGGGTTATTAGGCGAATTTGCCGCTTGTGTTACTTTTCACCAATCGAGGAGAAAACTTGTTTTCGACGAAAATTGATGAAAAGTGATACAGGTGGGATGCGCCTATACCCCCAAACTCTATACTACTACAGTGGATCTGTCGCAAGAAAGAGTACGGTTCCCAGGAATGACGAAGCTGGCAAAAGATGTCGTTAAGAGTTGCCTGAGCCGTCAGTTGACCTTTGACAGAACATACGACGAACCTCTACGACCAAGACCGTTACCACCGGATGTTTGGCGCACGATATCTATCGATTTCAAAGGCCCTCTAAAAGATGGAAGGTATGCGTTGGTTGCCTATGACCTCTACAGTCGATATCCAGTGGTCGGATATAGCAAGTCAACATCGTTTGCCAACGTCAAGCCAATTATGGATACAATGTTTGCCACTTTTGGGAAAGTTCATACAGTAAAGACCGACAACGGACCGCCATTCCATGGTCACAAGTTTCGCGAATATGCTGAGGCAAAGGGTTTTCGCCATCACAGAATCACCCCTAGACACCCACGAGCGAACGGCGAATGTGAGAGATTGATGCAAAATCTGAAAAAAGCTATTCGAATAGCAGAGCAAGAAAATGTCGACTACGAGGAGAAGATAAACGGAATGTTAGAGGCGTATAGAGCCACACCTCATCCATCCACGTTGAAAAGCCCATATGAGCTGATGTTCGGAAGAAAAATTAACTTAAACATTTTCCCGACTATGAAGAGAAGAGTAAGAGATGGAGTTATTAGAAATCGTGATCACCAATACAAGAAGAAAGCAAAGGAGTATCACGATAGAAAGAGAAACGTCAAGGAATCCTGTATCAGATTGGGAGATAGAGTGCTGATGAAAGATGGGAGACTTGATCGCTTAAGACCCGAAGTGGGCATCATAGTTGGAATAAGTGGACACTCTGTTACTGTGCGATTTAGAAGTGGAAAAATCTTCAAGAGAGATAAATCACATCTTAAAGTTGTTAATAGAGCTGTGGTTCCAAACAGTCAAGAAACACCGACAAAGAAAGTAGGAGTTGAAGAACGGAGACGAGTTGAACTATCTGACACAGAAGAAAGTGACAATGATGAATTACATGTCGAAATTACTGAAACCAGAATTAACCTGTCAAATTTGGTAGATCGTGTCCAGAGAACCAGATCAGGACGAGAGGTTAGAAGACCAGAAAGATATGGAGAATGGACTGAAAGCTAATTTGTTAAGTACTGTCATTCGGTATAATTAACTTGTTAAGTATTCTTTAAGCATTATTGCATTCTTGTTCACAGTTGAAAACAAACAAACAAAAGAATATGTACATTTAGATAGTCATGATGTTAGATTATACAGTATACAGTTCTAGGCTGAAAAAAGAAGAAGAGAAGTGTTATGCGAATATTAATTAGATAATGCTAATTACTTAAACTTATTATGAATATGTAAATCAAGATAGCACATGTATATAAGTCACAGAAAATAATAATAAATATAGATCTTTTGCTGTGGGACTGAATTGTGTAGAACTAAACTCTAACAGATGCATCGCCAAACAATTACGAGCTGAACAGAACCTGCCTTGAATAGTGACTATCTTAAAAGGGTTTAGCTCTGTAATCAAATACGTTTGGTTGAACAAGCCCTTACAGTTAGGACTTCTTCATCCTGGATGATTAGATACGCCACCCAAAGGCGAACCACAAAGTTGGCAATCATTTATGTCATTGGGCGCAAAACTTTCAGGCCAGCCGTCAGCAACGCCAAGAAGTGTGCATGCATCTCTTCTCGCTATTGATTCCAGTAAATCACGCGGGATAACATAAGGCAACACTTTAATTTTCTCGGCTAACAGTAAGGTGGAAATTCGTTTGGTTTTATGAGACGTAAAAGTTTCGGATTCTCCGGCTGTTGTTCCAGCAGGTACAGTATTGACTGTGTTGGTAGGAGGCTCGATACGCTGGGACAGACAAGAACGTAACATGTTTATGTGGATACACATGGACTTTGTCTTAGTTTGCTTGCCTTTAGCCGCATAGCCGCGGCAAGCTTTTCCGTGCATAAGAGCTGGTTTTCGACACGTGCACTTTTGCGAACGTGGCAATAACCTAACGGGTTGCTTGCAGTAGCTGGCCCCATAACAGCAAAGGTAGTGTCGGACACTTGGATGACTGTGTTTTCAAATTTAGTCTGAGTATCCAGCACATCCTGCAGTCCTTTTTTTATCGTCTCACTGCAAACGAATGTCCATAAATCGGGTGTCAAAATGGCGAGTGGAGGGATACAGCGTTTTCCCTTCAACGATATGTTTGCAAGTAAAATCCTCCAATTGCGATGAATTGTGTTGAACAGATCTTCTCATTTTGCATTCCTCAACACTACAGAACCACATAGTTCCATCTGTAGTGACGAAACACCGATCGTCTCTTACTGGTCTTCACACTAAAGATACCTTCAGATATTCCAACGGCTCCAGGAGTGTACTTCTTCTTGGCCCCCGGTTCGAACATCCCCCCTAACGCATATCCACACACTAGAATTTGGCTGCTTGGAACGGTTGCAATATTCGGCATTACAACCTGGGCAATAACCACGCCCACGCTGACTCATTGTCGTATAAAATAAAATTAATAAAATTGAAAATAATTTAGTCTTCTATGTTTGTATATTTCCCGGCATCTCTATTTAACGGAATCAACGGAATCGACGGAATCAACGGAATCAACGGAATCTGCCGGAAATATGGTTAATCGCTTACTAACAAACGGTTAATAAAATACATTTATTTACATTTATTAGCTGAGACTGAAACTGATCTGTCATCGATACTTCAAACAAGGTTATTGGATTAGACATATTAAACAGTTTGTTTATCAGACAGTATTACCACTAAGAACAAGGTCAAACATTTTAATTTAATTTAGTCTTTTATTAGATGTTTACGAGTAATGGAGACAATCCGGTTTCTAATTTCAAGGGTAATATCTGTCTTTGTTCTGCACATAACCAGACCATACATACCGCGCGCAGACGGCGGTATACGGTCAGTCTTTTATAGAAGGTTACGTTAACATCGTCGATTTAAATGAGTGTGTGCGATGGACTATACGTCAACGATGGAGTCGTCTCAGACTCAGAAACCAATCTGTTCAGTTTTTTGGAGGTATTTATTGTTTACAATATACGAATACATTTAGTCCATTACGACACTACGGGTCTTAGTTTGAATGTCAAGGTTTACTAACGTTTAGATTTCCCCCCTTTTTTATTGCCATCGTTATCCTAGAATGGTTCCGTCCGAGCTTGACGAAAGTCTGAAACACGATGTCGTATGAACCATCGATGGTGCGACAAATCATTATGTGAGAGAAATCATTATGTAGTACAGGTCAGTTTCACATGACAACATGCATGTCCGTCATATGTATCAGTGTTCCTCGACAATAAAATTAACAAGTATCTTCTTTGTTAGGAAGACCAACATGGTAGCCATGCTCTTTGTCATTTTGAATCCCTGGGAAGTCTGTGATCGAAAACGTTCAACTTACCACACAAGCGAATTGAAAATGACGTGAGTAATTTTCAGGTTCAAAAACTTATTTTATTAATTAAATATACGATTACATGATTAAACCAAAATTATCAATTTTTTTTTTTGAAACATCTAATATATATATATATATATGTATCTACAGCGTTAAGTATGATTAATACAATACAAAATACTACATTAATTACTACATTATTAAATACTACATTTAATACTACATATAAAACATGCAGGACAACAAATTCTACATTATGATTGTTGAGATCGATATTTTTAAACTCTAAAAAACTGATTTTGTCAAGTCGTCCAAAACGCAATTAACATAAATCGTGGGTTTTAAATGTTGTCTTCTGTTCTATCTTGATGTGCTTTAGACATGAATATTTAAGGATAAATTTACTACCATATAAAATTTCTGTGACATACGGGATACGACAGTGTCTTTAAGACATGTCATCCGAAATAAAATTGGTCGGCCACGATTATGTTAATCTGCCTTAAACAACTGGACTGATTTCTTATGGCAAGCATGCTATATTTGCACAAGTCCAAACTCGCGACCTAGGCAATCCCAGTGCACCTTATTTAGTTTACTTTTAACTAAATTACATACATGAATGTCTAAATGCAAATATTCTTTTACGCATGACCGCTTAAAGTGGAAGTGTTTCCAACCCTTTTTAAATGTGAGAATGGCCGTTCTTGGGTGAGGAAATGAATAAAAAATTTTAGCCGCTAAGACAAAGTCGTTTGGGGGTGGGGGAACTGCTGGAGGTGTTCTAATACTTTTCCCACAACCGTAACACTTGCGTATTTGCGTACCGTGTAAATGTTTTAATATGAGCTGGCTTTCGTGTTTATCGAGTTGAGTGCAAGGCTCTGGTAAAGTAGTAGGGGAACGTTCTCTATCAGCCTTGTGCCCTTTACGTTTACGACGGGGAGCGTTTCCTTTTTGCCCCACGCATCTTAAATTAATGTTTTGTGTTGACTGTTTATGTTTATTTGTCCGCCTCCCATTTTCAGAATGCCACTTTAAAAATGCATTAAGTTTCTCATTCGTGTCAGCACATGCAACTGCATGACTACAAATTGAATGCACAAAATAGTATTTACAATCACATTTGACTTTACCGGATTCTGAAAACATTGTTACTATTTGAGTCTCTCCACCAGCATGGATAGACCTCAAAACGCAATACTTAAAAATTCCTGCTTTCATGCATGGAGCTTGAAAAATCGCTTTGTCCGAATTTTGAATCAGTTCGGCCGCCCCTCCCCAAATCCCCTTTAAAGTAAATTGATTGATATCAATGTTGACATTTTTGTAACTCACTGATACTAATCCACTGTCAGCAAGAGAAGCGTTGCTGGAACCTGGCAATTTGGCATGGCTAAGCAAATCTGTCACCGAAACCGAGCTAACCTTCTTAAGGAAATTTCTTTTTTGTTTTGCAGATAGCTTAAAGTAATCTGTGCATTGCAGTTGTGCCCTAAATTCTTCCCGGACTACATATTTTCCTTTTAGATTGCAGTATGCTTTCTTTCTATCTGCTTCTTCATCGTCAACAAACTTCGATACCTCTTCAATAAATCTTGGCATGCTCGACTCTCTGAAACCAAGCCAATTTTTTATCCGGAAGTTATTGCTCTCTGAGTCGTTAGTGTAAAATTTGGTTGGAGGAAAACCTAAACCTGCAAGAGTGCGTACTGACGCAATCATGGCAGATTTCATTACCGGTGCAAGCGACCTTATGTAGTCGGTAAAACGTAAATCTACATCAATCACCGCCCAGTTTGAGCTTATAGATCTGAACATGTTATCGAAAGCAGAAGAACTCTCGCTGTCAAGAAGGGCGTTTTCCCCGTGCATGATATCATCAAGAAATGTCTTTTCGTGTCGCCTAAGCTTAAGTTCTGTCAACTTAGTAATAATGTTTGTCTCGATATGCTTAAAACAACGAAGAGGTACTGCATTTGGAAATACGTTTTTCAGGGCGCTGCACAAAGCTGTTTCTCCATCAGTGCCATAACATGTTAGATATTGGAGACCAGGTCTCAACCTAAGTAACGTTTGTAAGAAAGCAGTGTATACCTCTTCCGTTTTCGAAAAATGTATCAGCAAAGGCCCAAAGTTCAATGGGACTGCTCATTCGCTGAGCATGCGTAGAAAGTGTTAAATTACGAAAGCTGATTGGGGTAACATTAAATCTTCCGAGTTTAAAGGTTGGGTCAATTGACATTGGCATGTGCTCATCATCACAACAAAACCGTTCAAGATTTAGTAGTTGACTATCGGAAGCCAGAACAACAAATGGTTCAGGGAATTCCTTTATCTCTCGGATGAAATTACCTAATTTATTCTGCGCCATTTCAATAATATGTGAAATCTCATCTTCACTAGTCGGTGTAGTGCCAGTTGCGTTTTGGCGATATCTCATTTGGTGAAGCTGTTTTGTATTTATTATATCAGCTGGACTATCGACATTGTGAATTCCTCCAATGTCACAGGCATTGGCAGCAACACTCCGCGAAGCACCTGTAAAGTTTTGACATGCTTTCTGTAGCAATGATGGCTTCACTTTACAATATGTATGAACTTCATGCTTAGCATTACCATGCTTCTGTGGCGTGATCGGATGCGGATTACCAGTGAAAAAGTACTGTAAAAACACTAAATTGTTGGATATCTGATCTCGGTTATTCTTAGCAAAAGCAATAACCTTCTTGAAATCAGGGTAGTTTCTATAGTGATAATACTTTCTTACCAGCAGATAGTGACTACTTGTCATATTCCTTTCATCTAATTTCTTACTACATTCTAAATTATAGTTTTCTAGGTGCTTTCGAAAGGTAAAAGTTCTAACGCCATCGTTTACCCAACTGCTGTGACCATCGCAACCTATATCTGGTAAAGGCACGTCTGAGGGTTTAACGGATACGAGAAAGGACAGATTGTCCTCAACAAGTGGAGGTAATTTTTTGCACACCGTATCTAGTTTAGGATTGTCAACGAGGTTTCTAAAATAATCCAGATACATTGGAGAATATTTACCAGACTTGAAAATTGGCATCGATGGATTTTCTTGATAGAATCGAGGCTTCGCTTTGTCTGGCTTGTCTGCAGAGTCACTTGATGATGCATTCCCATCGTCAGTAATGGTAATGACAACTGGTAAGGAAGTGTCGCTTGTTTTCACTTTCTTCACACATTTACTTTCCTGCTTTATAGTACCAACTACATGAATGTCATCTGAGTCATCTCCAGATGACACCTCGACCATTAACAGTCCTGAGTCGTCACTATCTAAACAACGCGATTTTCTTTTCCTACGTCGAATTAATCAGACGAAAACAATTAGATAAGGTACAAGTTTGCTGCGGGTGGAGGGCAAGCGCGCGTACAATCATAAGTAGGCGAGAGCTGAGAAGAAAGGCGGCGAGAAAAGAACGCCTTTCTTCCCGCCAGTCTTTTTGCCCTCGTTTGCCTTTTCTCTACCGTAAAAAAACGAGACAGAGTTGGAGTAAGTCTACAACTCCCATGAAATTTTGCGTGATAGATGAGAACAAATGAAAAAGTTGACTCTTTTTATCGAATGCACTCTTCCATGGATACGTGTTGACTTACATTTGTTTGTTTCTTTTGCCTTCATAGATTTCATCGGGCTGAGTAGGCGAGTGTGACCAGGAAGGTGGAGATGGAGAGGCACGAAGATGTACATAAAAAGAATCCTAGAGACAAATACGAAGCTTATTAATATAATACATATGTATGTATGTGTGTATCTATATCTATATCTATATCTGTATCTACATCTACATCTACATCTACATCTACATCTACATCTACATCTACATCTACATCTACATCTACATCTACATCTACATCTACATCTACATCTACATCTACATCTACATCTACATCTACATCTACATCTACATCTACATCTACATCTACATCTACATCTACATCTACATCTACATCTACATCTACATCTACATCTACATAATTTATTTGCAAAATCCATATGGACATCCAGCAAATTCCAGTTCGAATTAAAATAAAATAATAACATAATTTAGTAATTCTATGGTAGTCATGAAATAATTATAATAATTATAAAAGTAAAGTACTACCAATCAGTAGGAGAACTTAGACTTAGGCAGAGATATAATCATTAACAGCTGCCTTAAAGCCACCTATCGAGGGCATGTTTATAATATGTGGTGGTAAGCTATTCCAGTCACTAATTGTTCTGGGCCAAAAACTGAATTTATATTCATCACATGATGTTTGTACTGGGATAAATTTCATTGGGTCAGAGTTTCTGGTTTTCATAACAGTTTTATGTTTCACATAAGGTGGTATATTGATTGCTACTTGGCCGTATAGTGTCTTATACATTAAGGTTAGTCTGTCTACTTTCCTTCTGTGCTCCAATGTTGGCCAATTAAGATGGTTTAGCGCTTGTGTAACGCATCCTTCCTGTCTAGAATATGTTTTAGTAACAAAACGTGCAGCACGTCGCTGTACTTGTTCAAGATAATTTTTCTGATACTTTCTATAAGGATCCCATGCGGTACTGCCAAATTCTAGAATGGGTCTCACTAGAGAAGTGTATGCTTGTGCTTTAACTCTTTCTGGACATGAGTGGAGATTCCTTTTTATACAGCCTAAAGTCTTATTTGCTTTATTCTTCACATTTAAAATATGTGTTTTCCAGCTAAGTGTTTCCGAGATAGTAATACCCAGGTAAGGTTGATGGTCAACAGCTTCTAAAATTTGACCTAACATGGTGTAGTGGTGGATAATAGGGTTCTTGATCCTATATATCCGAAGAACATAGCATTTAGAGGGGCGGAAGTTCATCTGCCATTCCTGAGCCCAAGTAACAAGGCTGTCTAGGTCTTGTTGAAGTTGGAGAGCATCATTAACATTATGGACTAGGCCATACAGGAGAGTGTCGTCAGCAAAAAGTTTCAGATTAGACGAGATGTTGCTACCCATGTCATTAATGTAGAGTAAGAAACAAAGGGGCCCTAGGACCGTTCCTTGTGGGACTCCTGATTTCACATTTGACTTTTCACTATGTTCGCCTTCAAGTACCACTTGTTGAGTCCTGTTTAACAACCATGCTTTCATCCAGTTTAAATGTTGACCGCGGATTCCATAATAATCAAGTTTTAAGAGCAGTCGTTTGTGGGCAACCGTGTCGAATGCCTTTGAGAAATCAAGTATCAAAAGGTCAGTTTGGTTTCTGTAATTCATTGAACGTGCCAGGTGTTCTATGGTGTTGATAAGTTGTGTCTCACATGAACGGTTTCTCCTGAAGCCATGTTGGTGGTCGACTAATACACCATGCGCATCCAAGTGTATCATGATGTGGCGAAACATAATATGCTCTAGTAATTTGCATGGCACAGATGTTAATGAAACAGGTCGATAATTGAGCGCTTCTGTCCTTAAGCCTTTCTTATATACTGCGATGATATTTGCATGTTTCCAGTCAGCCGGGACAGATCCAGTGTCAATTGATTGTTGGAAAATGAAGCACAAGTAGGGTGCAATAACTGGTGCAGCCTCTTTAAGGACACGCATTGGGATTAAATCTGGTCCTGTCGCTTTTGATGGATTGATTTTCTGGAGTAGTCTGGTGACACCTTCAATGTTAATTGTAATATTTGGCATGTCTGGGATATCACTGTAACCCAAAGTTGGCAATACAGGATTTTCCTCTGTAAAGACACTGTTATACTGGTTATTAAGTATATCTGCCTTCTGTTTTGGGTCAGTGATTTCCTTTCCATCAGATTTAAGGATGGGAATTCCAGAAGAATCTTTACGTTTGGCTTTGATGTACTGCCAGAAGCGTTTAGTTATATTGGGCTTAGCGTTCTCTCCAATGACGTCATCACCAATGTCTAGAAGATTGTTAATGTAGTTTTGGTGAGCTGTTCGCATTTCATTATGTACCGCTTTTCGAAGATGTCTGAATTTTCCCCAATCTTGTTCACTATTGCTGCGTTTGGCAGCGTTATAACGTCGCTGTTTTTGCCGAATAAGACGTTTGATACGTGTATTGAACCATGGAGTAGACTTCTTCTTACTGATTGTCTTTCGGGGGATATGTTTCTTTATGGTATCAAATGGTGTAGTTTTAAACTGATCCCAGTTTTCTTCAACCGATTTTGTAGAGGGGTCTGAGGCTTGAAATGCTTTGTATGAATTCCTCAATTGCTCCCGCAGTGCTTCCATATCTGCCCGTTTATATAAATAGACAGACCTTGGTGGATTTAGAGGGGGTTTGGTTTTGAGATTAATGTCACAAATTACTGCACTGTGATCACTCATACCTGGAACAACATAAGTACCTTCAATTAGGTCTGGATGGGTTGTAAACACCAGGTCTAATATGTTGTTTTGACGAGTGGGTTCTTGCACCACTTGTGTGAGATTAAATTCATCCAAAATTCCTAACATTTTTTCACTAATTGCATTTGCATATTGAGGATTTCTCTTGATAGACCCATCAATCCAATTTATATCGGGTAAATTAAAATCACCTCCAAGTATGACATGTTTACTGTTTAGTCCATTGAGGTCTTTAAGGTTACTCATAGAGAGTTCAAGTTGTTCAATAGTTTCAATACGGGATGTAGGCTGGCGATAGAATGCACCAAACATAATATCACCCTTTTTATGTGAATTTTGGTCCAGACAATCTCACAATCAGCAGATGATGATTGCTCTACTGAGATGATATCACTGTGAATAGCTATAAGGACTCCTCCCTTTTCCCCAGATTCCCTGTCCTTTCGATTTGGAGGAGGATGAAGAAATTCGTTGGGGAATATATCATTACTATTGATTTCTTTCTTCAAATGTGTCTCACAGCCAAGTATCACATCAGGCTTGTATGTCTCAATAACTTGATAAAGTTGTAATTGTTTATTGTGACTAATAAGACTACAAAAGTTGATGGTACATACCCGTATTTGATTAGGTTTGCAGGAATGTGGGAAATCCGAAATATGATCAGATGTTGTGGTTGAGTTTGCACTAATGTATTTATCATCATACAGTTGTTCTTGTGTTCTTTGCCTTTGTGGAGTGGAGGAAAATTGCGGTTCAGGTTCAGAGACAGGGAAATTATCGTTATTTATGGGAGAAAACCCATTTGAGTGTTCAATATCAGGATTTGAGTTCAGTAGTGAACTAGAATAGTTTGGCATACCACACTTGTTACATTCCCATATACAGGAAGAGTTTGCTAAAGCTTCGTAGGCGATCTTGTCAATGTTCATACAGCGAATATGTTGCCAAATATCGCAAGAATCACACTGTATTCCTCGTTGGTTTATCTTTACCGGTTTTGCACAAATACCACATGGGTATTTATACTGAGGACGCGGGTTTAACTGTATGTCCCCACACATGAGTAGAATCGCAATAAAAAGATTAATCATAGTCTTGCTTCTCCCAGAGGCAGACTTATGTTGAAACACATCACTTTTGGGACCTCTCGCTCGAGCTAAACCCGCACGTATTAGCTGTTTGGTTGCCGATATTACATTAAATTCGTTCCCCATCGATGAATCAAAGTATTTAGAATCTCCACGATGGTGTTGTAATGAGTGACAAGCAAATATTAAACCAATAAGTAAGACATTTAGTGGAGTTAGAATTTTCGCATCCGCCATCTTGTGACGCGTTTCTCCTTGTCTATACCTACCTACCTACCTACCTACCTACCTACCTACCTACCTACCTACCTACCTCCCTACCTACCTCCCTCCCTCCCTCCCTACCTCCCTCCCTCCCTACCTCCCTCCCTCCCTGCCTCCCTGCCTCCCTGCCTGCCTGCCTGCCTGCCTGCCTACCTACCTACCTACCTACCTACCTACCTACCTACCTACCTACCTACCTACCTACGTACCTACGTACCTACGTACCTACGTACCTACGTACCTACCTACCTACCTACCTACCTACCTACCTACCTACCTACCTACCTACGTACCTACCTACCTACGTACCTACCTACCTACCTACCTACCTACCTACGTACCTACCTACCTACGTACCTACCTACCTACCTACCTACCTACCTATCTATATATATATATTTATATATTTATAAAATAACAGGTATGCTACGCACGCTCTGATTGGACGAGAGCCATTTTCACTCAGAGTACAGAGACACGTTTGACGTCATTTTCATTTTATATTGTACAACGCATGCTCTGTTTGGTTAAATCTCACGTAATCACTGGCGTATTTATTTGATTACGCCATCATTCGTCAGCTGAGTCTCGGTCACTTTGGTGGCTTCTCCTTGGTTTTTTACCTCGTAAAACGGTTAGTTATTTTATAAAACAAATAGAAAATCGCTTTTGTGACTCTGTACTGTGATACAAACACGAATGACGCAATTTCAACCGGAAAAAATGTGTGAAAACACTCGGCAAAAACACAAGTAAAGAAGAGGAAGGTTCAGCGTCTTAATCAGTTAATCAGTTCACTGAGGTTAGTTATTGTATAACCTAGTTTAATTACCAAACCGACTCGATTAGATATTTTAAATCAATAGTAAAACCTTGGAAAACCTGCAGTTAGTCTAATATTAGGAGACATGCTTCCTACACCACAAAATAACCACGAGATTGAATTGTGACCAGAAAAGATGATTCCCTTGACTAATGGATTGCGTCTAAACTTTTAAGCCTGCATTTACTTATATGTAAAACTACATTATTATGGTACTTTGTCACCATGTTCCTATAGCAACGGGTCTATAGCAACTGACTAATTTACTGCAAGTTTTTTTCACGCAATGCTAGTCAATTTGTACAGTTTTAACAGGATTTTGTGACAAAATCGTTTTATCATACTGACCCAAATAAAGAAATAAAACACGCATACCGAAATCACTGAATAACGTTGATCATTATAAACGAAAGAACGCCTTGGCATTAAGACGGAATGAAGTTCGTGGCGAAATTTTCGAACATAGTTCGAAACATTTTGGCCGCCAGTTGAAAACGTTCCCTCCGTGAAAGCAAACTCTGGAAAACAGACAAAGTATACTCGTATACGCTTATTGAGTATGATAGTTTGCAGCGTGCAAAGAAAAATTGTCACCGAGAAATGCTTTAAATGTATCGAAAAAACTCGTACCGCAATCCAGCGTTTGCGCCAGGCATTTTCTTGCCTCGCCGTCGGGGTGAACAGTGGCACAAGATGTTAACGCGCTGCTTCTCACTGCATGAAGTTAGCTCGGTTTTTAGGGTTGGTATTTGCACAATGCATGATTGGGTGATCTTGTTACTCTTTTCCTGACAGAGGGGCGAAGGCCATTGGGTTATCACTATCCGAGACTGTTGTACGTTACCATCAGTAAATACAGTCGTCTTATTTTGTCCGCGGATATTTTCCCGCACAAATATTGTTTGGTCAATAATCCCTTATTATATAATTACATTGCAGGCGAATTTTGTGTTCGTGATTGCTTCGACAATCGACTAAATGCAGCACTGGCGTACAGCAATTGACTAACTGAAATACTACTGAATAGTTACCGCGTCACAATCAACAAAGTATTAATGAGGAAGAAATAGAAAAAAAATCATCTCTTCCAAAAAACTGAAAAGTGAATATTTACATGCTGGCATACGTTCTAATTCACTTACGTTTTCGTGTTTGACAGATATCGTGGGACCAGTTCTTGAAGGTTTGGAAAAGAGACTTTCACCAGAATCAGTATCTTCCATTCCACGAAGATTGTTCATCTTTAACCCATCGAAGTGTTCTCCTTTTCGCAAAATGATACCCTGGCAGTCTCAAAAGGATTGGGTACACGGGGTGGAAAGGTTGTTTCTATAATATGATGCCCTCGTACATCTGCAACAACGACACTAACGTCGAGGGTATTTGCCAAAATCTGCAGAATGATGTCGACAACTTGAAGATTGTAGGCATTGTTGTTTGCGTGTTCGTCAAACTCCCCAAGAAGATCGTCACCGATATAAAATGCAGAGTACGTATCGAAAGGTTCGACCAACTCGCTTCGACACTTTGACAGCATGTCTGATGAAGATATGAAAACGTTGCACTGGCCAGCTAAACTGGAATGGATAGAATGCACGAGGCAATGGCCATCACCAGGGCTGGGTATGACTGTCAAGTTTTCCTCGCTCAAGTAACTCTCTACTGGAACGTTGATTCTGTTGAATAAACGAAGCAAACGTAGACGGTATGTTAGCTACAATTCAAAGACAAGTTACCGAATACCCAAAACTCTGAAAAAATAAAACAGATTTTACTTACAGTTTACAAATTGAAGTCGCCATATCAAATCCAAATGACCAATACAAAATGTAGATCACAGTAAAAGGTGGAGCAGAAACGACAGTGTGTTGAGAACGAACAACTGAAGAAAGCATAGTGAGAAGTAGGCAAACTGGCGAACTTATATAGGCCAGAAATCATTGATTTTTGCGCAACAACTGTAAACTGTTTTACTGTCGATGGCGCAAGAAACATTTACGGATTGTGAAATATCGTAACGCTAAGGGCATATAGTATACTGCCGAAAGAAAGTTATAAGTAATTAGACAATGACGTTTCGGATGAATTAATACTTGAGGTTCCACATTTTTATATTTCGTAACACGCGTTGTCGACCAACCACTCTATACGTATACTTTTATACTACTAAAACATTATTGCTCCGTGTTTGTCAGTGAATGGTTTGTCCTATTCTTTTTCTTCTAGACATGATGGCTTCCGACAATTTTTTGTCTAAATTGCTGCAACGTAACGGAAGACTGAAAATGACGACATGGCAACGTACACAAATTAAAAAATGTGTATTGTCCAGCAAGTAAACTTATTTACAAGACCTAAGGAAAATGTAGATACAGCCAAATGTAGTATAGTCACAAAATCATACAAGGACTGTATTTCATGCACATGTAACATTTTCCCATCGGAATAATCCCACTTGTCACACAGTCACACTTGTCATATCTCCTAATCCATTTATGCTTAAGTGTATAACTTGCATGGATAATTAATCCTTACTATAATCCCAATAATCCTTGTTGGACGAATTTTTCGCAATTTCAAAAAATAAAAATTGCAATTATTTATTAGGCCAATTTTTTTCAAAATTAAGATGGCTACGATATTAAGCAATGACAATGTGCCCTAAATTTTATCATTAGAAATTGCTATATTAACTCTCAACTGAGTTCCGCTGGGTATTCTTTCCCTTCTCCTAAAGTTAATTGGTTAGCGATATTCGTTAAAAATACTCAAACGCTAGCTTTTTAGAGTTCGAAACGTTTACTTCAGGACAAGGTTGAGTTATTTTCTGTTTACCAGAGCAACTAGATGCATCTATTTGTAATCTGAATAGCTTATTTCAAAAAGATAACGGTATACATTGTAAGAAGTTAAACAAAACGAATAGAATACTTGTTATGGAGCAAGTGCATGCAATTGTACAAGTGTCGGAAAGAAATCTTGAATGAGATTTTTTTCATCACAATCAAGTTTATAACAGCATGTCGTTAAATGTTCCAAAATAACAGGGTTGTTTTTAAATAAGGCTTGTAACGAGCTGCAGTAACAAAGCGCGTGCATGTACTAAGACGCGTTTTAAGTGTTAAAATGAGATTTCCAACATTTATTAGTTATCATCAACATTACCCATAACTGTTATAAACTCCATCATTGCTCAATAGTACTTTCACAATTTTAGCACTTTCGTATCATATTTTAATATAAGCCTTTTAACGGAAACTTGTGAACACTAGAATGATATAATACAATTATACGTTCGCGCAATCATGATGCAATACTATCGTCCAAATGCAGGACTAAAAAACGTTGATTTATTAGTTTTATTATAGTCTAAGACAACTGCATGAACAAAGACAATTTCTTTCGTGTAGTCGTGGTACAATAGTACCCTTTAAATTTAGGTTACCTTATATAATAAAACACTGATTTCATCATATTTTACATTTTTATCGATTTACATTAAGAAACTGGAGATTTCTCGACTGTCGCAATTTTTTCCCCCAAATATTAAAAAGTGACCAAGATATAGCCAAAAATGTTACGACTACTGATTTTTTTGGCGCGAAAGTTGCAATTATGATTGATAGCGAATGGACACGCGACGTGAAGTCTTAGGGTATCGGCGGCTTGCGTATTATCAAATTCTTTGCAAACTTTGCCACAATGTTGAACAACAGTAAAGGAGTACAACCGTGTTCGCATTTTTGCAATATTTTCCCAATAATATACAACTCTTCTATCGTTTTTACTCTGCTTATATACAATACCTGTCAAAAAATGCAAACACGGTTTTGTTCTTTGATCATTTATTTGAGTGAGATGAGAAATATGATGTTTTGGAAGCTTCTGAGTGAAACCAGAACCGCCAATATCTCATGCCTTAAAGGTTTGGTGAAATATTAAGATTCTATCATATAATGTAACCTTAAGTTAATACGCATGCACCGCCATTTATTAGTAAGGCTGGAGAAAAGTCCGCGGGTACGAATTCGTCTGGGACGAAGTCAAGTTTCGCACGGCACGTTAGAAGTATCGCAGTTTAAAATCAAACTTTATTTTCGAGCAGACCAACTTTAGTTGAGTTTGGGTTTTGGTCGAGGGTCGAGTGTCGAGGGTTGCTAGTCGAGGGTCGAGGGTAGTTGGTCGAGGGTCGTAAAATATGCTAAAAATATTTTTGAAATATATAATATTATGAATTAACTTTTTTTGTGTTTCAAGTAAAAAAACTCTTGCCGCGGCATTTACGCAAAGTGGATGATGTTTCAATGTTTTGGAAGACTTGTGAGGACGGTCTGATTCAAGTTTTCCTGCATGACTTTCGAAGACGTCTTTTTCCGGACGAGTAAAGTTGTTTCATAAACCACGAATTTGTATGACTACGATTTACGACCTGTTTCCAAAATCTAATGTACATTTAATATAAGCCTCCTCCGCAGGCAACTCTCTGTTGATTTTATACAAAAATAGCGCGGAAGGTTTGCTTCTATTTGTCCCTTGAGTTGCTCATACCGCTTGCGAAATGGTAAAGGATCGGAATACATGAAGATAATACACAAATAAAAATGCGAAAACATGGCTAATAGGTTACCAGTTTTCCAGACAAATTTACCAAATATTCCTGTCAGTAAAACACCTTGCCGCGTGCGTATCGAATGTCCAAAAAATATATATCTTCCGCCGCAATTGTTTTTGTCTGGCCTATACGTCGATAGGTGCGGTGATAAGTGCGTAAATTTTAGTGTATTTTACGACCCTCGATCAACTACCCTCGACCCTCGACCCTCGACTTGCAACCCTCGACACTCGAACCTCAACCAAAATCCAAACTCACTTTAGTTTGTAAACGTTTGCAAAATTCCTACTGATAAATATTTCACAATATCACTTAAATCAGAGAGAGTTAAGAAGGCTCAAGTGGATTAAAAACTGACAAGTAAAATTCTTGATTTCTTTCACCATTGCTCCAGGAAGAGTTCGGGTTTAGGTCAAGGGTCGTGAATTACACTAAAATTATTTTTGAAATATAATAAATATGAATTAGTTATTTTTTTGTTTCAAGTAAAAAACTCTTGTCGCGGCATTTACGAAAGTGCATGATGCTTCAATCAGTTCAATGTTCTGGAAAACTTCTCAAGAAGGTCCAATTCAACCTTTCCTGCATGTATGACTTTCCAAGACGACTCCCCTTGACGAGTAAAATCGTCTGACGTTAGAGTAAAAACGATGAAGTTGTTCCACAACAACAGTGCGCACGAAAGGGTTAAAACTAGCATATGGCTAATTAAGAATGTATATAATTACAATTTACGACCTGTTTCCCACGTCGAAATCTAATGTACATTACGTTTGGCCTAGTAAGAATGCGAAAAGTATGGCTATTAGGTTACTAGTAAAAGTCTTGGGCAGGATTTTTGCAGACAAATTTACTAAATATTTCCTGTCACTAGTGCCGAGTAAACACCTTTTGCCGCGTGCATGAAATGTCCAAAACATATATATCTTCCGCCAAAATGCTGCAATAGTACCTTCTACGTGCGCAAAACGCTAAATGTAATCGTCTTAATAAGAATACCCGTGAATGAGTTCAACAGACAGAGCACTTGTGCATTTATATCTTTATAAATGAAGACCCCTGACTTTTGTATTTACATCTGTCTTTTTAGATTTAACCAAGCTTCAAAAGGTGGTTTTGCTATGATCCTTAATTAAAAATCGAAAATCTTTTTCTGTTAATCAACCCGTTGTGTCCGACTTAACACTTAGTAAATTTGAAATGAGACACGTATATTTGCGCAATCATGGCAATCAAAAATATAAAATCTCTTTCAACAATTGCGCGTATATATGTACGTAATATGTCTAATCCAATAACCTTATTTGAAGTATCGACGACAGATCAGTTTCAGTCTCGGCTAATAAACGTAAATGAATGTATTTTATTAACCGTTTGTTAGTAAGCGATTAACCAAATTTCCGGCAGATTCCATCGATTCTGTTGATTCCGTTGATTCCGTCGATTCCGTTGATTCCGTTAAATAGAGATGCCGTATATTTCCTTACTGCCTTTTTGCTTCGAAAAGTATAATGGACTCTCTTATATATATGTACTGTCTGTCCGGCAAGATCGTGTTTCTCCGGAAGGCGGGATATACAATCACAATCTAATCATTACTAATTGGTCATGATTGATAGCCGACATAAGAGTAACTAAGATAAAGAAAGGGTTATCTTTTACAACATAATGTGTTCTTTTCAAGCCGTGCTCGCACCCCTCCAACTTCAGTTTTTAGCTTTCTTCCTCGTGCCACGTGTTTATTAATGACAACTACATGTAATAGTCTACATTTGGAGTATGCTTTACATATTCTGTTAAATTATCAACATAGCCTGATGACTACTGAAGTTGAAAATTTTCAGTGACTTCCATTCTAGCGAATTCATATGGTTTGCCACACCCAATTGGAAAATGTTTACTAGTTTCCTGTTGCATGCCCTTGATGTTGCATTTCACTTGCGATAGTAACTTCTGGTATATGTAAAGCCTGGTTTCCATATGGTCGCGACCGTGTCATAAGGGTCGCAAAAGCAAAGCACTGAAGCGTGTTTCTTTTGTTATAACAAAAGAAACACGTTTCGCTGCTTTGCTTTCGCGACCCTTACAACACGGTCGCGACCATATGGAAACCAGGCTTTAAGTACTTTGAAACAGACACCTTTTAACAAAACAAATAAAATCTTAACTCATTTATACATGCAAGTAACGTTCTCACGATTTTTGGTCATATATAATAAAGTACTTATTGACCATAATGTTTTATTAAGATCGCCATGATTTGATTGCGCCATTGTGTCGCGTTGTGAATGAGAGTCGTTATACGCGCCGACAGGAAGTGTCATACGTTATACACAAAAATCATAGAGTGAAGCTACAAATTTTGATGCCAAAAATTGGTTAAAATGATATTCCAAATAATTGGTGAAAAATAGTCCAAAAAATAGCCCAATCCAAGTTTTACCCTAAGAAATAGTCCAAAAATAGTCCAAAAACATAGCCCAGTCCAAGTTTTACCCTATGCCATAAAACCTTTCCGGTCCGTTGTAATCCACGCTGACTGCATCTTCAGTCAAACGTCAAACCACAGTTTCTGACCGATCCAAATGCGAAATGACCATCGAGTATAAGTTTGGTATATTTGGCAATGAAACCCCTTTCAAAATGCGTTTGGTTTACAGGTTCGCACTGCACGAAAAGACAAATTTGTCACACAATCAACAGCCAAATATTTATTACATCATGTAACTATAAGCCTTTGTACATATTTCATGACACAAGTGGCAACGTCCGTATGCACGTGCTTCTTAAAAATTATCCAGTACAGCAAATGTGTGCACGGTTTCATATTTTTTCCATGCATTGTCTTTCAAGAAACAATGTCGGTGTACTTGAAATGAGGAAAAATATTTTGTAAGAATGTACACTTAACTCAAATCTACTTTATCCTTTCCTCCCTCTTGGCAGGGTTAAATACGACAAAAGACCAACTGATCTTTACATGTTTAAGCCCTTCAAAAATGCGAAATTAAACCTGAGTGGAACTTCTGTTAACATTGACGGACACCAGTTATAATCCCTTAATAATTTAGTATGGACAACCTTTCGAAATCAGTCATCAATAAGAAACAATGTTTTATTAAGAAAATCAACCAACATTTCATCGTCATGCAACATCAACATGACAAAATGACAGTTTACAACTTTGGTCCGACAGCCTGCGCTTATATTCTTTCGGTTCAAGGTCTGTATCTAGTAAACATGTGTAGTTTCTTTCTCCCCATGTTACTGATAGCTAATTAAATTACAGCCTGTACGTGATTGGTTGACTACCGGGACCACCACGGTTGATAGCTAGCCAATCAGAGGAGATCTTGCAAACGGTGAAGTCTATCTGCATCGACATATAGCCCCTTAACGCAGTTCCTTGATTAACTCAGGCTGTCGATCTTCCCAGCTGTCGAGATGTTGATTTCTTACTCCACCGAGGAGAAATGGGGAACAAGTGAGGCCAAATAGTGCTCGGGTGAGCGGTAAACCTCAGTTCGGCTACTGTTTGGTGGTTTCCAGTGAAATCGCAACGTGTCCCTTTCTTCCACCTTGATTTTGATTTGTAGAAAGGCTTTCTTTAAATCACCAATGAGGAGAACGGGGTAGACCCTTGCTCTTACGAGGACATCCCACAAGAGGTTCTGGAGTGGAGCTCCTGGATGAAGACAAGCATTGAGCGAGGGCTATATGTTGCTTTCTCTTGCTGATGCATCATAGACGATACGTAACTTAGTACTTTCTGCCTCCTTTCTGCTAACACCTTTCTGTGGAATATAGAACTCCTTTCTGACTGGCTCTTTGCTCGCAGCTTTGATAACTCCCTGTTGAAGTTGTTCTTGGATAATATTGTCATATTCTGTATACTGGTTGGTTCACTCTAGTTTTCTGACCAGTTGCTCGAGGCGTCGCTTGCTGCCAGACTCATTCTTGGGTAGTGATGGATGATTTCTTTTCCAGGGAAATTTGGTTTCATACCAGCCGGCTTCATCTCTCTGGAGCTGCTCCTTAAACTCTTGGTACACCGTCAGCTGGGCGTTTTCATTTCTATCAGCGAGGCCGAGAATGGGTAAAGTTTCGGTTTCCTTTTCCATAACTAGTTTTTAAGTACTTGTTAGTCTTTAGTCCACCATTTTGAACATGCGTTGACATCGGAGTCCTTCGGAATTTCGCAATTTTCGATCGTTCACGCGAAGGGCCGCGAAGCACGCGAAGTGGCCCGACCATGCAAGATTTTTAATTATTTTTACTGCAGACACGTTGGTCCTTGGTAAAATTCAATTTTCACGAAATCCTATAAAAAAATCACGAGTCTCGCATCTAATAGCAAGCAAATCACGCATCACGCTAAACTCCAAATTCACGAATCACAGTTCTAATTCAGTTCCTTTCATAATTTTAGGTCCTGACCATTCGTTTGGCTTTTTATATAGAGGCAGTGCACGAGCACGGACAATAAATCAATCCAATAAATTTTAACGTTTCTTAGCATATTTATGGTTAATAGTTTTCGTTCATAAAATATTTCTTAGTAATATTACGGGCTTACCAGACATTTTCAGAAGACAAATCTTCTTCAGAACTTCAATAATAAAGTTAACACTGCCCATAAATCGTGTCCATGCACATGTGTCCATCGTGTGATCGTGGCCTGTGTTGCGTGTCTCCTCGCGTGTTTGTTCACGAACAGTGACAATGCTGTAACAAGTTGTTGAACGAACAACTTGTTCACGCCTGCTGGAACAACGAAAAACAACTTGTTGATTCAACAACGTTGATCGCACATGATACAACATGTCATAACTGCATGACGAGATAACAACGATGAACAACAATGTTACAACAGTGGTGAACATGGTTGATGTATCAACACGTTCTTCGGTTGTTACAACATGCGTGAACAACGGGTGTTGTTTCATCAAGCAGTAACAACTTGTTGAAACAATGAACAATGTTGTTCATTTATCAAAGTTGTTCACATATATATGTCAACAAGTTGTTACAACATTGTTGCAAGTTGTTACAGAATTGAAGAGCAGAGTAGGTAAGAATTGTAGAGCAGAGTAGGTAAGATGGCGGACAACTGTGCTCTGCAGGTGTGCCGAAATAACACCAAAAATGATGCTCAAATTTCAACATTCTCAAGTTTTCTCGCAAACGGAAAGGACGATGAACTTTCAAATATCGTTTGTTATGGTACCAGATTGAAATGGGTAGGAGATTTGGACTGTTTGAAGAAAATCACATCAGATGTATTTGGTCTCAACGGAAAGTGGACATCTCCAGGAGGTATGACGAAAAGGTTTAAGAGTTCAAATGCTGAAGTTACCGTTACATGGTACCCGGGCAAGCGGAATTCCCTGCTTTTTCAAGGTAAGGATGGAAATGCTTTACGTGATAAATGTTTGAGTTGTTGCAAGCAGAGAAATCGTCTTAATAAACCACCAAACGACATTCTGATTCCTAGCTCGAGTGTTGACAGCCGGGTTAACAAGGTAATAGATACTGCCATTACTACAAGTCCTAGTTCTATTTATTTATTTATTTATTTATTTATTTATTTATTTATTTATTTATTTTCCAGCTTTATTGGGTCCAATAACATAACAAATAATCTAAATACGGAAATTAATACTTATCAAAAAGCAAGTTAATTACTAACAAAATAACAATAAATTATTACTATAGATATTAAGAACATTAAGCGGCCCAAAAGGGAAGGTACGAACGGGCTCATACGACCCATGCGAGGCACCTCCCTACTAAATAAGTAAATAAAAGTAAATTTATGTAAGTGATTATATCTTATGCCCTGTGGCAGGAACAATTGCGTACAAGAGTCCATGTACATGGCTTATCAATGTCGAAAGTTGATTTGACCAAGGTTAAAAATAGGTACGCAATGCGTACATGTGACTACCGCTGTTAAGCATATATAGAGGGAGACTTGAAGGAACGCATGAGAATGCGTGAAAAGCAGAGACATGCACACAAAGGAATTGATAGTTATTTCAAATCATCGTATGCGTGTATTGCCAATTTGAACATGGCATGCACATACTACATATACGTCTTTACTGGCTGCTTCCAAAACATTGCCTCACAAACATGCCCCCAAGTTTACTTGAAGTGACCTTGTAAAATTGAGATTTTTGCACATCTAAATAAAACATCTGCAGATGTGGTTGTACAAAGCCCAGATAGTCCTAGCTAGAGAACCACTCAAGTCGAGTGCTGTGAACAACCCAATTTAACTTTTATCCACTGAGCAGCACTATCAGAACAGAAGTCACTTTTCAGTAGATAAAATTTAAATTTGGTTGTTAAAAGCACTATTAGTACTGTTCTTTAGCTAGGACTTATCCATCAGATAAGCTAACTGGGCTTCGTAGAACTGGTGCAGATGATCAGCATTGTGTTCCAAAACAACTTTCTACCTGTGATAAATATGTTATGGCAGCCAATTGTAATGCCATCACTAATATTTTGTGATTCGGATTGTGCTAGTATTTTAAATAAGACAGGCTTTCAACAATACTCAGTAGTTACTTTTACACTATCCTATACGGTTTAAAGTTTAAAATTAATAACAACCAGAAGACTGTGCAGTGAGATGAGGTAGTTCAAAGCAATCGCGTGGTGCCTCGGAATTTATAACGCGCAATAAGAATTACTAGTATCCTAGCAGGCTCGCAGCGAAGTTCGTGTATAATCATGAATCAAGGTCTCTTTTCCCTGAATGATTTGACCTTGGCAAATAACCCGCCGCAGATGTTGGAATCAGATTTCCGAGCGGTAGTAAATTAAATTTATTTCATAAAGCAAAGGTTTATTTGTCAGTAGTATCTAATCAAACGCACACTACGTGATTGCTTTGATTGATTTGTAGTAGATGTGCGGGTAATAAAACTGTCACTACGAAGGCGACAAAAAAATCGGAGTTGTCGCGGTCTAAACTGATTTTAATAGTACCGCATGTCTCTATTGGTTGGATTACTTATACGTCATGTCACGTGAGCGGCAGTTAGTGATCCCTCGTGTAACCAGTTTTTTCGGCGCAGTGCCGCAGTTGGTTCGTTGGTAAAAGCTGTCTGATACTGTCGTCATGTCTTATGATAAAACGATGCGTGAGCTGATTGCATATGTGCATGATGTATCGCCTGTTAAACGTAATAGAAAGAATACCACTGATTACAGCACCTTACGACTTCAGTTGGACGACGCGAGTGGTTCCAAAGAGGCGCTTTGTTTTTCTAAATCAAAGCGTAAGCTTCTGGTGGAAAGAGAACAATCAAGAACACCAGTCAAAGTTAGCCGATATACTTATACCGCAGACAAGGAGAAGCTGATCATTAACGATTTCACTCAATTAGGCGCCGTAAACGAGCTGGAACAGTCGTTTCAGTATAAAGAAGCAAAGTTGGTTAACACTGTTAGCACCTTGGAAGAAGTTAAAAAGGACGAACACGCACATGAGAATATTAACGTAATGGGGAAAATTGTGAAACTTTTCCCAGCGAAAACTGTCGGTAAAGCAAATGAATGGAAAGTAGCGAGTGGGATTCTAGCTGACTGCACAGGCAGGATCGATATTGAATTATGGAATGATTATATTCCAAAAGTCAAGGTTGGCACTTCGTATCGCTTTGTTAACCTGAAAAAAAGGCTTTGGAATGATGTTCCCAAACTCACAACGGGCCTTACAACAACGATTTATGAATCACCCGCAAGCGATGTTTTGTTCAAAGATCTGAATGAGGAGGAACCCGAAGGCGAAGACAGTCAGCGAAACACAAACGTGGAGTTGTCGGCTATCGAAGCGGTGGAAAGCGTGACAAAGTACAAGAGATGTCTTCGTTGTTCAAGACGAATTTTGCAACCAACTCAAAAGGTAGTTAAATGTGATCATTGTGGTAATTCTATGCGATTAGATCGTTGCACAACAAGCATATATGCTGTTGTTGTGATCGAAGTTGGTGACGCCGACGGAAGACTGCAGCAAGTTACTATTTTCGAGGATATTTTAAAACAGCTGATAGACGAAGAAGCTACTCCTACAAACGACATCGATACAGAGGAGGTAACGGAAAAACTATTATATTTAAGTAATATTAGGCTTACTTTTAATGATAGGAATATCGTAACGTGCATTGAACTGTGACTGATTACAACTCATAAGCGTGCTGCATAATTAGTACTAAATTGGACAAAGAATCTTGTTTACGTTGACATTGTTGTTCTTTTCGTTGGCATCAAGTGAGGCGAAGATGTCACATGTAGCTGTTATTTTTGAGCAACTTAAAGGTGACTTTTAATGATAGAGATATCGTAACGTGCATGCATTGAATTGTGATTCAAAGAAAGAATGTGGACACAAGCGGGCATGGTAGTGCAGTTGTTTTATCACTGTTGACATTGTTTTCGTTGTATAAACTGTACAGTGAAAAGTGTTTCGAAAATGTGCATAGCATAGAGCTAGACAAGCATGTCATGATTTACGCAAACGAGAACCCCTTTTATAATGCCGTCTGTTTTCTTAAGGAAATTGTATGCGTGGGATCAGTGAAATATGATTGGACCTACATGATCCCACGGTTCGTTTAGAATTGGACTTTGGTGTATTAAAAATCATGACCTGTTTTTCGTGCTTCATGCTGTACATTATCGGGTTTTGATATATATATAACTAAATTTCATGAGCATTGGCCCGTTTCAAAGCATGACCTGTTGACAGTTTATGAGATCATATGTTGTGTTAAGTTATGTAGTAGTTGGCACCTAAGCGTGTACACCACCCGTCAAAACATGTTCTAAATGTAAGTCAAAGTTAACCGTTTTGAAATCAACACCGTGGGATTGGTGAGATGGGATTGGCTAAGATGTCAAAGTTAAATGTTTACCAATCACATCTCACCAATCCCACGGTGTTGATTTCAAAACGGTTAACTTTGACTTAAATTTAGAACATGTTTTGATGGGTGGTGTACACGCTTGGGTGCCAACGACTGCATATGTTAAGACTTAAGATTCCTTTTTATTCTTTGAATAAAAGTTGTTCACAAACTTCACATTCATGTTATATTCTTTGTTTGTTTGGGTGTGTTTTTTTTTGCAAGTACTGGTAGGTGCTTTCCGTTCTGAGTTGTTACTATAGATATTAAAAACATTTAAAAGCGGCCCAAAAGGGAAGGTGCGAACGGGCTCATATATGAACCATGTGAGGCACCTCCCTAGTAAATTAAAATTTCTGGAAAAAAAAAAAGAAAGAAAGGGGGGAGAGTAGATTGTAAAATATCTGCTTTGGAAAATAAAGGAAAATTTATAAGTGCTTGATTATATCTTTGTGCTGTGGGGCTTATGAATGTTGAAAGTTGAGTTGACAAAAGTTAAAAATATATTTTTCAAATTAAAACTTCTTAAATGCTGAAGGATTGGGAAAACGGCTAGGTAGGGCTACTGTATACGGCGAGGTTCCAAAGTTTGGTAAAAGTTTTTGTTGCACTGTCCATAGTTTTGACTGCGCACTGTCAGAAACCATCACAACTATGGGGCTGGAAGGCGCGTATGTACTGTAGGCTAGAGGGTGGAGGCAGTCCACTAAACCCGTGCAGAGGTTTGTGGTAGTATATTATAATTTCTGGGTTTTTTTCCGAAATAATGACGTGAAACAGACTGCGAAAATTGAGTGATCCGATCGCTTGCACATTTTCTGACACAAACAGATATAGAGAAGACTAAGGACAAGAAAAGCATGAAAATGAGTGAAAAGCAAACAGACGCAAATCAATTTTTTTTTTTAATTTACGAATGAATTTTTTCATATTGTTCATCTCAAGATAGCACATACTGTGTGCATTAAATACATATGGGTGTAAAACATGCACCTTAAAGTCAATTGGTTCTTGTAGCTCAACATGGCAATGAAGAAGTAGCTATGTTCTTCAATTTCATTCTTTTCTGGCTGAATGCAAATCGCATCATACTGTAGTAACATGTGCACCCTGGACACTTTGCTTGAAGTGAGCATAAAAATCCATATTTTGTAATGAGAGTAAATAACCATGGAGAATATTTGTTGATAATAAAATCTCCACCAGCCATAGAATTTTTGCATTCTTGAGCAATTTGAAGCATTAAAAGTGTACAATCATACTGTAGTATATGAATAATTATTTGTCAGGATAGTACATTATGTATACATCTTCCTGTGTATTCAGTTCCAATTTGTTCCATAACAGGAAAATTACATGGTGACATCCTCATTAAACACTGTTTCTTTATGATTATCCATATCCCAACATGATGTATAATTCTGCAGAATTAATATAAACTGAGAAAGTCCTGTCTTCAAATAATGTCTCTTGTAGAAGTGTTGAAATATTTTGATTTTGTATCGTAACCTCGATATCTATCACAGTAGCTAGACTTCAGAGGACCTGAATAGGGAAAACTTGGTGTAGAATTTAGAAGGGGTATACTTCTGTGGACTACAACATTTTTTTGCCAGTAGACAATTTGAGACTTGTATACATTTTAGATATTGTACACTGGTCATTTTCTATAAAAAAATGAAAAAAGAAAGCTTTCAATTAACAGTTTGAATGTATATTACATTTACAACATAATAACTATTCTTGAGTAGTACATGAAGTAATTAGAGTAAATTAGAAAAGAGAAATTACCTGCTGCTTTATAGTATGTCCAGTCAGCATGCATGGGTCTGTTTTCCCATGCCAGTCTTTTGTTGAAGTAATAAAATTACTTCATGCAAAGTTGTTCCTATGCGTTGTTCCTATTGCATAGGAACAATGTAATTTTTACACTTACATCTGTACTTGTTTATTTTGGAAATTAAAGTAATTATTTTTATTCGTAATAATTCATAAACTTTTTTGATCAGCACTCATCAAATTTGATACAAAACAACATATTTCATCAATTGCATTTTATGTTTAAAGTGTTTCTTTTTAAAAAATTCTGCTCTTAGTCTTTGTTGTAAATGTCAGTTTAAAAGTGAACAACTATTGTGCAATCTCTCCAATATTTAGTATTCATGCTCATTATATAAAAGGTTATTTATAACACATATTTTATTTACATTTGCGTTTCTAAATAAATTATATAGATAACAACATTATTTGCGTGCTCTTCATTTGAATGATACCCAAACTGTTTTATGATCACTAAAATAGGTTTCTAAAATCCCTGAATTTACAGTTTGAGAAGTGATTTTACAGAATATATGATCAATGAGAGTTTTATTGTCTGTTGTGTAGTCTGATATTAATTGTACATAGCTATTGTCCCTTACCATTACATTGTAGCGAGGTCTTCTATCAGTTTCACTGAGCCAATTTATATTGAAATCACCAATTATTACACTTTCATCATCAGCAACTTCAAGGACAATTTCTCTCAATGCAGCACACAGTTGACTAATAGGAACTTTTGGTGAACGATATACAGCAACGATTGTCAAGTTTGGATGACTTGTTACTTTGATCATTGTGAATTCTATAGAATTCATGTTGTGGCTGTAAGGATAACCAGAAACTAATGGCACTCTGCTATATACCGCTGTACCATAATAGGGTCGTCCATTATTTACACAAGAGTGACTGTCGTTACGAAATAACTCAAAACCATCAATGGTGTACATTTCATTTGGCTCTATCGGATTGAATCTTGTCTCTGTAAATACTGCTATATCGCTAGAGAGATAATTAAAATCTTTACGAACATCTTCAATGTGTTTATGGAGTGAACGCGCATTTAAATAACACAATTTCAAAACTGAATCATTTATTTTATACAATGGAGAGATACAAAGCTGGAGGCTTCTTTCTGTTCTCAACTCTTCCATTTCGCTTACAACTTTAGGATCAACAGAAATTTTGTCTTCACAAAGGTCAGTGACATACAGTCCTTCAATCGTAGTTACTCGGCTCAATGCAACGTAATGTATGTGCGGAATTGCTCTTCGAGTGTTAAGGTTAACAACAATTTCAGTTTGAGTATCACCTTGAGATCTATGTACAGTCTTAGCAGCAGCTAGTCGCAGTGGAAATTGCTTTCTGACAACTTGAGCCGTTCTATTTCTACCAACAGCGAATTGTGTGGTGACTGGTTTAATTGGTGTCCATGTACTTTGAATATTATTTTGTCGATAAAGCTGCCTGTTTTCATGTCTTGTTTTCTTACCAACTTCTTGTTGATCAAACTCTACCCATATTATACCCGAAGGTTTTCCAGGTTGATGTAACTGTACTAACTTAACAATATTACTAGCACCATTTGTCAAACCATCATCAGTTCTTACATTTATGGAAATTTCAGTTCTTTCACCTTCAGCAATCTGGAGCTTTGAAGCAAGCTGTTTAGTTTTTCGTGGGTCATTTGGAATTTGCTTCATTATTTTGTCTCTAAGTTCTGCAGAATTAGCACCTATGACACTGTCATGAGCTTTTACTGTGTATTTTGCCCCTGTTGCTGCTTTATAAACTTGGTTGTTAAATTCATCAACATTCAAGTTTTGTATAAATAAATGAGGTGCTTGTTTTGGACAGTTTTCTTCTGAAACTATTCTTTCTTTAATCTTTAAAATATCATTTTCAGTATGTTTTCCTTCTCTTAATCTATTCAAAGTTTCTGCAAATGCTTTACTCTCTCGTTGTCGCATTATTTCATGTAGTTCAAACATTCGGAAGTGTTGTTTCCATAAATTTGGAGTAAGAACACCATATTCTGAGTTATCAAAATCTTTGAATATAAAACCATCCATGACTGGTTTTAATTGAAACAAATCACCAATTGCAATTATGTTTACACCTCCAAAATCTTCCTTGTTACCTTTAATGTCTTTTAATCGATTATTTATTTGAACATTAAACATACTGTTTCCAACCATAGATATTTCATCTAGTAATATCAGTTTTACACTTCCTAATTGACACCTTAAAGTGTTTAATCTGTTTGAATCAAGTGGTTTATAATTTCTTAAGGACTGACATGCAGGTACTGCAAGAGCACTGTGTATTGTATTGCCTCGAATGATAAATGCAGCTTTTCCTGTAGGAGCTAGAAGTAAAACATTAACTTGACTGAAGTCATCACCCGCTCTTGTATTATAGTATTTCAATGCTGCTTGATAGATTGATTTTGTAAGATGTGATTTGCCAACACCTCCACCTCCACTAAGAAATGAGTAAAATGGTTTGTCTGAAGTCTTTATTAGGTGAAGAGTATGATAGAAAAATTCCTTTTGTTCTTTATTTAACATTTGTACCATTTCTCTATATTCGTCGTCTGGCATTTCATTTAGAATAAGTGGTTCATTATTTGATGATGCTGAAGGAATGCCAATGTCGTGTGACAGATCATAGTTTTCATTCAAGTCAGGATGTAAATCTATAGCCCCTTCATCTTCATCTTGGTGTTCAGCATCTTGAGTTACTGGTGCAATTAAATCAAATTGGTCTTCATCATTGTCAAGAGCTGAATTTAATTGTTCCCGGGCATTATTTAATTCTTCATTACAAACTGCATAGAGGCTCATTTGATCTCTTATTGAGTCTTGTAAAGTTAAATAATGTTCTTCATAAGATGAATAATTGCCAATTAAATCACTTTCCTCGTTCCTCCATGGTGTAAAAAGCATAATTAATTCCCGATAGTGCTTCTCTGGGTAGGCCTCTTTATTAAACCAGACACACCTTATGATTCTGGCTTTTGTTCGTTTTTTCAGTTCACTATTTTTATATGATTTTTTGGACTTATTAATTGTGTTGGTGTCATCGCAAAGTTCATCATCATTATTGTCATCATTATCTGATGTTTCTAATGGCAGATCATCAATGTCTGGTTTTGTTGTTTTCTTTTGATATGATTTGTTGTTAACACTATCATACCATGCTGCCCAGTCTGCTAAGGTTGCATTCTCAAGACTAGCAGGTCGTTCAGTGTATCTCTTTAAAAGTCCACCAAAATGTATTTCTTCACATTCATCTGGCATTTTTTCAATTTCACTTAGTGGTTTTAACAATTGAACTCTTTCATTAGGTGGTGAGGTTGGTATGAAAACAACTTCTCTTGATGATTTTCTCATTGGTAATTGTAGAACTATGTACACAGCTTCTTGCGCACTAATTTCAACACTGTTTAAAAATTTATTACCAATATCTCTCACTTGCTGCTTAATACTAGCATTTCCTTCTCTTGCTTCAGCACATGCAGTACGAAGTAGTTCACTCATTCCCTTTTGAGCCTTGGATATATATGAAACAATATACATTGCACATGCATACACATCAAGAACAAATTGAATGTCCATGTTTGCTCTCCAGGCACTCAGACATGCAGTGTTATAATTGTTTATTCTGAGTTCATTGGGATTTCGTTTTAAAAAGATTGTGGGACAGTTGAGAGATGATCTAATTGCAAGTATATAATCATTGTCAGAGACATTCAGATCAGCTAATAATTGATCAAATGTGATATTTTCACCTTCTTTCATGTCATTTAGCTGCTGCTTTATAGTTTTCCACAAAACTTTTAGTTTTTTAACTTCACTTTGAGAAACATTATCATCTAGTGGATAAAGAATTTTTGTTGACTTCATTGGTGGTTGAGGATAATTAAATCTACATTCCTTTTTCGACTTTTTGCGACAAGTATGTGAATGTCTATGTGTTTGTCGATTAACAAGATTTCTTAGGTCAGGCTCATTATTTGGTAGATGGCAAGTGATTATCTGATCAATAAAAGATGTGACATCATCATCTTTAGCAACACCAAACACTGGAGCATTTTCTAGCCATATTAACATATGAATATGGGGTGAACCTCGTTGCTGATATTCAACTCTATAGAACCAGTCTCTAATTTTTCCCAAAGGGGCAATGTTGCTCATCAAGAATTCTTTCAAGAATTTATTAAATTGGTAATCAAAATGTCTTGCACAAGTCACTGGGTCACTTTGGATGAGTCTGCATTTTTCTTCCCAATTTAATTCTTCCAATTCATCATCAGTATAATCTTTATGATCAATAAGTTGCCCTAATATTTTTAGGAGATGTAACCATTTTGTTTCGGCTGAGGAAAAGCTACAGAACAAAGTTGCAGGACCCAATTGTCTTATCATTGCAAAAAGATCTTTTTTAGCCTTTTCAAAATATGGGGGTGATCCTCTTAGTGCTCTTAAAAATTTGAAACCTTCATCATGGTGAACAATTCTTTCCAAACTACCATGTTGCTTTAACTGTCCAGCTGTTAAGCCTGTGTTACTTCTCTTAGATTTTCTTAGTGCTATTTGGGATTTGCCTAAAAGTATTTTCATCTGTAGCTTTTTGGTCTTAAAGAATATATTCTCTACACACATTGCAGCTCTTCTGTCTGACCTTCTTAACTCTGATTTACAAATGTCACTATAAAATACTTTGACTGATCTTTCTTTATTTTCTGGCCTTTTTTGCCCAAGAAATATCCCAGGATAAGCTAGTTCTTCTGAATATTTATCTCGAAATATAGTTCTTCTGAATATTTATCTCGAAATATACTCTGAGGTCTGTTACCTTCACCTGGTGCTATGTTATGTATTATTTCTCTTTCATGATCGTCAAGAAAATCTGTAGGAGTCAACATACTGTCAGTTACCCCAGCAGGAATTTCAGTCTCATCTACACTCCAATCATCATTCTGGCATTTTGCACAATCTTTGGCAACATTTAAATTCTTGTCATCAGTATTTTTAGAATTGTTGTCTAAATTGTCTTTTTCATGTCCCATCGTAATATCATCAGGTGTGTATAAATTTTCCTGAAAGTTTTTCTGCCAGTGCTCATTAAAAACAATGCCTTGTTCATGATAAAGTCCACTGTTCATAGCTAACCAAGTTGCTGCCTGAAAGACTTTATGTGGCCTCACATTTAAAGACATTGCAGAACTTTTATATTGGAGTCGTCATTTTAACTGAACTTTGATTGTCCCTGTTTCATGTAGTAGTCTTGGTAATGTATTTACAGTATTGACAACATCAGCAGGCACATTGACAACATTGCCATTTATCTTAAATTGCTTACCCCTTGGTGCTTGCATAAGCTTCAGAAAAGCTAATCTTGGTGCAATAAGTCTCCACTCTAATTGATTTAAATCAAAACTTTCTGGCTTTTCTGGAAATACCATCCCATTTTTTACAGCCAATGGAGGCATTTTATTCTTTTTTAAATGTTTTTCACATGTTCTACAGATCCACTCAATATCGTCAACACATATTTTTTTCAACAAGTATTGTGACATAGTGGGGTTTGACACTTTGAGTTTTTCAGCAGAATTAACACTATGCCTATACCACAACTGGTCACAACAAGTACAAATATATATTGGGCCTTTTGATACAGCTGTGTGAAATCTATGTATAAGATCTGAAACTGGTCCAGCATCACAGTTTCTCCTTTTTGTATCACATTCTTTTTGTATCAAGAGTCTGTTCTGTTTATGCTCATCAGATTCATTTGCTCTCCTATTTAAATCACTCACTTGCTGTGCCTGCAATCTATTCTGTCTGTGCTCATCAGATTCATTTGCTCTCCTATTTAAATCATACACTTGTTTTTCCTGCAATCGATTCTGTCTGTGCTCAGTAGATTCATTCACTCTTTTATGCTTATTGTTCACCTGTTTTGCCTTCAATCGATTTTCTCTCTGCTCAACAGATTCATTTTCTCTCTTTTGCTGTTTATACTCCCGACACTTTTGAAGCCTCTTTTCTTTTGTTAAAGCACTTTCTGTATTTTTTCGTTTTAAATAATTCAATCGCCTAGCTTGCAATCGCTTATTTCTAGTTTCTGAATCCTCAATTTTTACTTTCTTGTTCTTGCTTTTACACTGGTCATTTTTTCTTGTTACCTCGCATTTATCATTACTTTCATTAGCATACTCTCTTTTCTTATAGCAATTACCTAGTTCAGGTTTCTGATTATTGACTAATTGATTGTTTTGATTATCATCAATACAGACCTCATTGACTAAAACACCTTTCATTTCAAAAGGCACACATGTTCCTCGATAAGAAGTAGCCTGAAAAAATGCAACTAAGTTTTCAAGGCCATCAACAATGAGCAAGACACATGTTCCAGAAAAACTTGGCATTCCCCACATATCCCTTGAGTGAGAATCAAAGATTCTATAACTGTTGTTCAACATGTTAAACACTGCAACTGTGTTAGAATCAATAGTTAACAAACAACATTCATAATTTGTTTCTCCTCCAAAAAATATCTCTGTAAATGCATTTTTTAGGGAAATATAAGGCCCATTATTATCTGTCATAAATAATTCCCCACTTAATGATTCCCCGCTATAGGTTAAATTATATGTTTTCTCATTTAGTGATACCATAGCAGGAACATCAGTCAACAACAAGAAGTCTTTTTTAACAGAACCTTTAATGCAATCATACAGACAGTTACCACGATACAAAATATTATTTAAATCAGGAGAATCCCAGTTGCCAATATGTGGTTTAATGTGTCTGAATATTATAGCGGTTAATGACATTGCAACGCATTGTTTACCCGCATTATCACCGAACTTCGACTGATCTCCTTGACTAAAATCAGCACGGAGAGTTTCCAATACATTAATTATTTCATATACTGTAGGACCTGGATTTTCTTCCACGTCATTTGACAGCCTTAGAAGCAATGGTACATATACATGATAACACATCATTTGATGAAACCAAGACATAACTTCATTTGATCTTTGATATTGCTCAACGACACGTTTTAATGTTGGCAAGTAAAACACATGTAAATAAAACATCATTAACATTGTGTTCCAAAACGACCCTTTCAAACGACGTTCATTATCTTTACCTGCCATAAATATGCTGTGGCACCCGATTCTCGATCGATATTGTTCTGGTGTAATGCCCATTTTGAAGTATTTTGCTAAATGCTAATGTATTTTGTGATTATATTTCAAAATTATAATAGATGACGTCACACTTGAAATTTTACAATAACAAAAAACCGCGTGTTTCTCGCGTGGGTTTGACGAATAAACGCCGAGCACTTCAGAATCACAACAGATTTCAAGCTTTCAGTTTCTCAATAATTTCTCAATAGTTTCTTAATAGTTTCTCAATAGAACTTTATCAACAATGTTTCAATAGATAGAGGCGTAACCTTGACGCTCAGTCAGACCGCTGGCTTGGGTCTGCCCAAAACTTTCGTTCAATAAAAGTCTCGATAGCGTACACTTGACGCTCAGTCAGACCGCTGGCTTGGGTCTGCCCAAAACTTTCGTTCAATAAAAAGTCTCGATAGCGTAACACTTGACGCTCAGTCAGACCGCTGGCTTGGGTCTGCGCAAACTTTCGTTTCTTTAACAAAACTGAATAAAATAAGATGTTGAAAAACACCTACAACAAACAAACAAAGCACCCAGTCAGCTCAGTCCTCAGTCAGTTCTGTTGAGTCGAGATTTGTTTCAGATCGATTGAGATAAACAAACGTCACAGTTTTAAAACTACTTCTTACCTTGTAACAGAGAACGATAGAAACCTTTCCGAAAAGGAAAGATTTATTACTGAAACAGGCAGTGAGAAAACTCGAAATGACAAATCGTCCAAACCAAACACGAGGTTCACAATTGGTTTGAACTGGTTTCGCTTTTCGCTTATCATACCCCCACGAACAACGCGAGCACTTCTCGAGTACATGGCGATCATGTCGACCAAATTGACGATCTTGTCGAATATCGGGCGATGTTGCGGCGATGGTTGTCGAGTATGACGTAAGTGAGGTCCAAGACACCCGCGCAAGCAAGCATCACGCCGACATAGTGGCTCCCGCTGACAGGTCAGCGGTAGTCACAAAAATGGCTTTTTCAAAAACTTCTTAAATGCTGAAGGATTGGGAAAACTGCTAGGTAGAGCTACTTTACAGGTGAAGTTCCAGAGTTTGGTAATACGATTAAAATATGAGGCCTGAAAGGTACTGGTTTTACATAAAGAAGTTCTAAGGTTACCACTTAATCTAGTACGGCCATGAGTAACGAAAGTAACGTAATCATCAATATTTAAATTAGTGTAACCGTACAGAGCTTTATAAAAGAATACTAGATCCTTGACGTCTCTGTCATAGCATAATGGTAATAGATCCAGCATCAATAGTCTGTCTTTGTAGGACATTTCACCTTTTTTTGTTCTTAGTATCCATCTAGTGGCTCTTCTCTGAACTCGTTCAACTTTGTCCTTCAAGTTGCTTTGAGCTGGAGACCAGATCTCAGTTGCATAACTTAACTGTGACTTGACTATTGACAAATATAAGTTCGCCTAATGCAGGTGTCTGTTAGCAAGGGGCACGTCCTCCTAAGAAGTCCAAGCAGCTTGTTGGCTTTTGCTACAATTGCTTGAATGTGCTGGTTCCATGTGAGATCACTTGACACGGTGATGCCTAGATCTTTTTCTTGTTTTACTCGGGTTAGTTTAACGAGGCCAAGGTGATAATCATAATTCGTTGGATTATGCTTACGTGTCACAGTCAAAACTTTACATTTGGACGCATTAAATCTCATGTTATTTTCACGGCTCCATGTATCCAGATTCGTCAGAGTACTTTGTAGATTCTCGCAGTCTCTCAAGGATGTAATGTTTCGACATACCTTTGTGTCATCGGCATATATAGCAGCCATTGTGGTATCAGTTATCACATCAGGAAGATCATTGATGAAGATGACGAAAAGAATTGGACCTAAGATGCTTCCTTGGGGTACACCAGACGTAACTGGTGTCCACTGTGACGCCACACCGTCCACCAAAACTCTTTGAACACGGCCATTCAAATAATCAGTAAACCATTCTAAGAGTTTTCCTGTCACACCGTAGGATTTCAACTTAGCGAGAAGAATGCAATGATCAACTGAATCGAAAGCTTTGGCGAAATCCAGGTATAAGACATGTGTTTGATTGTTCTTAATGTTCTTATGTTCTTAATTTTTTTTCTAAATTTTCTCATTACGAAGATGATTTATCGCAAACTTCGGGCGAACAAAGCTTAAGTAAACGGGTTCAATTTTTTGGTACGAGTGAAACTTTAACAGAAAAGGCCGAAGATATGTCATTAGAGATCGAAATTTTAAAATTCAGAGTTGACTCACTACAGGCCTTTATTAATACACATAACATAGGGTCTATGGAAATTCTCGAGAAACAAATCCAACAATTAAAAAGTGAACTTAACGAAGAGAAAAACAAAACTAAGCAACTGGAAGACAAGTTGTCGATATTTGAACAAAACTTTCATAGATTCATCAATCCGACTACACTGAGCAACGTACAAGTTCCTGTTTCAAATCCCGTGCAATCCTCGCCTGTACCGGATGTTTCTTATGTTAAAGACTTTACCGAGTCATCTATCACTGATAACAATACAAATAGCCAAAACAACGAAATTAAACTCAATCACCTCTAACAATCCTACGTCTAACAGAGAAAGTTTAATTCAAAACTTATCGAGGAGAGAGACTCGTTTAAGACTGCCCTAGTTTTGGTCACGCAAGATTTGAACCAGACTTTAAACCAAACAACAATCGAAATATAGTAAGGTTAGGTATACTGCCGAAACGAGGAACGGTAGGAGTCTAACGTTTCGAGCGAAGGCCCTTCGTCAGATAGAAACGTAAAGAGTGTAAACAAACAACGAGCTTATATACGAAAGGTAATCATGTGACCAAAAATAAGCCAATCAGATAAAAATGACAATAACAAACTGATAACGAGATGACCCGTGAAACTGGCAGACGTTTATCTGACAGGTTTGCTGAACATCTTCGTTCTGTGAGGAACAATGATGTTGACAAGCCTGTTGCCCGGCATTTTAATAGTGCCAACCATTGTATTTCGGACATGCAAGTTTGTGTCATCTCACCCATTTCCGGCGGTAATGTCAGCCGCAAAAGACTAGAAAAGCGTCTCATTTTCAAAATTGGTACCATTCATTCTCACGGACTCAACGAACGTTTTTCTTTTATTTAACACCTCTGAAGACATTGTTTGTGTTTAGCAAGGACGGACACAAACGGCGTTTTCACTTTATATACTTATTTATTTATTTTTAGTCTCAGCTCATTCGTTTTACACCCCCTCCTTCTTGCTCATCGACGGTATGAATAGCAAATGTCTTTCGCATCTCATTATCGATTTGTTCTTGTTATCATCTCATTATCAGTTTGCTATTGTCATTTTTATCTGATTGGCTTATTTTTGGTCACATGATTACCTTTCGTATATAAGCTCGTTGTTTGTTTACACTCTTTACGTTTCTCTCTGACGAAGGGCCTTCGCTCGAAACGTTAGACTCCTACGTTCCTCGTTTCGGCAGTATATCTAACCTTACCACGTTTCTCTCTGACGAAGGGCCTTCGCTCGAAACGTTAGACCACTTACGTTCTCTGTTTCGGCAGTATTAACCTACTATACCATATTTCGATTTATATTTCGATTGTTGTTTCTACACTGCCTACGCAGCACGCTACTTTTATTACACTATTTAAATCAAACAGCTCGGCAAGAAGTTAGAAACGGAAATGAGCCCCTCCGAAAGAAATCAAGCCAAGAGATAGGGCCTAAATCCCAACAAATTAACAAAACCAATAGACACCAGCGGCCATCAAGTAACAATACACACGATGTACAAAGTTTAAAAATTAACATCAACAGACACCAACGGTTATCAGACAACACCAAAGGCGATACGCAAAGTAAACAACCCAGCAAAACTGTCGCACCTAATCGTCTTTTAACCAGTAAAGCTGAATTCTGGAGAGATTATAGTAATCAGCATCCCCAAGCTGTTATCCGCTCACACTCAAATGTCAGTCACGCTAACCCAGAGTTTGGTAAACCAAGCCAACAGAATCCACAATATGATTCAAATTCGAGTCCTGTCAATACTCGCGGAAGACTGTTGCCATCAAGTGGGGCCGGGTCCCCGAATTGGTTAGGTCGGTTACCTCTGCTTGAAATACCTATAGATCGTTTTCATCTGACGTCACGGCGGCCATATTGGTGTACCAAAACAATGAAATGGCGGCCATATTGGTGTACGGCATGGGAATTAGCTCTTTCGTATTCAAATATTTCGTATTGTTTCACCACCCCAATGCGGCAACCGATCACGTGAGTGAAAACGATCCATAGTGTTAGATAACAACCCTACGCATACGTCTCAAAGTGGGCCTACGGGTTGGATAGGTCGGCTGCCTTTGCTTGAAATGCCTATGGCGGTAGACAATAAATCTAGAAATCCGCCTTATTCATGGCAGGCTCCGAGGAATGAAAGGGGAGAGATCAATCAGGATAAGTTTTTCCGGTCGCGAGCCAGCCAGCAGACAGACTGGCTGAACTACCTGGAATTTGTCCGCCGCACATTACAATAGACTTGGCGACTCCTGTTATAATTAGTGAAAAGACTGTAAATACTCGGGAATGTAACGCTACACCTATCAGAATTACATCCTACCGTAAAAATCCGCAACCCAGGGCTACGTATAATAATGGGTACACTCCTAATTCTAATAGACGAAATCGTAGCGGAAGGAAAAACCTAATTGAAATTCAAACCATTAACCTATCCGATTATCAAACAACTAACTCACGCAACCAACCTAAAAGTCCAGTTACTCCAAGATTGCCGAGCTTTCTTCTCATAAATGCTCGTTCGCTTTTACCCAAAATAGACGAACTAGCTCTTTTATTACAAATACAACCATTGGAATTTGTCACTATAACGGAAACTTGGCTAAACGATGAAGTCCTTGATCAATTAATTCATATAAACGATTATAACACTTTCCGAAATGACAGATCACATGGCCGAGGAGGGGGTGTTTGTGCTTTTGTCTCGACTAATATTCCATATTTAAGTGCTTATGGCTATGGTTGCGGACCCATCGGCTCCCAAGACATTTGACTGGACTAATATGTTGTGTTTTGTATAGCCCACCGGACACACTAATTCATGAGCAAAAAGAACTATCGGCCTATATTGTCGACCAGTTGGACCGAATTAGATTTAATCACCCGGATTGCGGATGTGGTAATTCTCGGTGTTTTTAATAATTTGAATATCTGCGATATACTGTGTCACCATAGTCTGAAACAAATAGTGGATATTCCAACGCGTGAAAGAAACATTTTAGATTTAATTATTACCAATTTAGAAGATCTTTACTGTAATCCTGTCAAAATGGCACCTCTTGGCTCATCAGATCATAATATTGTTAAATCGTCTACGAAAACGAATGAAGAAACAAACAACAATAAAACAGTCAAGAAAAAGGTACGGTGCTTTCCTCTATGAGCACGTGAAGCTTTCGGAATATGGTGCAGTTCACATAAATGGTTTACTGATGTTGAAGAAACTAATTCCGCCTCTATTTTAGCATCTTCTCTTTCTAATGAGTTAAATTCAGCTATTAACGGAATATTTCCAACCAAAGTGATTAAAATTCACCATTCTGATAAACCGTGGATGACACCCGCATTGAAGAAACTAATTAACCAAAGACAGAAAGATTGCCATTCTGGCAACAACGAACTCTGGCGTCATTACAGACTGAAGGCGCGAAATGTCATACGGTTGAAAAAACGTACGCATTACGAGAATAAAGTGAAACATCTTAAATCTAGCGATCCCAGAAGATGGTGGGACTGCATTAATCAGATGTCTGGAAAAAGAGAAATCAGCACCCAATAACATTAATATTACTAAGGACGGTGTGATTATGCCCGGTTAAGATCTCGCCCAATTATTAAATACATATTTCTTAAGCGTTAACGATGATCTTCCTGGCTTAGATCTTTCCTCATTACCTGCTTATCTCCCTGCACCTGAACCTGCCCCAATCATCACACCCGAGGAAGTTTGTACCAAAATGCTTACAGCTAAAGTCTCCAAATCAAATGGCCCTGATGACATCCCTAACCGGGTTATCAAGGAATTTGCTTATGAATTGGCAGATCCTGGATGTCACATTTTTAATACATCTCTGACCACGGACAAATTCCCCGATATTTGGAAAAATGCGTTTATTACACCAATCCCTAAAGTTTTACCTGTGTCAGAGGATGAACTGCGTCCTATTTCACTAACGACCTCCTTATCTAAAATCCTCGAAGATTTTGTGGTTAAGTGGATGATGAATGACATAAAACACAAAATTGATCCACAACAATTTGGATGCTTAAAAGGAACCTCCACTACGTTTTGCCTTATTGATATGATTAATAACTGGTTAAAGACATTAGACACTCAATCGCATTATCTAAGGATCTGTTTGCTTGACTTTAGTAAAGCTTTCGACCGCATTGATTACAACATTCTGGTTTTAAAACTGTTGTCACTTGGTGTCAGAAGATCAATTATCCCGTGGATCTGCAACTTTCTTTCAAACAGGCGACAATCGGTAAAGATTGATAATCTCCAATCCAAGCGGGGTTTGTTAATGCAGCTGTCCCTCAAGGAACTAAACTTGGACTTATTTTACTTATTATAATGATTAACGATCTTGAATTGACCTCTTGTAAAAGTGCCCATTGGAAAAATGTGGATGATGTCACACTGTCGGAAACCATAAATATAAATGAAATTTCAACCTTGCAATCGGATCTTAACGCAATCGAAGGCTGGACAAAGAATAACAAACAATATGAAGTTAAATGGTAATAAGTGTAAAGAGATGATAATAAGTTTCCTTCGCAACGTAAACGATATTCCTCGACTCCATATTGACGGACAACCGCTCGACCTAGTTGCTTCATTCAAAGTTCTGGGAGTTACAATTAACAATAACCCAGCGGGCAAAACGACGTCGATTCGACGTTGAAACGACGTCACTCTCCGACGTCGAAACAACGTCGAATGAAAGTTGAAAACGCAAATCGAATCGACGTTGGAGTATCGACGTCGTTTCGACGTTGAATTATCGACCTTGAAACGACGTCACTGCAACGTCGAATGAAGGTTGAAAACGCAAATCGAATCGACGTTGAATTATTGACGTCGTTTCGACGTAGAATCATCGACGTCGTTTCGACTTTTTTTCGACAGCGATTCAACGTTGAAATGACAACAAGCAGGCGTCTTGTTTTTACGGCTTATAAACACTCTTAAGTTTGTTTTATTGATTCAGATCTAGTTTTCAAGATCTATCGTCTACTATAAACATGTAACAGGTATAAATCACAACTACAATCCACATGTTTCAAAAGGTATTTATATTTATTCCCAAGATCTCCGTTCCTGACAAGCTTACATAGCGATGATTAAAATATACAGTTGTATTTATGCTAGTAACGTTCCGTTGTTAATTCGTAAACATATAAGCAAATACCTCCAAAGAAGCCAACTGTCCCAGCGACGTCTATACAAGTATTACCATATGTCAATACTGTCGTCTGTAGTCTTGTCCGTGACGACGAAGAGTTGTCTTTGTATTCAGTAATATTTCAATATCACAACCCGGTTTGACCATCAAAGAAAATCGTAATTATCCATGTAGTAACTGATCGACACTCCTTCTGCAATCTTGAACGGCAATTGCAAGGCGCGAACAAGAATAAAACCAAGCCAAATATTTAAGATTGTCTGAAGTAAACTTCATCGGCACTATCCATTCACCTGACGAATACCCAGTCCAGCTATACTCTATAGGTTTAAAATTAATACTACAACTTTGTACCGACATTCTTCGTTGAAGCAGTTAAGTGGTAGATAGTTGTTTACAAAGTTCCAGTAATTATTTAGCGAAATGAAAAAACTTTGTGCTTTCAATTCACATTGTCATTGACACTGATTGAGTGCACACGCCGGATCAAACTTAGCTTAATTGCTGAGCAGATCAAAATGTCGCAATTTCTGATTGGCTGAACAGTGGGTGGACCTCTGCGAAGACAGTACCTCTCGTCTGTGTTACTAAATTAAGAAACACGTCAGCCTCTTCTGATTGGTTGAAAACCATATGAATGATCCGCTTAAACCAAAGCTTGCAAAGAAGCTCTGAATGCTTTGTCAGACTGTTGTTATGGCCCATTTCCACTCAGGAGAATTTTCCTCGGACAGGACATTTTCTTTTGTCTCAAACTCATTAGTTCTGCCCAAGAGCTCACAAGACAAAGGGAAATTTCCTGTCCGAGGAAAATTCTCCTGAGTGGAAATGGACCTTAAGGAAGCTCGGCTAGCTATCCCAAAGCAAAAGGTATTACAAAACTTAACGCAATCTAGTTTTCATTACCTTTTCATTATCGTTTGACATAACCTCACTGAAAGAACAAAACATTGAGATTTTTCAGGCAAGTCATTGCTTTATACTGGAAAACAACAATACAGTTGGAATAACGATGATTCGTTAAACATGCATATGTCGAAAATGCGCTTATGCTTTCAGGTCTGAAGAATATCTCCAACTTAACACCGTTGGTGGTGAAGTCGATTCAACGTCGAAACGACATCTGTTTCTGACGTCGATAACACGTTGACAACGCGACGTCGAAACAACGTCGATATTCAGCGGTTAAGTGACGTGAATCTGACGGCACATTATCGACGTCGATCCAACGTCGAAACGACATCTGTTTCTGACGTCGATAACACGTTGACAAAGCGACGTCGAAACAACGTCAATATTTAACGGTTAAGTGACGTGAAATCTGACGGCACATTATCGACGTCGATTCAACGTCGAAACGACATCTGTTTCTGCCGTCCATAACACGTTGACAAGACGACGTCGAAACAACGTCGGTATTGGTGGTTAAGTGACGTGAAATTTGACGACACAATATCAACGTCGATTCAACGTCGAAACAACGTCAGCTTCCGACGTCGATAAAACGTCGCCAAAGCGACGTCGAAACAATGTCGATTTTTGGTAGATCGACGTCGCAACCCGACTTCGACCACAAATCGACGTCGAAACGACGTCGTGTGCCTGCTGGGAAGCTAAAATGGCAAGATAACATAGAAGCTATAGTAAAAAAAACGTCTATATATTATTCGTGCGCTACGACGCTGTGGTCTCCCATCCAGTGACCTCTTATTAGTTTATCTTTCCCTAGTGCGGGCAATTCTGGAATACGCCTGCCCTGTTTGGCACACTACGTTACCAAGGTACTCATCAGACAAAATTGAAAAAGTGCAAAAAAGGGCCTTCCGTTAGGTTAGGTTAGGTTAGGTTAGGTTAGGTTAGGTTAGGTTAGGTTAGGTTAGGTTAGGTTAGGTTAGGTTAGGTTAGGTTAGGTTAGGTTAGGTTAGGTTAGGTTAGGTTAGGTTAGGTTAGGTTAAGTTAAGTTAACAATAGAATAACTTCGGAGCCAATGAGAATGCAGGGTTAAACGACAATGTACCGAATGTTAGCGGATGATGCCTTCGGAGCCAATGAAAATGCAGGGTGGCACAACAACTTACCAAGTGATAGCCGAATACTGTAAATCTGGTCGTTTTCCGAAGTGATTTTAAATTATAGCATACTTTGCCACGAATCTAATAGTTCGCACTGAGTCGAGCACTGAATTGGTGAATAGAAATATGATGAGAACGACAAGTTGTGTCACTACATTGTTGTGTCTATATAGTGCATGGGTTTGTATTTGTTCGCGCTGAATGTTGATCTAAAATGGGATCAGAGCGACATTTTGTGTTAATTAATAGTGTGTTGCGAATATGGCTATGTGCACACGGTAACATTTCCGAGCATTTTCGTATTGTTTCAAGTAATGAGCTGATTGTTCTCGCTTCCCTTGAGAACAGTAAATAATACGAAAACGCTCGGAAACGTTACCATGTGCACATAGCCTATGTCCTCGTCGTTTTGTGAAGTGATTTTAAACTATAGCATAGTTGGTGAATTAAATGAACTAGCTTGCTTTGCTAGTGTTCGCGCTGAATTGATATAAAATCCGATCAGAGCGACATGCTGTGTTTTAATCATGTGTTGTGAATGTGTTCGCGCTGAGTTGAGCACTGAATAGCGATCGGACGATGTGTTGTGTCTGTATGGTTTGTTGTGCCATTCCGTGTTTAGTGGCCAGTGTTCAGTGTATTTTGAGTAGTTGTTTGCCTTATCCCTAATCATAAAATGACAATTTTAGGTAAATTGGGGAAAACAGAAACGCGGTCGGTAATCGCATTGTTAAAAGAATGTCACACTATATCGCTTTCGTTCTGGTTCTATTAATCTTTACTAGCCCCAAAACGTGGGGAAAAATGGGATTCGCGAGTTCGATGGAGTGTCAGTGATGACAACTTTAAACAGACGAAGGCCGTTCTCATTCAGAATTTACTCAGAATATAGAAATACTGCTAAACGATCGAATGAATTCGGGAAATTTGATCAACAAGCTAACACTACGAACAACTGCTGTGGTATTATATTATCATAAGCCAAAAGACCAGAATCAAACAATTAATTTAAGAATGCTGTTATGTTAAAAAGCTTCTTTTTACTACCTGATGTGCCCACTGTTTTGATCAGTGGATGTGCCTAGTTGAACAATATATTTTCACTCCCAGAAAACTCGGGGTAATGATTCAGATAAGTTATTCTGGCATTCACAGGATTAATCAGAATGAGTTTATTATTTTCTATGAGATCAACTAAAAATCTTGTATAAATTTTACAATATCATTAGTTTTGTGACTATACCTTTGCCAAGATGCCTTTTTTGGTTTGAAAATTATAAATGACACAGTTCAATTATATTCTGTATTAAGTTGTCATGTTGCTTCACCTTTAAGTTCTTCCTTCAATGCTTCATTGTGTTTCATTTTAAACTACCTACAACAAACATACAAATATCACATTCAATTTTACAGAATTCTCTTGCGGATTTGCGAGCTACATTGCAATATTACCACGCAACATTGCAATGTTGATTGACTAGTTCCGGTGAGCAATTTGCAAACGTTTTGGGAATATTTATTTCCGAAATTCAACATTTCGTTACTTAAACTACCATTTGCATGGCTGAAAATACATTAAATACTATCTGCCCACCAACAGTAATATTTTAAACATAAATTTGTATATTTACTCAAAAGAAAGACGAACCTTTAAAGGAATGTAATGAGGAATCTTCACGAGACGTTTGCAAGTTGCTCAAGCCAAATTGACGATCAACATTGCAATGTTGCGGTGCAATATTGCAAAGTCGCATGCAAGAGAACATCCCGTTTGACTGTAAGAAAGAAAGAAATTAAGAAACAATGTTGACAACTTAACACGTTATCACATGACTTGGACACTGAGCATGGAGTATATTAAAACAAACTGGCTCGTTCTTCTTATAATGCATGCTACAGTTACTTCTATGGAAGGCACCAAACATAAATATTACAAACTTTAGAGTATTAACATGCTCCTATGTTGCCAAAGAAATATGCTGCTTGTCGAAATCTACTCATAACTGTACAAGCTAATCTTCTGTGCCATAATTTTACGTCCTTCGGCTTTTTAAAATGATCTACTCGATTGTGAACATTCCGGAATTACAGTATTATCACACACTTGTATCCTACAAATCAGTTTATTAACCACCGCATAACCCTTCGCGAGCTCTCCGTCCCCTTCGAAATTTTGTCAAAATATCAACTTATTTACTTACGGATTCAGTTTCCCGTCACGTTATTAGGTCCTCCATAGTTCCATGGTGTGTCCCATTGCTTGAAATACAAAATGGATTTGTGTTGTTTGTCTATTTCGTGATTATATGCGAAACCAACGAATTAACAACAGTAAAATATAGTAACTCACTCCTCATGGTGGAGCCATCCAATATGGCGTCGCTTATAAATTAGGGCGTAACTTCCGGCTTCAATTTCTGGAGGCGCTCGGATAATAGATGCTCTATCCAGTCACGCGGACCCGCTGCATAGGCAATATAAATAGAGTCATACATGTAGGACCATTACATATAAGTCGAAACTAACAGCTAAGTCAGATAAAAATATGAGTTCATCTAGAGTTACAAGTCCAATTATTGGGTACATACATAAACTTTCTCCTTTGAAAAAAAGGAAAAAAGACGCATTGGTGCGACATGGAGCTACAATTTGCTTTTCGAAGGCGAAACGGGATATTTTCCAAGACAAAGAGCAGACGCTTACCCCGGTCCAGATTAGCAACTATGTGATTGGCCCAAGCTGGCAAGGTGAAGACCAGGAGAGTCGGGTTAATATGACAGTTGTTTGCTGTGCGGTTCCTTCCCAATACAATTTCCAATACATTCCCAACGAAGAACCGAAAATTGTGTCATTAAACGAGATAAAGGAGAGGATGGAGGCTGGCAATAAAGTACGTGTCAAGGGGAGAATTAAGAGAGGAAAGACGGTAGAAAACGTTGGCAACAAGAGTCTACGAATGCTCAAAATAATAATTAATAATTTAATAATTTATAATGCGCTTTTTACATAAAATGATCAAGAGCGCCATATGTTACAAGATAATACATACATAATTATTAACGTACAATACAAACAATATAAAAGTAAATACCTAAGTATTAAAAGCTAATTTTAAAAAATGAGTTTTAAGAGAAGTTTTAAAAACGCTAATTCATGAAATGTCACGGATTTCCGTCGGAAGCTCATTCCAAAGCTTCGGAGCAGCCATGTACTATCATTTGATCGTAAAAAATAGTTTCCTTCCTTTTTAATAGTAAGTAAATCTTCGATATACTTTGGAGCCATTCCATGTAAAACCTTAAATGTAAGTAATAGAAGTTTAAAATTAATCCTAAATCTGATAGGCAACCAATGTAGCTCACGTAAGATCGGCGTAATATGATCATATCTTCGAGTTGAGGTCGCCAATGTAGCAGCAGCATTCTGTAGTCTCTGCAGTTTATTCAACTCAGTACTAGGTAAACCAAAAGCACAATAAATGATGGCACGGGCACTCTATTTCTTACGCTGTGGGAAAACGAAATTGATAGCGTAGAAGAGGGCAAAGTGTACATTATGAGTAATGTCAGTGTCAGATTCAACGACCTCGCCAAAACGCTTTCTACAACACAAAAAACAACTTTTTCTCAAGTTGATGGTGATGAGACGGAAGAGCTAAGCGAAACTATGTTATTGGTGAAATGTCTCAGGTCGGTAGATGTTGATAAGTATCGCAGTTGTATTCATTGTAGCAAAAAGCTTACGCCAGGTCTTCAGAGCAAAATTGTGAAATGCATGCGATGTCTTCATAGAATGCGCTTTGCAGATTGTAAAATTGATATCTCGTGTAGAGGTTGCTGTCGAAGCATATGACGGTGAAATTGTAGTCACAATCTTTGCCGATGTCCTCTAAACGTTACTCGAAACTGTAGATGTGAGTGCGTTGACAGAGGACGAAATAAGCGAGCAGTTATTACAGTTGGAAGACATCGAAATCATATTTGGAGATGATAACATTGTAACTGCTTGTACAAGTGTCAAGCAAGACAAATCCTAAACTGTTTAGAACGTTGACATTTGTTCATGGTGCTTGAGTATATCTTTGTTCAGATTTATTAGGCTTTATATGTATATAACGATGATAATATTAATTATGAGGTCTTGTTTATATTGTCCCGTGAAAACCCCCAAAACACTTCGAAAGACGAAAGTATATTGTAGGAGTTTAACTTTGCTGTTTGTTTACACTAGCTGCTTCTGCTTCTGTGACTTTGTTCAGATGTTATACCCGGTTTATATAAGTTCATTTGTAATTATAAGATAGTAATACTGTAACTGCTATGTATGCATAACCTGTAACTGTTAAGTGCAGAAAAACTTGAAATTATGTACTGTATAAGTTTGACATTGATTCATACTAGTTCAGTGTGTGGCGTCACCCCTTCATCTGCTTTCTGCATGTTTCGCACGCTCTAAACATGGTCCACTGCTCAAGGGCACAAGTGTTTTAATAAGTTTTCCCAATCTTCAGTATAACCGAAACATAGCTTTAAAATAATGAATACATAACAACAGTTTGAATCGTGTTCCTTCCGTAGTAAAATTCACTATTAAATTTTCGCATAATCTCAATTTCTTTACCTATCAAATTGTATTGCTATATTAAGATGTGACATTACTTGGTGCCACGACTGTACTGTCTTTCTATAACATTACGAGAAAACGTTCTACTGATTTTGGTAAAGTTAGCCCTGGTTCATACGTCGCATTTACTTCAGAGGAATTTAATTCATAGTTCGAATTTAATTAGTCGATGTAAACTCGAATTCGTTTCATGCGACGAATTTAGGAAAGTCCCGCTTGATCGCGTCAAAAACGTCTAATACGCATGCCAAGTAAACAAAATGTGATCATACTTTATGCGTTTAATTCGATGCGACGATACAGCGACGACACCAACACGCATTTTAGACGTTGTATCTGTCTCAACGTGACGGATACAACATCTCGGACGAATTTAAACTCTTCAGTCGAATTTAATTCGTTTCATACCTCGGACTACACTACAGTCGCATTTAATTGATTGAGTAAAATTTATCTGAACTAAATGCGACCTATGAACCACGCTAATATAACATTCAGGTTTTCTAATTCTATTGACTTTGTAATTGCTGTTGCCAATGTTTGTCATGCGTTAGTAAGTACACGTTTTCCATAACTATGCACATTGTCATTTTCATTGTTATAATTTCTGTCTCTTTGTCAACTGCGCCATAAACTTTCGAATTGTGTTGTTATTGAATTGAAGTGATCTATTAAATATTGTATTGTTTTGGTTTTTTGTGCCTTCAAACGTGAAACAAAATGTTGAACAGCTAGTTCTCATCTCATTGAAATTGACACCAAAGCAGTGTTCGTGCAGTGACAGATATTCTCAAACTCATAAATAATTCACGGACCAAAAACAAAAGAAATTAATGTGTTTAATCAGTGCTTTGAAATCGGAGAAAAAGTACTAGTGCTTTTAAATCCGAGGAAAAGTACTAGTACTTGGAAATAAGGCAAATTATGTTACGTTTCAGAGGTAACTTCGGAGTTTTGAGTTTGAGAAGTCAGTTCAAATACTCGAGGTCGGACTTTACCGGGATTATACATGGCGCTTGTGCATTAAAAAGGCTCGCCTTTTCAAAAACCACTCGCACTTTGAAATCCCGGTAAAGTCCTCCGTCTCGTATTTGAACTATTACATAAAAACATGCACACTGCACTTATCAAATGTCAAAAACTACCAATTGTTGAGAACGCATTCATAATCTTAATATAAAAATATAAAAATCTAAAAAAAATAATTCCAACTAGTTTTCTTTCATACTTTCAGCAAATCCTTAATCTGGGTAAATTATTTTCTATTTTTAGAATACTACAGCGTTGTGGGCATCTTCATGTCCCGCTGAAAACAATTGGGCCACGTTCCAACGGGCCTCGTCCCGTAATGCACCTGAAACTTCAAACATTTTGTAGTCTTGATATTAAAACTGTTATTTATTTCATGTACGTGAGTCTAAAATGTGAACAAATTAAATTTACAGCGAAATATATAAGAATTCTATTAGTTTTGTTTAATATGCGTGTCGCAGTTTTTAAAGATGAAAATCATAAGTACCATACTACCCTAACTAAGTTAATAATGTGGAATGATGTTGAATATAATGCAGGCCCTTACCACCCACAAAGTATATCTAAGTTTGATTATAGTGATAAAGATTACACATACTTGTCAGTAGCCCCAAACAAAAAACGAAACGTTTACACATCGTCATCGAGGGAGAATGTGAAAAACAACTCCAAAAATAGAAACAACCTAAAAACTGCAGTAACCATAGAAAATAAAGGAAAAAATAAAATCATAAGATCTGCAAGGCAAATTTCTAAATCAACTAATGAGACAATGAAACTACTAGCATGAACATCACTATGCTCTCAAAGGACAATAATGTCGCTTGTACTGATTTAAACAGCAGTCAAATCTTGTCGTCAAATGTAGTGAAACGAGCTGTGCCAAGGAAAACACAGTGCTCCACTTATCTTTACAATTCCAGATTACAAACAAAGGTTGTATCATATATCAGAAGACGTGAACGGGAACCATCTAGAATACCTCTTAAGAGAATAGTTGATCTGATGAGGGAAAATAGGATGCGCAGATGTAAAATAAACCTGTTAATCAAACGTGTCATTCCAAAATCGTCCTTGTTTACACAGTCCTTTGTACATATTAAACATTCCAGTATAAAACTTCAGAAGAGTAATCACAGAGCACAGAATCCCTCGTGTAAGTCATGTTATGTTTCTGAGCATGCTTTAAATAGTGACTTTTTGACTCATGTGCCCAACAATTGTAATTGTGTCAATGAGCAATATTGTGTTTCTTACCAAAAGCTTCTAATGTCTGGTGATATTACATTTAACCCAGGTCCTGTGCAAAATGAAAACAGGGAAACTAGAATAACACTGCCTTCACATGTAGTATTGGAACAAAGATTAATACGACATTTTCGGTTCAGACCATTTGATGTTGGTGGTGATTGTTGAGACCATTTGATGTTGGCAGGTGATATAGATGAATACCATTATGTATCAACAGTGCCATTTTCTGGAAGTTCCATTTTAATTGAAAATCAGCACAAAGATTTGGAAAGATTAAAGGAAAATGTTTTGACGAGCAAACTAATTGATCAAAATGAAAACAAAATATATGAAAACAAAACGGTTAACTAAGGAACCACAAAGTAAGAAAAAGAACAATAAATACATGAAGGAATATATGAAAACAAAGCGATTAACTAAAAATCCTCAAAGGAAAAGAACAATGAATATATGAAGGAATATATGAAAACAAAGCAATTAACTAAGGACCCTCAAAGTAAGGAAAAGAGCAATGAATATATGAAGGAATATATGAAAACAAAGCGATTAACTAAAAATCCTCAAAGGAAAAGAACAATGAATATATGAAGGAATATATGAAAGCAAAGCAGTTAACTAAAAATCCTCAAAGTAAGAGAAAGAACAATGAGTACATGAAGGAATGTAGGAAACGAAACACAGAAACACAGAAGATACACACAAAAATGATAGGTATTTTAAATAATTTTATACATGTATTGCTAATTTAAACATGGCACATCCTATACATACATCTTTACTGTCTGTTTCCAAAACATACTGTAACATATATTGGCATTTTAAACAATGTCCCCAAGATTCATGTGAAGTGAACTTGTAAAATTCAGATTTTTGTACGAAGCCCGGATAGCTTATCTGGTGGATAAATCCTAGCTAGAGAACCACTCTAATTAGCCTAGTTTCCAAGCCTTTCATTTCCACCATAAGCTTGGCCGCGTAGTCGGTTTGGGTTCTTGGGAAGACTGGGGAGAGGTTGGAAACGAGAAGGCCCTAGCAACATTCGCAAAAAGGTACTGCCCAGAATCGTTCTGGCCCTTCGAGTGTTCCTGGGATCTAGCGTAGCGACAGTATATTATATAAAAAGCATATTAAGGATGCCTGCAAAGATTTTACCAAAGATCTTGGTGATCGAAAGAAGGAAATTATGGAATATATTCCAATTGGAGCTCGAAATGAAAATTTAACTGTTTAACTTTCAACTTTTGGTGGTTGCAGAAGGAAATCAGATCTAGTGATAAGAAAGCTCTGACATGATTAGCAATCATAATCAGGGCCGATATGAGTAGAGCTTATATTATTTTATGCAGATGGAAATGGTAAGTGTCGGGAAACACTTAGGACGCCATAACATAACGATTCTTCCTCAATAAACAACGGAGCTGTAAAGTGAACGTGTTTACAAATTTTGCTAGGCATTCCCCAGCAGGTCCGTCCGTTCGGATCACTTCCGAAACGTGTCAACCGAAGAAAGGCCTAGAAACTAGGCTACACTCTAATGGTGCTTTGAACAACCCAAATTATTTAACTTTTATCCACTGAAGAGCACTATCCGATACACAACTATTCAGTGGATAAAATTTTATATTAGATGGTTCAAAGCATGATTAGTGCTGTTCTTTAGCTAGGCCTTATCAACTAGATAAGCTATCCAGGCTTCATACAACTCACCCCAGATCATCAACATTGTGTTCCAAAACAACATTTTACCTGTCATAAATATGCTGTGGCATTCAAGTGTAATGCACATCACTAATATTTTGTGGTTCTGCTAGTATTTTAAATAAGATAGTACAACAATACTCAGTATTGTAGTTTCAACCGATATATTTCTTCATTTCAATGCTTTTAACATATTCACAGCTTTAAATTTCCCAACAGTTCACGACAGCTTCTCAACAATTTTATACAAAAATCTACAATTAAGCGATACTTAGACACCAAATCATAGAATATTTTAGTACTTTCACGAGAGTCAAACCTCTGGTGTAGCTACTATTCTGTGATCAGACCGCTGTAGCAGCTCTAGTCTACAAAGCCTTTGGTTTCTTAATTTCATTATACCAGATATTGAACAACACCTAAAACAAGTAAACAAAGCACCAAGTCAAGGTTTTGTAATGTATATGTAACAGTCAACATACACCATTTTGTCAGCGTAAATTTCTTATATACATGTATATAGTGTAAATACAGAGCACTGTGATATATACTTCTCCAAATCATCCATAATTCTCCAAATCATCCATAATTCATAAACCAAACACATAGGAAAATCATAAGCGAGACAAAGGTTTTATATGTGATCAAACACTTGGATACATTAAGCCAATTTTTACCTCAAACTTGTCTTAATTTCTTAAAATACTTACTCATTTGAGAACTGATTCATTTCCTGATTTGTTTGATCTTGAAACACTCGAAAGTTGTATTTGATCTAATATCAAAACACCAAGCTCGAAGTTGGTTAAAACACACTTCTCACTAGCTTAGTGTATGATATATACAGTGAGCACAAGTTACAATTCAACCAAAATTAAAGTTTTTAAGCGATTTTATCATTATAAAGAAGAAGAGCTTTGAAACAGGACACAGTTGAAGGCTCGACTTCTAGCGAACTTTTTAAGCTGAATATTTCTAGTACTGCTATAATTACGTAACTCAGGTTGGCTTAGGCCTTTGAGATATTAACTTTGTTTCCGATCAAGCATTTACAGATTATGTATATATAAGATAAACAACGTCACAGTTTTGAAACTATTCCTTACCTTGTATAAATTGATCAATGACAGAAACCGATCCAAGAAGAAAAGATTTGCAAAGTAATAATATGAGAGTCGAGCTGGAGAGCACCAAAATGCAAACCAGGAAAACAACTCGAGTACTTCTCGAATACCAGGCGATCAATGGCGATCTTCTCGACTATGTGGCGATCATGCCGAACATCTGGCGATAGCTGTCGAGTATGACGTAAGTGCGGTCCAAGACAATCACGCAAACAAGCAAGCAAGCAACACGCCGACATGGCTCCTCCGCTGACAGGTCAGCGGTAGGCACAAAAATCAAGTTCCACCTTGTGCCACCATAAATGGGATGTAATTTCCACCAAAACCATTTTTTTTACTTGAATGAATTGGAATGTCGATTACTTGCTCCAAGATTAACATTTCAAAAAATCATGCAAGCTCCCAGAGGAAAACAATTAAAATCAATGGCAACATTGTAAATGTTCTAGCAGATATTACTAAGACTGTTAGTATGTTACCAAGGTTAACAGATGAAACTGGAACCATTCAAGTTAATCTCAAGAGAAGGTTGCAGTATAAAAGTTCAGCTTTATCTCTAAATGTAAGACCACACAAAGTAGTGCAAGCTGCCAACTGGCTTGTCGAAAACAGTAGTATTTACAGAGAAGGGATAACTTTTAATCAAAATTGGCTTGAATCTAGTTCTAATGTTTTGTCACCACTTGACAATAGTGATATTGAAGAACATGGGGAGCAATCACAAAACATGGAGTGCGATACATTACCAGTAGATACTACTAGTAAATCACAGGTAACAGTTGATGATGAAGACAACTGGAGTGAAGATGAAGTAGAAATACCGCCTGGGGTCACAGACACCATGTTAACAGCAACTGATTTCATGACACAGAATGAACGTCAGCATATTTTGAATGTTGCACCAGCTGAAGGTAGCAGGCCTCTAAGTGTATTTAGAGATAAATATTCTGAAGAATTAGCATATCCAGGTATTTTTCTTGGTCGAAAGCGACCTGACAATGCTAGCAGAATTACAGATGTTCATTATAGCGAAATTTGCAAATCTGAGTTAAGACGGTCTGACAGAAGGGCTGCTATGTGTGTAGAATATATTTTCTTTAAAACAAAGAAACTGCAAATGAAAATTTTACTGGGGCAAAGTCAAGTTGCCTTAAGGAAATGTAAAGCTAACAATGGTTCAATTAAAGCTGGTCACCTGAAACAAAGTGGTGCAATAGAGAAACTAATTCACCATGATGAAGGTTTTAAGTTTCTAAGAGCATTACGAGGTTCGCCTCCATATTTTGAAAAGGCTAAAAAAGATATCTTTGCAATGATAAGACAACTTGACTCAGCCTCTTTGTTTTGTAGTTTTTCATCTGCAGAAACACAGTGGAGTCATCTGCTCAGAATACTTAATAAAATTGTCAAAAACAGAGAATGCTCTAACACTGACCTAGAGAATCTCAACTGGGAAGAAAAGTGCAAGTTGATTCAAAGTGACCCAGTCACTTGTTCTAGACATTTTGACTATCAAGTAAATCAGTTTTTGCGAAAATTTCTTAGGAGTAGTCTTGCACCTCTAGGAAAAGTGGCAGACTGGTTTTATAGAGTCGAGTATCAACAAAAAGGCTCACCTCATATTCATATGTTAATATGGTTAGAAGATGCTCCAGTCTTTGTTGTTAATAATGATATTGAATTTGGTGTTAATAATAATGATATTGTGAACAGGCAAGTCCATCGCCATTCTCACACTTCTGGAAAAAAGTCTAAAACACAATGTCGTTTTAATTATCCACAACCGCCTATGCGGTCAACAAGAATTCTCTATCCCTTAGATGTTGATGAAGAGAGTAGTGAACATCATAAGAATGTGTAAGAAATTGATAAAAACGCATTTGAATGATTTGAAAGTGGGTGAAAACATCACATTTGATCAACTGTTAGAAAATTTGGATATAACTGAACAAAACTATTTGCTTGATATACGATCAGCACCAACTATATTTCGGAAGAGGCAGCCAAATGAATTAGGAATAAATAATTATAATCCTGCTTGCCTTATTGCCTGTGTGTAATGTACATTGTATCATACTTTTCTAAAGCACAAAAAGGCATGAGCGAACTTTTGAGAACTGCATGTGCTGAAGCTACACGAGGAAACTCCACCATTAAACAGCAAGTAAGAGACATTGGTAACAAGTTTTTGAACAATGTTGAAATTAGTGCACAGGATGCAGTTTATATTGTGCTCCAACTTGCAGTGAGAAAATCATCTCGTCAAATGGTATTCATCAATACCTCACCTCCAGAAAACAGGGTTCACTTATTAAAATCAATAAATGACATCAATGAAATGGAATGGATGACGATTCAGAGGAAATTTATGCAACAGGTCTGTTAAACCGATATACCAAACGACCTGCTAGCCTTGAGCATGTATCCCTTGCTGACTGGGATGCATGGTATGATTCATGTGGTAAGCCATATGTCAAAAAATCACAATTGGATATTGATAATCTTCCATTTAAGACAAACATTAATGATAATGATGATGATGATGATGATGATGATGATGATGATGATGATGATGATGATGATGATGATGATGATGATGATGATGATGATGATGATGATGATGATGATGATGATGATGATGATGATGATGAAGAGGATGACGATGAGGAAGTAAAATAACGCCGGCAACAAGAAAATAAGAAGAGATCAAAAGCTAGAATTAAACGAAGTGTTTGCTTTAATAAGAACGTAAATTCTGAAAAACATTATCGTGAACTTATGTTGTTTACAGTATGGAGAAATGAAGAAACTGACTTGATTGGTAATTGTTCTTCGTATCAAGAATATTTCTTTCAACTAAAAGATGTAATAGACAAGCAAATTAAACAATATGCTATGTGTAGTGAAGACTTAAATGAAATTCAAAATCAATTAAACAACATGGGAGATAATGATGATAGTTATGATAGTTATGTTAGCTCTTTGATTATCTGTTTAACATCCACTTTGTAAATATAAAGTATTTCACCTTGTAGGTGCCATTTTATATCTGAAATAAACCATTTATTTATCGCTTTCCTTAATTAACACTACTAATTCTGTCCAATTGCTTGTCAAGATGAGCTCAGTTTTCTGTGCTTGAAGAAATAAACCAGACAAAGACTGTTTGGAATAATAATGGCTATGTGCGTGAGCACAAAGCCGGTTTAATTTTGTAATCAATTACGTAATAATTATTATGACAAAATATTAATTAAATTCATTTAGAGTTAGCGCAGAAAAGGTGGGAGTATTAGAACGCCACAAGTCTCCTTGGGATAAAGGAGACAAACCCCACCTCATCGTGACAAGCAATATATATATACAACCCATGAAATCCGCATAAAATTAAGTAAGAGTAAATTAAATTCATTTAAAGCAAACCATAATGCTCCATTTCTTGACGGCTAAGAAGCTCTTATTGCCAGCTGACAAGTCTTGCCCCTGCGCTGACTTGTCGGACAACATCAGACCTAGCTGCGAACTGCGAGCCTTGCCCCTGCGTCAGCTCAACGGTGAACGCTACAGACTGCAGACGTATATGAGAGTAAATTCCCCGTCAAGTCTTGCCCCTGCATTGACGTGACGAAAAACAAGTATAGCTTAAAGAGGATAATTCAGGAAATTTTTACAACCATCACTAATACCCGTTTTTATCAGACTTGACCCAGCTAGGCACGCGAATCAAGACTGGGTGTACGAATATATTTTCGAAATGCGTCGGATTTCCAGCGACCCATCAGCCGTATTTGCGCATCTGAAAAGCCGCATTCCGCTGCGTAAGTCGCTGCACCAATTCGAAAGCTATGGCCCTTATATTTGGATGAATCCAACCCACACCGCCGAAACACTAAGGCGAGATGGGTTGTGAATAGTTGCCGCGAAACAGCCTGGCCGTCAATGGTTCGAAAAAGTGGACCATCAGAATAGCCACGCTGAGAAAAATAGTGTAGTAGGATCTGCACTGGACAGATATCCGGACGACGAGTAAGGGCGATGGATACCCCAGGTTGATTATAGGAATGTTTGAAATTATGGAAAGTAATCTTCAAACCAGTTATAGCGCCAGAGTTGTCTACAACTTGAACAACCTGATTAAGATGAAGCACGGACGTTGACCGAGGGCAACTCGTGATTTCACCGACACGTAAAAAGGCAAAAAATGCAGTTGTGCACATCGCCCGGAATAAATACGACCTGTACTGGCTTGAACACAATGACGATGTTCGTTCTAATATATTACGAAGGATAGGAAGTGTTACAGGCAAACGTGTATCAACACGTGAGCCAAGTTTTCCATATCCTTTCAACATTTCAAGGACCCAAAATGCTTTAGTTGGGTCGTCAAAGCCAGCAAGTCGATGACAATAACCAAGAGCAGACACATATGTATTAGTTGTAGAGGGCGCGTAATTATGTTGAAACATATAGGCTATAAATAGTCCTAAATGCGAAGGCGGTATAGGAAGATGAACGACAGCCGATTGAAAAACATTTTGAGAAAATTGGCTATAAAGTTTCCAAGCCCGGCGATAAGTAGGGATTGATGATGGCTGCAAACTAGATTTCAAGAGTTGGGATGTTATAGTGGCCAATTCTGTGGCAACAGATGGTCTGGTATAACTGTTGGTGACATGTGTACCCCCACCGGCGCTAGCTGTTTGAACTTCGAAACCTGTAATCGAGATAAAGGATCAGCTAAGACATTATTGATACCTGGGATATGGCGTGAGCGAAATAAAATATTAAACTTCAAACAGGCAAGCACCAGTCGGCGAACAAAGATCATAACAGTTGGATCACGTGAAGTTGCTTTGTTAATAATATCAACCAATGCCGCATTATCTGTAAAGAATGTGATACGCTGATTTCTCATCCTATCGCCCCAAAGAAGTACACTAAGTACAATGGGGTAAAACTCTAAGATAGTGATATTCAAGTTTTTCCACCGTGGAGGCCAAGCTCCGTAACACCATTCATTACTGAAAATGGCACCGTAGCCCAAACTAGCCGCCGCATCAGTATAGAGATTCAAACTAGCCGAATCAAGCCATATATCACTAAGAAAAAACGCGCGTCCCTTAAAATCCGCTAGAAAAGACTGCCAAATCTCGAGGTCTGCCTTTACTGATTTAGTAAGGCGAATAAAGTGATGAGCGGACTTCACACCCTTAGTTAGATCAATGAGACGACGCAAGAAGGCCCGTCCAGGGACAACCACTTAGCATGCAAAACTAAGTAAACCAGTTAAAGATTGAATTTCACGTAAAGTGACCATTTTGCGGCGTCTAAATGACGAGATTAAAAATATGCATTTCTCAGTTTTATCGGCAGGTAAACGGGCCTCCATGCGCAGGGTGTCAAGCTCGATGCCGGCAAACGAACCGACGGTTGGACCGACGGTTTTTTCCGGCGCCATAGGTACGCCCAAGTATTCACATAACGATAAGAAAGCAGCAAAGTTAATGCGACATTGGTGATAAGAACTAGCTGCCATAAGATAATCATCAAATATGTGGATGAGATTCGATATCTTTAGATGTTTCTTAGCAACCCATTCGAGAGCAGTGCTAAACATTTCAAAAGTGCGACAGGAAGACGCGCAGCCCATTGGCATAGTGCGGTCATAATAGTATTTTCCCTGCCAGGAAATACCTAGGAGATCATAATCTGAAGGCTGAATCGGGATAATCCGAAAAGCACTCAAACTGGAAACTCAAAATCTGTTGATAAGAAAGCCAGAAGCAATGTAACGCATCTAACGATTATCGGGTATGTAGTTAGGAGTTCAAAATATTCAACTTTAGACTAAAAACATGTAGCGAAACAGTTTAGCGATGCATGCTATAAACGTCTCAGTTTGATTCAAATTGAATGTACTTTAAAGATTGGGTCATGACAGCCTCAGATCTTAGCTTTATAAGTTTGCTATCTCTAATTTGTGGAAGATGAACATAACTTTGATTTTGTACAGAAACATTGACAAATCGTTATTCGAGATTAGGTGTTTGTGATTCACTGAACGGCATTCACTGATCCAGGTGATGGCGACAGAATATCGTCAAGATAGCGCTTCTCGTGTAAATGTGCAAGTTGCAAGAGGTCAAAACGAAGACTTTCACGAACTCCTGTATACGAACGAACATGAAATGAGTTACGCTCCTTCGTAGCTAGGGAAGGTGCGAAAACCTAACTTAAATGAACATATAGACACTTTCAGACGCTTTCAAAGATAGCCGACATATAGGACCAAGTGCGTATCATTATAGTCTAAACGGCGACATATTCATAGTTCAGAAATTCAAGTGTTTTCATCAAATTTAGCAAGACTTTCCTCCTGGCTGTTGAGTTAAAAAACTGGGTCATTCTGAACTGAATAACTGGTAGCCTCGAGCCAGTCGGCTTTGATAATATAAATAATACTAGACACACTGGCGCACAAATTGGATAATATATCAATTATAAAGTTCCAGACAATAGCAGACAATTTATTAATGGCAGAAAGAAACCTCGTTTGAAAAAGAGCTTACCTCATTCAGCAATAATCTTTATTACACGAATTAAGTGAATGTGTAATCTCCTCTTATTAATATGTTTTGACGTTTTGAACGGCACATTATTATTGAGTCAAGGCGACACACGGGGCTCGATTTGTGATGAAAGTGATGACACTTGCTTCTGTATTATAAAACCAGACACTGACAGACAGAGAGATTCATGGGGTTTCAACCCGGATCTACTTTGCTATTTCTTTTCTTTTGTTCCACAGCGATGTGTTTTAAAAATATTAAGAGCTACGGCGTCTTTAATAGCCGTCTTCTTGAAATATGTCTCACTCCATGCATTGTTGAAGTCCGTAAACAATAACTTTAAAAATAATTTATTCTGCATTAATTTTGTTCGACCAATAGAAACTCGCGGCCGCCAAATTCGCCCAATAGAAATACGCGGCCTCTGACGGCCGCGAGTGACGAAAAAACATCATGCTTTGTTGCAGGCCCACATTGCACAGCAACAGGAGGGCCTGCCCGCAGGCTAGCGGCCCACCGGCACTCCTGATCACGGAGGTCCTCTTAAAAGTTGAGCAATCGGAACAATTTTAAGCGGTAACTAGAAATATGTTACACAACAACCCCTCGCCCTCTTTTACAAGAATTTTTGTAAATATCCTTCTGATATAACCCTCTGATTAGAAAAACACTTTCGCGCTCTTTGGGAGACTGGAAATAGCCGGTGAAACAATTCAAAATATAGTTTTAAACTTTTAATTAAAGTATATTTGAAATAAAAAAAGTCGTTTAACTCTAATTTTTAAAGAAAAACGCAATAAATAACAAAGAAAATTTTCAAGACAATATTCAGAAAAAAAATTGAGATAAAGAATAATGCAGGTCGCACCACGGTTTGAACTCGACCATTTCACGTTCGAACTGACGATCTTACCACCAGGCTACCGAAGCAAGCGTCAAAATATCAGTAAAATATTAGGGTTATATTTTACAGTTCTTTCTGTCCATCTTTACAAAGAAGCCAGAGCATCTAAAATATTTGCATTTTTCAAAGGCATTGGACAGCTGCCTGGCTGCCACGGTTATATTCATTTCATGGCATTTCAAGCAAAAACAAATTTGGTTAAAAAATCTGAAGTGCTAAAACTGTTTTCACCTGAAAAAACTGTTTTCATGCAATCGCATCTGTATTATTTCAACATGCAGCATTGGCGAGAGCTTGATCGCGATCAAGCTCTCGCCAACGCCCTCCATGGCTCAGAGGTCAGAGCATTGCACTAGAATCGCAAGGTCGTGGGTTCAATTCCTGCCGGTAAGCCTGTGTGGTTGCATTTTTTGCAACTGGTCCCGGTTTGGTCTTAAAATGTATATATTCTACACTCGAATTTTCCTTCACCAAAAATCCTTAGAACATGCTATGTAATCGAGTGAAATGCCCAATATTACTTATAATATACCCAATTCTCTCCTGGCATTACCACCTTATTATATATACAGAACTCGCGATCAAGCTCTCGCCAACGCCCTCCGTGGCTCAGAGGTCAGAGCATTGCACTAGAATCACAAGGTCGTGGGTTAATTCCTGCCGGAAGGCCTGTGTGGTTGCATTTTTCGCAACTGGTCCTGGTTTGGTCTTAAAATGTATATCTTCTACACTCGAATTTTCCTTCACCGAAAATCCTGAGAACATGCTAAAGATAACATCGTTCTCTTGTTACTTAACAGCACGCCAGAAAAAATACAGGAAGAGAGATGTGTCGACAGAGTCAGAAATAAGAACAGAACCTCGTAAAAAAATGAGAGAAATAGGTAAGACTTTATGTCAGGATCACCGGTCAATCGGAAAATGTTAGAGAAAACATGGGGATGCCTTAAAATATATGCTCAATAGTTATAAACTCGGCTAATCGGCTAACAATTTGACTAAATGTCAGCTAATCGGCTAACAATTTGACCCTTTGGTATCTATTCATTAGGAAGTCTACGACCCAGCAAGCAACTTTACGGGGGATTGGTAGATCATTAATTTTCTTGATTAAAATGTTATGATCGATAAGATCAAAAGCCTTTCTATAGTCATATAATATGACTGTTACTGTAGCGCCTGAACTGTCCGTAGCTTTGGACCCAAGCTTTAATCTCAATGATTCATCGATGGTGGTTGATGATTTTGGAATAGCACCATATTGGTTGGGATCAATGATTTTCAGGATTGCAGGTGCTATGTAGTTGGAAACGATAAATTCTCCACCAACTTTGGAAATGCAAGATGTTAAAGAAATTGGTCGCAAGTGTTTGTTTATATCCGTAATTGGCTTTTGTTTTGGAAGTGGAGTGACATCTGCATATTTCCACAATTATGGTAACCTCTGCTCCTTATATGAGCTACTTAAGACAGAGCAAACAGGTTTTGCAAGGATTTCAGCATAATCTTTTAGGATCCAATTGGAAATTCCATCGGGGCCACTAGCTTTCCGGGTATTAAGTTTTTTGAGGATGTTATATGCTGAGAATTCTGTAATATTTGTGAATTCATAGTCAGGGCCAATTATTGTGTCGGTGAATGGGTTGTCTTGGAGAGGTTGATATTCTTGCATAGGCTCCACAAACGTTGAATTGATTCTGTTCGCAATATCCAATAAATTCTCTTTATCGATGTTGTCAATATGTAATTGAGAGATCAAATTCTCAGATTGCGTAGGGGTTTGCATACCAGACAGTTTTTTCAATTCCTTCCACCAGGCAGATGGCTTTGCATTCTTAAGATTCTCAACTTTACTGGAAAAATAGTTACTCCGTAATTTTTTCCTCTCTTGGTTCACGAGATTGCGATAACGTCGGAAAGAGGTACTGTCCTGGTCTCTAAAAGCCTTTTGTCGACATTTGATTAAGTAAACAAAATTAGGTGTGACCCAGGGGGCATTCTAATTGTTCTGCGGCGCGACCAAACATGAATGCGGCGCGACCAAACATGAATACTTCATACAATACTGATGACTTCCTGCCATGTTCCTTTTGTCTTGGTTTCGTGAAAAAGATCTGTTGTGGAAACATCGAGCATCTTGCCAATTCAAACCCGAGAAGTCAGAGGAACCAAAAAAAGTATTCGAAAGTACAAGAAGATGCAAAAATTTTGATAATGTCAAGCATTACGAAGGAGCAAAATTGCACCTTAAACAAACTATTATGAAGACCGACCAAATAACGGCAGTGGCAAGAAAAGACTGGCTAATTAAACAAGTGGGAATAGTACTTGTGGATAAGCATGGCACAAAAAACAAAGCCGTTGTGACTCAAACCATGCGGGAACTGTCACGCTTACTAATTCAGTTACGCGAAACAGACCGTTGTCCAAACGCCGAATTGTCAGAATTTACTAAGCCCGAAAAATTTGATGCGATAGTTGCTGCTGTGAAAGCACTCTGTAACTTTCACATCGATGATCAAGCAATCCAGAATGTGAAAACACCTTCTCTGGCGCTGAGGATTGGCCATCATTTGAAAAAATGCACCAGTGTTGTAAGTGGAAAAGCATTACGACTGAAAGACAAAGATATGGAAGAAGGTGTGTGTAACTTGAGTAAGCTCCTTGACCAGGAATGGAGCTATCGTATATCTCACCACTCCCTTAACACCCTTTCCCAAAGAAAATACAACAAGATAAGCATGCTACCACTTGCTGAAGACCTGGAAAAATTAAGGAAATATTTGCAAAGTCAAATATCAGTTAGTTCAAATGCCATCAACCTGAAGCCTCTTCTTGGAAGATTGGATCCTGTTGGCTGAAGCAACGTTGACGCGACTGGTCATGTTCAATAAACGGAGAGGAGGTGAAGTTACTTCTGAAAGCTTACCTAGAGAAACCCGACTGGAGCAAGGTCAACAGCTCAGAAATCATGAAATCTCTTAATGAATTTGAAAGAGAGTTATCGAAAAGGTAAAGTAAATTTCCATTACACTTACAACCAGGCAGTGTCCGCGCTACGACTGCAACGCATTGTTGTAGGCAATTTTCGTCTTATCGATGGAGAACTAGCCAATGATGGAGAACTAGCATGTGAAGAGCAGTGAGTTTATGCTTTTTGTTAAAATATTTTTCTATTATTTGTCAATCCTTTTTACATAATTGGAATGTTTATATTTTCTGTTCGAATTTACATCTCAAGATCGAGGAAACCTCGAAACCATCACAAGTTGCCATAAACAGCAAATGAAAAATAGGAATTTCCCCAAAAGATTCTCACAAAATTTCCAAATTCGGTTAATCTCAGCCCAGCTAGTACCTACCTACCTACTTACCTACCTTCCTTCCTTCCTTCCTTCCTTCCTTCCTTCCTTCCTTCCTTCCTTCCTTCCTTCCTTCCTTCCTTCCTTCCTTCCTTCCTTCCTTCCTTCCGTCCTTCCATCCTTCCTTCCTTCCTTCCTTCCTTCCTTCCTTCCTTCCTTCCTTCCTTCCTTCCTTCCTTCCTTCCGTCCGTCCGTCCGTCCGTCCGTCCGTCCGTCCGTCCGTCCGTCCGTCCGTCCGTCCGTCCGTCCGTCCGTCCGTCCGTCCGTCCGTCCGTCCGTCCGTCCGTCCGTCCATCCATCCGTCCGTGCGTGCATGCGTGCGTGCGTGACAAGTTACATTCATACGAGTATTAATATAATGTTTTGAGAATAAATCGGATCCAAGGAGAAATCCGGCTTTGCATAAACAAGATTAAATTTTAAAGTTATTAGGATAATCACACTTTGTCATCCTTATGAAAAGTGAAACCAACAAAAACATTTGAAATTGTTACGAGGCAATCTTGACGTTAGCATAATAATTTATTGTTTGTTTTAAACGGTTAAACATATCAATTACAATATTACATCACTGATACCGAGCACGTGTGTTGGCGTGAAACAAGATATGAAACAAAAAACCCAATTTCCTGAGCAACAACTTGATAGCCTGTGCACAGCCTGAAATATCCCTGTATTACAGTCTGTGAAAACTCGCGCGATAGCTTGTCGAACCCCCGCAAAGCTACCCAGATCTGAGTAGTAGATTCTGATTGGCCAAAGTAGTAACACTTCACTTCCTCTCAAGAAATGATAAATTCAACATGGCCGAAAGTCAAAACTGTGAAACTGCATTCGAGAAAGCGACCAGAGAAGTGTGTAACGTTTTTGGAATTACAGCCTTATTCGACAAACAAAAAGAGGCTTTACAGAGCTTCTTTTCAAAGCGTGATGTTTTCGTCAATCTCCCTACCTGTTATGGGAAATCACTGATATTTCAGTCTATACCGATCATGGCAGATATTATTTACAAGAGAGCGAGAGGCAGCAGCATAATGCTTGTTATATCTCCCCTAAAATCTCTTATGGAAGATCAAGTACGTGCATTAAAGCAGCTTAACATTTCAGCAGTGTGTGTAACTGCAGAACATGATGATGATCTCATTCAAAGAATAATCAATGGCGAGTTTACCCATGTTTATGGCTCGCCCGAGTGCTTGCTGACATCAACATGGAGAGGTATTCTCTCAAGTAAGACATTCAAAGACTTCCTGGTTTGTGTTGCGGTCGATGAAGCACATTGTATTAGTCAGTGGTAAGTAATTTTGTAAATATTATTGGGTCACCTATTTACATATAATTAACTTTCACATTTGCAGTATAACTTATAAATGCCACTGATAACTTACTGTGTACTATAAATTAAAGTAAGCTTATATTCACTACAAAACGATTGCCTCATGCGTTTCATGTTTAGTTTGTTTTAGTCTCAGTAGATCCATCTCACGAAATATCATCTAGCCTGTGTTGTAGGCATTAATAGGGTAATAGCATCTCTATTTTAATCCCCCTCTTGATATTAATATAGGGATAAAAATAAACATATGTCTTGAAACTCAAGTCAATTGTATAACTTCTCTTACGTGCACTTACTCCAGCTTGACAGTTTTCATCATGTTTAATTGTATTTATCGTTTTATTTTCAGGGGATTACCTGGTGTTGGAATTAAAAAAGTTCCATTCAGGCAGTGGTATGGGAACCTCAGTGAAATGAGGTCTCTCATTCCTGAGAGTGTCCATTTAATTGTTGTAACAGCGACAGCTACAAAACAGACTCGTCTTGCAATATATGACAGCTTAAGGTTAAGTAAACAAACTGCAATAGTATCCGAGAGCCCCAATAGATCCAATCTTTTCTACTGTGTTCAGTACATTAATAAAGACATTCCATTACATTTATTATTTACTGATGTCATAAAGGAAATTGAAACCAATCATGTGACAGCTAAGAGGACAATCATATATTGTCAGACTAGGAAACAATGCGGTCTTTTATACAGGGTATTTGAAGTTGCTCTTGGAAGCAAATTCTACAAAGGATCATCTCACAAGCCCACAAGGCGTCTTGTTGAAATGTATCATGCTGGAACCCCAAATTCTGTTAAAAAGCACATTTCAAAGGATCTGTCAAAAAGTGATGGACACATCAGAATTCTAATCTCTACCATCGCCTTTGGGATGGGTATAAATTGCCAAGATGTACGATGTATCATACACTTTGGTCCATCAAAGAACATAGAATGTTATGTTCAAGAAAGTGGCCGTGCCGGAAGAAATGGTGTACAGAGTGAATGTATCATACTTTTTAATGGAGTGTTGTTATCACAATGTTGTCAAGACATAAAAGAACTGGTTCAAGATGAGGTGGAATGCAGGAGGAAATATCTCATGAAAGCTTTTGGATATGATTGCAAGGATGTACATCCAAAGCACAATTGTTGTGACAACTGTGTTAAAGTGTGCCAGTGCTTGGAATGCCCTTCTTATGTTGGCCTTCAAGTACCCTTGAAAGATTCATGTTTTAGTGAGTCTGGGAAGACCAGGCCAGTAACTGAGCCTGACAAAAGGGCATTGAGAGATAAATTGAAATTGTATCATGATTGTTTACTCCAAGAACATGCAAGTGCAATGCTGAACACTGTTTCTTTACCTTCGGCTATCATAGAGTTTGGAAGTGTACAGATGAAACAAGTCCTTGACAACTGTCACAGAATTTTCTCTGTGAGTGATGTAGAGAAATATGTGGAGGTGTGGAGAAGATATCAAGCACATGGTATTTTGAAAGCAGTGAATGATGTATTTGGTGACATTGATGTTACAAAATTGGAAGATATTCAAATTGACAGTGCATGTTTAGGTGATGTGGATTGGAGTGAGTTGAGAAATGACTCTTCATTCATGTCAATTACTGATTCTCAAGATTTAGAGGAAATGGAGTCTGAAGATATGCTTGAATCTGAAGAATCAACACATAATTCAAGCAGTTTCCTACGTCACTTGACAAATAATATCAACTGAATTATTGGGTCAGGTAATTTTATCAAAACACAGTATACCACAATAGCAACTCGAGTTTCAAACCGTGCGTTTGACACTAAAAGCCTCAGGCCTCTCACGTTTGAAATTTGGCGCGAGCGGTCTATCGCGCGCGCAGATTGGTTGCGCGCGCGATTAATTAACAAAGCATAGAGTAGCGTAGCGTAGAACGTAGCTTGTAGCGTAGAGTAGAGTAGAGTAGAGTAGAGTAGAGTAGAGTAGAGTAGAGTAGAGTAGAGTAGAGTAGAGTAGAGTAGAGTAGAGTAGAGTAGAGTAGAGTAGAGTAGAGCGTAGAGTAGAGCGTAGAGTATAGCGTAGAGTAGAGCGTAGAGTAGCGTAGAGTAGAGTAGAGTAGAGTAGAGCGTAGAGTATAGTAGAGTAGAGTAGAGTAGTATAGAGTAGAGTATAGAGTAGAGAGTAGAGAGTAGAGTATAGAGTATAGAGTATAGAGTATAGAGTATAGAGTATAGAGTATAGAGTATAGAGTATAGAGTATAGAGTATAGAGTAGAGTGTAGAGTGTAGAGTGTAGAGTGTAGAGTGTAGAGTGTAGAGTGTAGAGTGTAGAGTGTAGAGTGTAGAGTGTAGAGTGTAGAGTGTAGAGTGTAGAGTGTAGAGTGTAGAGTAGAGTAGAGTAGAGTAGAGCGTAGAGTAGAGTAGAGCGTAGAGTAGAGTAGAGCGTAGAGTAGAGTGGAGTAGAGCGTAGTGTAGAGTAGAGCGTAGAGTAGATTAGAGCGTAGATTTTTTCAAAATGCTGTGAAGTGACATGGTCCGTTGGAATATTTTACTATAAATACGTAAACGCAATTATCTTCCACCCACTTTTACATGAATTTTTGTAAATACCAGTCTGATTAAAAACACGTGATCAAGTCGTGACAGGCGAGTGGAAGTGGACATTTGCGCGCGTGACATAAATGGGGCGCGTGCCTGCGCGCTCGCGCGCCATTTCACGCGTCTCACTGAGAGGCCTGATTAAAGTTGAGAGATAACATAATTACACAACTAATTACATCACTACACCCAGAGATATTATAATGATAAAATTAAGCCATTTTGTCGCTCATTTTCCGGTCAGAAACTTCAAATTTTGTGAATCAACTATTTGCTAACATGTTTAACTTGTCAAATGTGAAATGAACATCCTTAACTATGTAAAAGAAGACAAAGTTACAGTGTAAGTCTGACTTTAACCATGCATATTTTGATATAAATAACTCACCTATAGAGTTGTTAAACACTATCCCATGAGAGTTTAGTTTTCTAAAGAGCTTTTGAACAGTCAGTTCAAATGGTGCTGTGAGAATTTAAGTAGACATTAGCCCGACCCCAGTTGACATAATTAGTTGTGCAATGAAATGTCTCAACTTTTTATATGAAACAGAAAGCAAAAAGAGTTCCCTTCAATCTTTAGCCGTGAAACCTTCAGAATAAAAAACAGAGCTTCTAACTTTACAATGATGTTATTTTGAAAAATTTAAAATTTTGTTACATATACTGTAAGTACTGTACTAGGACACTAAATATTTTGACATCCCAATAAAATATGAATGAAATAAAATTGTTTTTCATGACCAGTTTGGCAGTGTCACAGCCTTCTATCTTGCTCGTCGTCGAAGCATTATGTTCTTTTTGTGACCGTTGATCCATGTGTACATTTTCTGAAGGTCAAACCCAGCTAATATGCTTGACTTAATACCGGTGTAAAAGTTGTAAGACCTTCCTGGCATTCTGGTCAGTGCTTTCTGGTGAAGGAGCTCTGCCACAACTGTCTTCATGTCATTTAATGTAGACTTTCTGACATGCTTTCCTGAGGTTTTGTATGTCTTGACTTCATTATCAAAACTCTCCATCAAAGCTTTGGTCACATTGGTACTATGACAGATCCTGTTGATGGACCTTCTACTTGCATTTGAACCAAGTTTCTTAATTGCCTGCTTGACAGTTCTGTTGTAGAATTCAAGGTTCAAATCAAGAGAAATATGTCCAGCATGCCCATGCTTTAACTTGGTAAACCTGTTCCAAATCAGTTGGTGGGCTGATCGTGGAGATAAAAGAGCATGAATCTGAAACATCATGTATAGCACTTCTAGGGAGTACTTCTGGCTTCCATTGTCATGTTTCAAGTATAGAAGGAGAAACTTCCAACACCGTACAACTCTACTGCCATCACCTTCTGAAATTGCATCTCTGATGTTCATTATTAGCATGCCATATTCCATCAATGATTTTTGGTAGTTGTACATGTCATCTGCCTCTTGTGGATCATCATTGAAGAACAAATCTGTAGAAGGATTTTCGTCAGGTACATTTACTGGGGGGATGTGTTTAGCCTCATGATTACGCCGGCACTGTCCATCTGATGAAAATGTACTGTTGCATCCAGGATATCGACATCTATATCTTCCATCTGCGGTCATGTCACTACGCGGTGTGCTTTCTCTAACATCCACTTGATGGCAGGCTGTGATGAATCTTTCATGCTTCTGATGGTCAAGAACATATGTGTCACATATCTTAACAGCCAGCTTTCTCAAGAATTCCTTCTTCTGTCCATGTGTCCCGAGTTGGTCATCATTCACTCTAAGAACAGCAGGTGTATCATGGAAATCAGCAATATCAAGTTCCTTCATACAAGCTGCAACTATTCTAGATTCGACCTCCAATGAAAAGAATCTTCTGCAAGCATTAACATTTGACTCCACATCTGCTCGAACATTACGCCTGTTAATGAGGTTTCGGTCGCTGTACAAAGTACATTTATCAACCGCGGATGCTGTGCTGTACAAATTAGAAAATGCAACCTGAAATGGAACAAATGAAGCAGGTGAAAAGTTTTACTGTTTAACCTTTAACCAAGGGGCAAGGGCACATCTTAGCACCCCCACTGTGCTGAATAGTGAGACCTTGCCCCTTGATGGGTTTAGCTGTTAAAAATCAACTCTGTTTTAGATTCTATGTATTATAACATTGTGCTAGGACTGAAGACTGCATACTATGGAAGTGGCAAATACATAGGGTTGACTCATTATGATTAGAGGTTCTATTACGGTCAGAGGTTTCATTTTTTTAGTTATTGTCAACATAAAATCTTACCCCAAGGCATTTATTTACACCGTGCCAGTCTGCCATTTCAAAATGTAGGCCTTCTAATCGCTCTTTAGGGGTGAATCCATTACTCAGGGTATTATGAGCATTTACACCACGCTCTACAGTGAGCTGATCTCCAACTATAGCCTGGTCTCCATGTTTGCGTTTTTTTCCATTGCCATGATATGGTACATATTTGTGTAATTCTTTCAGAATTTCAGTTATTCCTTCCGCATCGTTTTCATTGTGGAACAACACACCAAGAAATGCCTAAAAATTTAAATGTAATAGGAAAGACAAACAATCATTTTTAACCAATCATAGGGCAAGTACCCTACTCTGCTGCAAGAAAAAGATGTATGGCATTAGCCAGGATAAAATGTTAAAGTGTGCCCTTGCCCCTAATGGATTAATGAAGCTGATCGATGGTTAACCCATTTGGGCAGTACCCACTCTGGCACATAAAATCATCTGGTGTTTAAGCCAGAATAAAATGGTCTTAATAGTTAGCCAGTCTAGAATAAAATGTTAAATTGCACCCTTTCCCCCTAATGGCTTAAATCATTAATTATGGGGCACAGGCACACTTTAACATTTCATTCTAGCCAATGCAAGACAAGTTTATTCAATCTGATCCCCAAATAGGGGAATGATCCCTGGCAGATTTAATGACTGTAAGTCCTATATTAAGTCTCTGGGGATTATTAAGTTTCACCACCATGAGGGCAACTTATTCGAGGGAGGGGGTCTCATTAAAATCTGGAATTTAAAACCTGAAATCTAAAACCAAATGTAATAGTAATTGTTTGAATGACCAAGCTAGGGGTTACTATTCTGTACAGGGGTCATTCATAAATGACACCAGCATGTTAGTTTGCTTGTACCACACTTTTTTAATATGGTATAGTGACAATCTGACAAGCATCACATATTTTTGAATGACCCCTGTGCTTAAAGCTGGAGGTAGAGTATGAATTATATGAACTGCGGTGAAATTATATTTTCATAAAACAAACAAATTATAGTTAAACTTACAGTTTCAGTTGGGGAGCTGGTCTCTTGACTGTATACATGGGGGATGTGTTGTGCAACAACACCTTTAAGGAACCCCAAACAAGGTACATAGTCAACAACAATTCTTTCCACCAGACTGATGTAATCTCCTCTCTGAGCAGACTGTTCCAAATGGCTTGGAATACATGACCCATTATACATTTCTTTCAGACCATCCACTGGAGTTGTACTGCCAAGATGGTTTCCATGAATACGGTTTGCTGTAGCACATACAGTTAAGTAGTGATTGTCCTTTGTCTGATGGTCCTTAGTCATGTAGTGGACTTCTTCTCTATAGTCAATGTTGTCAATAGTGATTTTCTGACCATTTGAAGGTAGGATTGGACATGGGATAGCTGCTGTCACAGGAACATCTTCACACCCATCAGTGCTCTGAGTTTCTGAGTCATCACCATCACTCTCCTCCCTATCACTATCATTCACATCATCTTCATTAACTTCGGGTAAAACTTCAGCACTTGCCACCAGCCATTTTCTATCCTGCTCCACCATTGCCTTGACTGATGAATTATAATCTTTGCCAAATTCATCAAGTTTCTTGTAAAGATGTACATGGGACACCACCAGTCTCAACACTTTAAGTCGGGCCATTGTGTACTGTCAAATCAGTAAAGAAAGAGAAAAAACGTGAAAATGATTTCAAATCATGCACATTAAGGGACAGTCATTATTTATGGGGGAGTGGTGTCAAATGGGAAAAAAATTAAAACTTTTCAATACCCCCTCAAAGAAATGGCAGAGTTACTAAAGTAATACTCAACACTTTTAATTCTGACCCACCCCCATCATTCTCTGTTTAATATTGAAAAGAACCAACATGCAGTGCTGGATTTATAGGACTGAGAAGGCCTATGAACTGACAGGTTCCTATTACATCAATCGTCTAATACTGTACATCATGGACATCGCTGATCACAGACATCTCTGTATCATTTACAATTCTAATGACACCATTGAAATACATATATCAATTCTATTTCAGAAGGGCATGGGCAGATCTAGAAGAACACCCCAACAAAGGGAGTAAAACTTTGTTTCCCCTCATCTACCCATTTGTCAACCACTCTCTCCATAAATAATGACCATGTTATAAATATGGTAAACATCCTTTTAAGTTTTCATGCATCCAGAAGTGAGGCAAACAAGGTAATATATTATACAAATTTATGTTCATTATGTAGTAAACACCTGTGTATAAGAACCTAGTTTCTTACAAGTCAGCCTATATATTTGGTGTTTATACTGAGAATTTAAGTTGTTTAGGTTCTTAAATATGTTCGTTTTTTCTCAAGAGCAACAGATGCTTGCTGTTGGTCCAACAACTGCAGTATATATTGATGTGGTCCCCTCCTTATATGTAAGAAACAACTATTCCAAAAAAATAATACTAGCTTTTAACCCATCAAGCTAAGGACCATTAAGGGGCAAGGATGCACTTTTAATTACATTTTATTCTCGCTAACGCCAGACTAATATACCAAGGCAAATGCCTTGTGGAAATATGGGATAAGCTTATCAATAAACTCAGAGTAAGAAATAAAATATATTATGAAAATATTTGCAGTTTTATAAAAGAATAACGACAGGAAAAAAATTAACACTAAATTATTATTAATAATTACACTTTTATATACATACCGTCCAACTGGAATGATACAGGAATATACTCAACAAGAGTTGAACAGCATTCAAACGAGACGATCGGTTTCTTAGGAGAACTGCAGCAGCCATGCCAATAGTTGGCATCCACTCATCTGGTTTTGAGGCGTTTCTCTTGTTGACACAAGCAGTGTGCAATATGGCCTTCAAAAGCGGAGCTCTATCCTTGAGTTCGTTGTTTAACTTCGCGAAAGAAAACGTTTGAAGTTGATCTTTTGATGGTGACCTCAAACAACTTGGTTGCTTTCGAGAGCAAAGCGCATTACATTCTTTGTCAATCTCTTTGAGTAGAAGGGCCTGTAGTTCTTTACGAAGTTTAGGATTTTGCCACGACGATCTGGCAACTTGTTTGTAAGTCCCTCGAACAAGCATTTTCCCTAAACTTTCCAGGTCCTTGGGAAGATTTCTCTCGCGTGTTTCACTCGGCCATTGAACCTTCACACTAACCGGCACTGCGGAAGAGACTGATGACTGTTTTCTTATGTTCGACAATGGTAGTTTTCTTGTAGGCGTAGAGCGAATTTGTAAAGATCTTGAACCTGGGGATACGGAAGGAGTAGTGAGACAACTTTCCTGCAGTGTTGTGCATGTCTTTATTGGTGAAATGACGATCGATGGAGTTGGAAACTCTCCACGAAATCTCTTCAACACGACATCGGAGTGCTCTAGTTCTATAGACGTGGAAGACGATTCGATAACTTCGACATATTCATCTTGCTTCCTTTTATGCTGTTGACATGACCTTGTCAAACACTCTAACTCGTGAAGAAGTTCATCTTCCTGCTGTTTTAAAGCTTGCCTCTTTTTCAACTTTGCTATGCACATCTTGCAGATATGACAAGAACAGATATGAACACGAAAAGGAAGGCTTGCGAGTAACTCTCGTACATTCAGTTTACCTTTCCCGTCAATCAGGTAACGCTGGTTAATCTCCTGGATATTTCGATGGCAAATAACGCAGCTCATTAAGAACAATTAACATTATTCCATCACTATAAAACAGCAATCCCCCTGGAGCATGACGAGTAATTATTCGCATAAATTGTAAAAGTTTACGCTCGATCAACCAGGGATTATCTGCCGCCATCTTAATTATTTTTTCCCGCGCCACACCCTGTCAACACCTTCCCAATCATCCAATCAAATATACCATTACTACTTTGGCCAATCAGAATCTACTACTCAGATCTGGGTAGCTTTGCGGGGGTTCGACAAGCTATCGCGCGAGTTTTCACAGACTGTAATACAGGGATATTTCAGGCTGTGCACAGGCTACAACTTGAGGACAAGCCTGAGAAGGACACTTTTTTAAGCAACACGATTTACGGCAGAAAAAGTTCGAAAACATGAAGATATTTTGAAACTGACTCATACACGAACTTATCGTTCCTTCTGGTTAACCAAAGGCAAGCTTGGAAAATCTAATTTGTAATTTCTAATCTTGCAAATCTAATTTGTAATTACTAATCTTGTTTGTAATTCACTTTTGATTTGACAATGAGTTTGAAATACATTCTTTAATACCATTATTCATCTTTGTTTTGCTATGTTCTGACGTTATTTTACTAATATACTGGCTTGGCAGACAGTCACTGCAGTAGCCAGGTTTAACAATGCCCTGTTAAAATAATTAAAGCATGACTGAATCTCACGGCACAACTTGCTTGCTGAACGTAATTCAGATAAATATTATAAGTCGACCCAATAAGTTATTGTAATAGTAAAGGGATAGTGTATTGGTACTATCGCATAATATGAATTAAAAAATTAATATATTAATATATACGTACCTATATACATACAACATGCATATACATACACATATCTACATATATACACACACACACACACACACACACACACACACACACACACACACACACAAATGCACACACATACTCACCCTTGGCCACTTGTGGGGACATCTACTTGTGGGGACCAGGCAGTCCTAAATTTTTAAATTATTAATAATTTGTTCCTGATTTCTTTGTTACATCGACTATTTGACGTCTTGATAAAGTTTAGTTGATTTTCTAAAATAAATATTGTGGAATTGTGGGGAGCGACTTGTGGGGACACTTTCTTATGTGACTTTACCTACTTATGGGGTCCATGTGCCTAAACTATATTTGTGGGGTCACGTGTTAAATCCAGACTTGGGTCCATACTGTGTAATTTTCTTAAACAAACTGCCTAAACTATATTTGTGGGGTCCACGTGTTAAATCCAGACTTATGGGGTATATACTGTGTAATTTTCTTAAACATAAACTGCCTAAACTATATTTGTGGGATCCACGTGTTAAATCCAGACTTATGGGATTCATAATGTGTAATTTTCTTAAACATAAACTGCCTAAACTACATTTGTGGGGTCCATGTGTTAAATCCAGATTTATGGGGTCCATACTGTGTAATTTTCTTAAACATAAATTGCCTAAACTACATTTGTGGGGTCCACGTGTTAAATCCCGATTTATGGGGTCCATACTGTGTAATTTTCTTAAACATAAATTGCCTAAACTATATATGTGGGGTCCACGTGTTAAATCCAGATTTATGGGGTCCATACTGTGGAATTTTCTTAAACATAAATTGCCTAAATTGTATTTGTGGCGTCCACGTGTTAAAGCCGGACTAATGGGGTTCATACTGTGCAGTTTTCTTAAATATAAATGTAAAATCTTTTATTCTTACCAAAAATAAAATACGTATATTATATGTGATTGATGTCTGCATGAGTAGATTTAAGTGATACGTTTGCGCGGTTACCAACCCTTGTCACTGCATGTGTTACTGGGGGTTTGTCGCTAAAGTCTTTAGAGAATAGGCAACTTCCAGGTGTTGCGCACTCATCATTTTGGTGGGCTCTAGTCATAGCCAGCAATGGCAGTCAACAAGTGAACTTTTCGAAGCTATACAAGAACTACAATGAATCAAGATAGAGCTGAGTTCTGATCCACGGTAACCCTTAACTTCCTTTATCCACTGCTGCGACAAAATAAGGCTCGCGCAACACCTGGAAACTTGCCAAATATTATATCAGTGCCAGTGGTTCGATTGTCGCTCTCACTCTAGCGATTGTCGCTGGGGTGTTTTACACTGATTCGAATGTTATTGCTCTTCGTCCTCAAATTACTCGAACCAACCAATGCGTTTCTTGCCTCTTTTATTGACATCTAGCTATCTCAGTACTTCCTTCAAAACCACAACTGACAATGTATTACGCTGCTCTTTGAAAACGTCTATGAAATATATTCGTATCTTATAGTCACTTTCTCTTTTTAGCATTTCACAGTGTGTCTCATCGCTAGCGCTTGTGACTTGTCCTGTTGTTGATGAGCTACGTATTGTGTAACCCACTTTACAATCTCTCGCCTTCGGCTTGAGTTTACATATATTCCTTCCATATAATAGTCAGAAAAAAAAGTCTACACAACTGGAATGTCTTTTTTATTGAAATATTTAAAAAAATATTTGAAAAAAATACATAGTAACTTAGTTATAACATGCGATGGCTCCGAGTTATGTTGGCGGTAAGGTAAGTTGGATGGATCAAATAGAATAAAACACTAATGTCGAGACATTCATAACTTCTAGATCACTGTAACATCAAGTAAATGATATTAAAATTATTTTGGCGCTATGAAACAATCAGGCCCGTAACGTTTCAAACGTCAAATTTTTCATGCATCGAATCTAATGCAGATTAGTAAAGTTCTTTGTTCAAGCTCATTCGCATTATATATAGGTTCCGATAATGTCTGCACTTGGAAATTAACTCAGATCTTTTGTTTAAAAATTTATCTTTGTCTGCGTTTGTAATACAGAGCTTCTCCGCTAAACATAAGCCACACTGCTTTGTTCCAGCGGTATGTGCTTTCGCACGCTTGAAAATGGACCATTTGATGGAACTTTCGATCTCTTCAATTCTCAGACGTATTTCGACAATGCGGTGGAGTTTGCATACTTTTCATGTTTGAATGATTGACCGTAAACGGGTTTTCTGATTAGCTATAAGTAACAAATCACGTTATCAATTACGAACTCGTTCTCGTGCTTGTTGCTGACTATGTGCCGACCCTTAGATTCAACACATGATAAATGCGACGTTTGAAATGGGCTTTAGACCTCTTAACTAGCGCCAGCCAACAGTTCAGTAGCCTGCGTGCAGACGCTTGTATTTCCGGAGGGATTCAATTACCCAAGCTCCAGAAATACAAGGGTCTGCACGCAGGCTAACAGTTCAGTAAAGGTGAATCACAGTTCATACAGCGCGTGTGCGGCATTTGTTTGTTTGTGAGACTCACACGAAGGAATACTTGAAATGCATATCTCATTAATTAATACGGCTCTGAGGAAGACCACAGCATTTTGAGCCAACTCCATGTTTAAATTAAGACACATAACTTTGCTCTTGGCTAAAACGAACAATTTTGCCGGTTATTTTCCTTCCTTGACTGACCTCGCCAAATGCGCTGTAATGACTGTGATTCACCTTTAAATAGATGTAGAACAAAACATAAACCAAAAATAAACATCTTGTAAGCCCAAGATATATATGGATCTTATTACGAACCGACATCTTTGTTATCTGAATCTTGTTCTTGATATCCATATATATATATATATATATATATATATATATATATATATATAAAGCATGAAGTATAGTTACCTTAAAGTCTTCGCTACCAGAGGTTTCACCCTAAACGGGATCATCAGGCGACTATCTATATGGTATTGAGCACTCTAACATTTCGTGAACCAAAACTCACTTATATATATATATATATATATATATATATATATATAATATATGGGGCAGATGGGGCTCCATTAAGCCGTAGTGAAGGCAATCCATCTAGGAGAAGGAAAACTCTGATATAAAACCGGGAGTAAACCGTTTAAATCAGGAGTAAACCGTTTAAATCTCGCTCTGTTGTAGGCTGAGTTAAATGGGTGTGGCAGCAAACAATAAAATATCTTTGCTTTGGTGTCCCTTCCTCTGCTTTCTAGCACATGCTTCAAATTATTTCGAGCTTTGGTAGAGAGAACTACACAGGGTAGTTAGAACCCTTTAGCCTTGGGTGGCAATCTAACTAAGAGAAGGAATTCTCCGAAAATAAAACCAGGTGTAAGGTACTGTGGAGGGTCCCCTTTATTGGGCGTACCACCATAGTAAGCGGATGCTCCCACCTCCTTTGTATACCGGAGAGGTAAACTCCGAGATAATAAAACTCCGAGATAATAAAACATGTGGATGATGCAGTTTGCTGTCCATCTTGCTTAGGCTTGTCGTCAGCTCAATGACTGCGGATTCTGAGAGAGTGGTATAGGTGTTGTACAAGCAAATGCCACTTTAATCCAATGATGTACAGATGTCTCACTTCAATCAAACATCTTTGTTTCCAGATATTTTCCATCATGTCCACTCACGGATATTCAACATCACATATCCAAACTCTATCAACTTCCGTTGAACACAAAGTCGCATGGCGATGGAGGAGTGGTAACGTGTGCAGACTTGACCAGTTGGAAGCACATAACCACAAATCTGCACATGCGCGACGGGAAGCTTATCTTAACGTCGTTTTCTTGTCTTCATTGGCAGAGGCAGAATTGGGCGGAGTTTCCTGTGACTGAGCAGCCCCTGTTTAGGGAGAACACTGCTCACCCAGTAACTGGGAGGGTGCTAGAAAAGGTGCACTAAAAATTGTCTGCCTTCATCACCTGCTGGTTAGCTTACTGCGACTAACGGTGGTTCACTTCATGCAGTCGAAATACAAGTAAAAAATTCACAAATAAACGTGTTAAGTTAAACATATGTTGCTGGAATGTTAGGACACTTCTTGATTTAAAATCATCAGGTCGTCCAGTACGTACGTCAGCATTGGTTACAAAGGAACTCCAACGTTTGAACATTGATATTGCAGCCTTGTCTGAAACCCGTTTTTCAGATGAGGATCAGCTCACCGAAGAATCCTCGGGTTACACTATTTTCTGGAAAGGCAAACCGGCAGGTACAAGGCGTGATGGAGGTGTTGGTTTTGCCATCAAAACATCCTTGGTCAGTCAGGTTGACCAACCGACAGGAATTAGTGATCGCATAATGATGCTCCGTGTTCCCCTGTCATGTGGTCGCTATCTTTCTATCCTCTCTGTTTATGCACCCACTCTCCAAGCAAGTGAAGAAGTTCTAGACTCCTTCTATGAATCCCTACGTCAGGCTATTCGTTCTGTCCCAAAGGAGGAGAAACTAATTCTACTTGGAGATTTCAATGCACGTGTTGGCAGAGAAAGCGAAACCTGGATAAGATCTCGCATTTACACAATGCGGTGGAGTTTGCATGCTTTTCATGTTTGAATGATTGCTTGTGCGTGTTGTATCTCGTCTTAAGTTCATGTTCAGTCATGCCTATGTAATGTTTTGATTCCTGACCAGATGCTCAAACATGTAACCATTTACAGGACACTGATCGGGCTTTCTTCTGCAGTTGCAGCTCTTTTCACTTGGCGTCGGCTTAGCTGGCCTCAGGATTTTGTTATTATGTCTCCTTGTAATACGGTTATGCTGTCCATGCAGCTGTAGCTAACTTTTATGCTTCTTCTGTTAAAAATCTTGTTTAATTTATGTGTGCTGGGAAAATGTTTATCGATCAGGCTCAGGCCATTATGCATGCCCGAAAATCGATACTGTTTGATGACGTTTTACTGTTTATGCATGCATGCTCGAAAATCTTTACTGTTTGATGACGAAAAAGCCTGGCGCAAGAAGCCCAACCCTACAATGTTTGATGTCACCATGCCGGGCAGTTTCGATGGAGCTGAGAGCTGCAAAGGACTTTTCATTTTACATCGCCTTACAAGCAAGTTAAACAATAAAAACATCGGCCTTGTCCGTAACATGGGACCCAGAACGGCCAACAGAATTAGAATGCGGTTTTCCGAATACTTCAGTGAATTCGATTTGAAAATAACCAGCGCACCCCCTATGTTTATCAACGTCAAGTCTAACTATCCACTTTCTATAATAAGGCAAATCCCACGTGCAATAGGCCACAGAATATCCAACCTTTCCTGTGACCACGATGAGTTCACAAAAGCTGCTCCAATGTACAACGAGGCGCTGAAATCAAGTGGCTTTACCGCATCATCAGTTGAGTACACTGATACAGACCGCAGTAACACCCGGCAAGATAGTGAAAAGAAATAAAGAACCCGGAGGGTCATATGGTTTAACCCGCCGTACAGCCGTAATGTAAAGCATAGTGTCGGTGGTTGTTTCCTGCGCCTGATCGATAAACATTTTCCCAGCACACATAAATTAAGCAAGATTTTTAACAGAAGAAGCGTAAAAGTTAGCTACAGCTGTGTGGACAGCATGACCGTATTATAAGGAGACACAATAACAAAATCCTGAGGCCAGCTAAGCCGACACCAAGTGAAAAGAGCTGCAACTGCAGAAGAAAGCCCGATCAGTGTCCTGTAAATGGTACATGTTTGAGCATCTGGTCAGGAAACAAAACATTACATAGGCATGACTGAACATGAACTTAAGACGAGATACAACACGCACAAGCAATCATTCAAACATGAAAAGCATACAAACTCCACCGCATTGTGTAAATGCGAGATCTTATCCAGGTTTCGCTTTCTCTGCCAACACGTGCATTGAAATCTCCAGTGTCCTTTAAATGGTACATGTTTGACCAAGAGCATTGTTTATAAGGCAGAAATATCAGCATCTGGCCAGGAAACAAAACACTACATAGGCATGACTGAACATGAATTTAAGACGAGATACAACATGCACAAGCAATCATTCAAACATGAAAAGCATGCAAACTCCACCGCATTGTCAAAATACGTCTGGAAATTGAAGAGATCGAAAGTTGCATGAAATGGTCCATTTTGAAGTGTGCGAAAGCACATACCGCTGGAGCAAAGCAATGTGGCTTATGTTTAGCGGAGAAGCTCTGTATTACAAACGGAGACAAAGATAAATTTTTAACAAAAGATCTGAGTTAATTTCCAAGTGCAGACACGAAAACACAATAGATAATAGATAATAGATAATAGATAATAGATAATAGATAATAGACAATAGACAATAGACAATAGACAATAGACAATAGACAATAGACAATAGACAATAGACAATAGACAATAGACGATAGACGATAGACGATAGACGATAGATGATAGATGATAGATGATAGATAGATGGTAGATATATATAGTAAGACAAAAATACAAACTTGGGTTACTTCATTTGAACTGTAATCACTACAAATTTGTTTCGTATGGCAAGCGTGGCTTAACCACACTCATCAGGTGATTATTGCGTCTGTTAGCCTAGTTTAAGAAGTAACCCAAGTTTGTGTTTTTGTCTTGCTATTTGGCTCTACCTCGGTATTGAGCACTCTACTTATATGTTTTCGATTATATATATAAATATAATGCATTTTGAGAAGGAGCATGAAATATATATGTTTTCCATTATATATATATATATATAATGCATTTTGAAAAGGAGCGATTTTCTAGCATATATATATATGATATACTGGATTTACACGATATTTATTTTGGTTAATGAATTATGTTTTGTAACTAATAACATGACTTTTCGGGAAATTAGCGATTAAATGTCCCCTTTGCCTCGGGAAAATTTCCCTCAAGGCTTGTTATTACTTATAATTATACCTGCACTTGTTTAAAAATTGATAGTGTGAAATTTTACTTTAGTTAAAATGGTGGAAAACGTGCCCAATAGTAATATATATTGTGAAAATTTTCAGAAGTAATTAACTACATAATGATATTTAGACATATCAAGGTTTATGGCAATTACAAAATAACATAGCTTAAAAAATTAGTCTTATAAGATAGCACTTGATGTACTGTTTAATAAACGAGCAGGAGTGTTTTATCAGATATAAAGACACGAGGCGCAGCCGAGTCGTTTTATATCTGATAAAACACGAACTGCGAGTTTATTAAACGGCTTCAAAAACAAACCACTTGTTCAAAAACGAACTAAGTTCACTGGCGTAGTAAGTTTGAAAAGTAACCTTGTCTTAGCCGAGAAAATCAAAGCTAAAGTTTATGTAAATCAGGAGGTATCATCACATATAAAGACAGGATACTGTCATGATGTTCTTTTGTGTTTTCCTCATGAATTATCAAAATGAGTTTCTGAAACAGTTGGTTTGAAACTTTCGGTAGCTGGTTTGGCTATCGAAGACTTAATTACTCTTTTCCAATCATTGACCTTGGCTATTTTATTTCGTTATTGTTTTTAAAACTCTTTTATTTTCCTCTTCAACAATGAGAAAGCGCCAATATATATTTCCAAACATGAAACAAATATAGCACGTGTTTTCAATTACTCATCCGATCGCACCTCATCTAAAAAGCTGTTGTGCATGGCTAAGAACTTTTTGAAGATACGGTCTACACCAACAAAAGAGGACAGCAACAAACCATCAGAACCTGTTTTTAACTTGTTGTTTTGTATTGGGTGACCGGTAGAACGTGTTGACGAAGGCTCCGTTGAATGATGGCGCTGATGGTGTATTGCTGCTTCACGCTCAACAAAAGTTTATTGTATTCAACAAGCACTGTTCTGGTTTCTGTTAAGCGCAACAGACGCGTACAACGAAGAACTGATAACTTCTCTAAAGATAACTTCTCAAAAAACAACTAGTAGTTGTATCCCGAATTCAAACCATTTGCTCAATCAAGAACTTTTTTCATGTAGAAAGTCATAGAAGCATTGTACATTGTGTATTGGGTGAAAGTGGCTATGAAATAAAAAAGTTTACTCTGATAAATTTTTATGACTGTATTTGAAAGAACACGTTAAGTAATGAATGCCTTTTTCATGACTTTAATATATTGTTCTGTTCTTGAGTTGAGCTGTGACATCACAAGATGACACTTCATTACAACTAAACCGAAAATCATGGCCTGAAAGTATCTTCGGACTTGTTTGACGAAATGGACTCAAACTTTGCCAACTTACTTTAGTTGCAAAACTAAACATTGTCCTAGTTTTAATGTGGTTGCTTTGGTAACAGATTAGTTTCCATGTTACTCTCTTTCTTTTTAATTATTTCAGTTGTCAACCACATTCCACAGCGCTAAACTTTGTTCACTGGGTAGGTTTTAAGTTTTGCTAATGCAGTGTCCATCTTGCGACGCGTCACAGCTCAAATTACATAACGCGTAATAACTCAAGAACGGACGAATAAGATATGAAAGTCGTGTAAAAGTTCTTATGCAAATACTAAAAAGTGAGGAAAATTTTTATTTAATAGACACTTTACACAAACAAGTGGAATCTTTAAAACTTACATATCAATCACGAATAGCTATGAGCCTGGATAACTTAAACATAATCAGGCGTATGCATGAAGATGGCCGCCAAATTATAATCTTTTATGCGCATTCGAACCTCGTTCTGTGGGTATAATTGAAAAGAACCTTTACACACGGAACGAGGCTGGAAAGCCTAATTTAATAAATGCATATAAAAGAATATAAATCGGCGGCCATCTTTATGAATACAGTGTATTGTGCATGTCCCAAAGGCTTCAAATTATACAGCGTATACAATACCCAGCCGGAGTTACTGTATGGTAGGGCTGTTTTCGATACCATGAAATCGAAGTTGGTAGGTCCCCAAAATTCAAAATAAATTCAAAATGGTGTCTTCTACGTCACTATGGACAAGACAGTAAATACAGCCGCAGGCGAGGCTCGTACGAAAAAGATTGAGGTCTAATGTTTTCCTGTATTGACCAAGTAAACGAGGTTAACAAATAATTTACTAGAAATACATGAACGCAATAAACCCTCGCCCGCTTTTGCATGAATTTTTGTAAATACCTCCTGATATTCCCCTTGCGCTCTTTTTTATTGGGGGACTGGAAATAGCCACTCCTATTGATTAAAATATAGTTTTAAGTCTAGTATAATATTTGAAATAAAAAAGCTGCAGTTTTAATAAATCTATTTTTTGAAGGAAAAAGTAACGAGGAACAAAGAAAAATTTAAGGATGACATTTCGTGAAAAATATTGAGATAAAGGAAATTGCACGTCGCTTCCAGGGTTTGAACTCGACCATATTACCGTGCAAGTCGACTATGTTAACCACCAGACTACCGAGCCAGGCGGCAAAATTTTGTCAAAATATTAGGGTTATATTGTACACTTCTTTCTCTCCATGTTTACAAAAAACATCGCTACAGCATCTGAAAAATTTTTTGCCTGCCACGGCAATATTCTTTTATGACATCTCAAAGGGCTGAAATTGTTTTCACCTACATGTTAATAAATATTTCAACAGCATTTGTACGTTTTACAGAAGAAAAAATGCTCCTTTTCCGATTTTTATGCCAAATTATGGACAAGCTACGTTAGTCACAAGTGGTTTTGACAATAAGAAAACTATTTGAAAAACGATATTAAGACGGCAGCCACAGATAAAATTTTAAGGACACACAAAAGAGAAATCAAAATTAACAGTGATAGGATATACGTAAGGAAAGTGGGAAACTCGAACAGTTTTGCTACTAAATGTTCGTGATTACTGAGAGCGGCTGCTCTATTTTTATCGTAAACTTAAACCGTTTCGCCGGCCTTTATTTCTTCGTCGGTTTTCAAGTTTCACTCTTGCTTTCTCCTCCTGAGTTTCGGTTTGACAGGTTTCCTTCTACTCAAGACGTTGTTTTGCTTTATACGTAGACGCTGATTTGTTTCTATTCTTTCAAAAGTGATATACGTTTCCCAAAAACTCCTTTCTCAAGTCTTTTTGTCAAGAATAAATTATGTTGTTAGTTCAAATCTTTTTGTCAAGAACCATATTGTCCCCAGTGCCCCACAATCTTAACCGCGCATGGTCCGTCCACACATATATACAAATAAATAAATAAATAAATAAATATTCAGATCACAGAAATTCGTTCGCATATCACGTTTGTCCACGCGTGTAAAATGGCTCCACGCGTTTCGAGGTTAGCACCCTCACCGGGCTCCGGGCCTTCGACCCGTCGCCCGGCTCGGGGATTATATTTCAAGCTATTTCAACTTTTTCGATACTTATTGTGTCACAATTAATGTGAAAAGCTTAGAAATTAACGCCTGTGAAATTAACGTCTGGGGACAGTGGTCCGGATACGGAAAAGGCAGATAGTGGTCCGGATACGCATTTTTACGAACAGTGCGTTGACAAATCAGCACTCAGGATATTATAGAGCCATATAAAATAAAATGGCTTATGAAATAACAAGTTTAGTGAGAAATAAACTCTCTTATTTGAAAGAAGTTTTGCGACTATAAAGTTTGACGTTTATAACTCTTTCATATCCCATGATTTCGTCAATATATTTGGAGATATGAGGATTTAACAAATAAAATCCATATTCTTATTTAACGATATTCTGGCTTAAACGGTTTTGAACATGGCTTTAAAAAATTACTGTCTCTTTAATAGTCTCTTGTGAAGATAGGTCCCATATAGATCGGAGCGATTCGTTGGCCGGTCACTGGAACAGTAACTTTTTTACTATACATTAAAAACTTTTATTTTAACAAGACCAACTTAAGGTGGCTCGATATAGAAATTTTAATCAAATTCCATGCATTTGCAAGTCGGGAGAACCTTACGAGACATAAAAAACTCGCATGGAAATTCGTGTGCACGAGAATGTTTGCTGACATGACGTATGCTAGTTGCTGATGCTATGCGCGTAAAATGTTGACGCCACCAAAAACTACAAATTTCCAAAAGAAACCCAGTACGTTTCAGTATTTTGTCGCAAAATCTGAGAGTCGAACTGTTATACATCTAAATTTTAAAAAACTCGAGCCACCTTAATTGCTTTATAAACACAGAACAACCATAATTGACTTTATATAAAAGTCTCAAAAGGGTCTAAAGACTAAAAATGTTAAAGTCTAGTTCTCATATGTCGCCGATGATCGGCGATTTATGATTTAGAGATGCATGTTAAAATGGGAAGTGCCGCAGCATGTTAAGTAATAAAGAACTTCTGCATTGTTCTTTATTACTTAACATGCATCTAAATCATAAATCGCCGATCATCGGCGACATATGAGAACTAGGCGTCTGTTACACATCACACCAAGCACGCATGCAAACGAACCACAGGCACTGTGTGCATGCCAGTATAAATTATAGGACTGTTACTTATTTTAAATGACGTTTGAACCCAAAGTTTTCTGGATGCACCTCCGAAAGTGCACCCTGGATGCCAGAGGCTCTGGGTTTCTGAAGGGAGAAGACCAGCCTCTGATGAACCAAAGAGAAGACCAAACCTCACTTTCATGACTTCAAGATCTGAACTTGGCTCTTGATTGGCTTAAAGTTTAAACAGTGTTACCATTGGTTAAACAAAGCAAGCTACGCGTGTCTTGGAATTTCTACTTTTCTCTGTCGCGAGAACAGGTACGTGCGATTAGCTTTTTAAATTTTTCTGATTATATAAACTAATGGGATGAAGCCATCTATACGCTGTTATTCGTAGCGAATGGCAAATTTCTAATCCAATTTTTCCACAGTGAGTTATAATTGTGACAAAATCCAGAGTTTTATTATCGGAAAGCAACGAGTCTGACCGACAGCGTACTTTACTTCCTGTCGAGGACTTTGAACAATCGTAACATAGCAATGTGCGTTTCAAATTTTACGCAACCGTGAGAATAATCGACATGAAATAAGGCCCCATCACAACAGAACAGAACAGAACAGAACAGAACAGAACAGAACAGAACAGAACAGAACAGAACAGAACAGAACAGAACAGAACAGAACAGAACAGAACAGAACAGAACAGAACAGAACAGAACAGAACAGAACAGAACAGAACAGAACAGAACAGAACAGAACAGAACAGAACAGAACAGAACAGAACAGAACAGAACAGAACAGAACAGAACAGAACAGAACAGAACAGAACAGAACAGAACAGAACAGAACAGAACAGAAGGTGGGTTCAGGGATTCAACAAAGGTGTGTTCAACGCAGAGGTAATGTATTAAATTTGTCATGCAACAACGAAGAAGCAAACACACGTCTTATTTTGCATGCACAGGAAGCGGTTAGTAATAATTACAATAGGCTTTTAGTGTTATGCAGAGATACAGAAGTGTTTTTACTTTCAATTCATTTTCTTGGACAAAATCAGGAAGTTGAAACTTGGATGCTTGGAACTGCTAGGCAAAGAAAGTGTTATCCTGTTCACATTATTACAAATAAACTATCCCAGGAGATCATACAAAATATTCTAGGGTTCCATGCTTTAACAGGAAGTGATACAACTTCATCATTTACCGGGTTTGGGGAAAAAAGTGCTGGAAGGTGTTTGAACAGTATCCACATTTTTGCTTTAAGATATCGGACGTGATGGTCCAGTTGAAGATGCAGATCAGAATGTACACATTGTAGAATGTATGGAGCTCTAGATCCATTGGCGGGGATTAACCAATGCAGAAATTATCTTTTCGAGAGAGGTAACAAAGAGCTTGAGAAATTATCACCAACCAAAGATTCATTTACACTACATTTTACTCGAGCTAACTATCAAGCAAAGGTATGGTTACAAGCGAATACCAAGTTTCAAGAACTCTGCTTACCAGTTGAAACTGGGGGGTGGAAAGCATCTGACACAAACCTGGAAATTATATGGACAACTCTACCAAGCATACCAAACTTCTGTGTCAATCTAGTCTCTTGTGGTTGTACAAAAAAGTGCAAGTCTGGAGCATGTAAATGCTACACAAGCAATCAGCAATGTACACCATTTTGTGGTTGTAATGCCAAAGATTGTAGGAACCCACATGGGCTGACAGAAGATTAGTGTTCATTTCCTTCATTTTAGTAGATGTAGTAACTCAGCACCATATATTCATATGTGCACTGAATTGTTGTTGTTACTATTGTTGTTTTTTAGACTTTGCATGCCATCAGAAGTCAGCAAATTTTTTTAGATAATTCATGTACAATTGATCATCCAATACTTGGCTTATACTGAGCATGCATTACCTGTACTTGCATGTGCGATTATTGTAAGCAGCATGCTCACTTAAATGGTATGTAAATAAAGATTTCAATGTTTTGTATGGCAATTTAGTCACTGGGCTTTCATCCTGTAGACTAGGCAGTTATCAAGGCATGACTGTTGATTGAATGTGGTCATTTCAAACTATGTTGTTGATGTACACCAATAATTTGCAATGAAATTGCCACAGGGTGTGTGCCTCATGGAACCTAACGCAAAACTAATTTAGCTAAAAGTAATTTAATGTTATGGTATTAATAATAATTAGCAGAGCAGATATGCAGTTATTTATGTTAACAGTGCCGTTTATGTGTCATTTATAGGTTGGTATTTCTGTGGAATAGTTTTGTTTACATATTATATGTACATTACATTCAATATGTGGTCTAAAAAAACTGGAAAATGGTCTCTGGAAAAAGAAAACCTCCTGTATGACAAACAAAGAACTTTGATCTGGAAAATTGGGAACTTAACTGAACTGCCAACTTGGACCATCATGTTAATACAGAACTTAAATATCTCGATCAAGTACTAGCAAGAAATGTTGACTCAAAACCTCTCAGAACTCTATCATTATATTGGCCCAGCTTCACCTAACATCAAAGTCATACATAGATATACTGCCGAAACAGAGAACGTAGGAGTCTAACGTTTCCAGCGAAGGCCCTTCATCAAAGAGAAACGTAAAGAGTGTAAACAAACAATGAGCTTATATACGAAAGGTAATCACACTGCCTACGCAGCTGTTACGGATATGCCTATCCTTATAAAAGACAGTAATTAACTAGACGTTATTTGATCACTGAACACTTAATAAGTATACTTGTTACTTAGCATGAGTCAGCTATGATGTCATTTAGTAATTACGTAAATATTTATATATTTTATATAGAATGAAGTATGTTACTATAATTATATACTCTAGAAACTATATAAGCAGCCATCAAACAGTTCTCAGGCATGCATATGTATGAGAGTGAGTTATATGTATCAAAGTGGTTACGAAGTCAGTCCTGGAGTTCCTGCCGTTGGTTTTATTATTCCTTCCTTTTCAAGTCCATACGGATTGTTATACCTGTGCCGGAATCTCCTATTGACTGTTTCATTGTGCGCAGACGACAGATAAGTTTCTGAATTTAGTTTAATTTTAATCTTTATATACATTTTCAATACCTGTTCCAAGTTTCTTGTTAGTTAAATAAATAATTGTAAGAACCAAACAGCTGAGGTTACACATTTTGTTGCGTATAGTGGTCACGTAACAGCAGCACGCTACTTTTATTACACTATTTGGATTAAATAAAGACTGGATGGAGTGTACACAAACACTACCGAATCAAGACAACTGCAACTGAAAAGAAGTGAACAGAAAAAATCAATTTGTCAGCGCCACTATCGTTCCTAGCTTGTGAATTTGGTCTACATCGGAGCAACAGGTCGTGCAGAAGAACACACGCCCGTACTGCTCAAAAGCGCTGGATATAAACTGGACATATTAAAACATTATGCCATTTTATACGGAACAAGACAAGCCTCGGAAGAGCAATCTTCAGTCAACACTTACACAGCATTTTCAACATAAATAACTGTATATCGGCTCTACCAATTGTTAGTTGATAATTTTAACATATACTTTTAACTAATTACCTTTGTAAGATAGTATTAGAGCGAGCATTCCATCATAAATAACCTTTTAGGTGTATATCGGCAGTGACACTTGTGACGGCAGTCTTCTTCAACATAACAGGCTGTGGCGACTTCGTTGCGAATTATTGTTATTCGCTAAACAATATAGTTTGAACCGACTACAAACGATCAACAGCCAGGCTTTGATAAAGTACCTAGCCTACGGGAAGAAAGTCTAGAGACTTAAAAGGCATGCCAAGTTTCAAATCCTCCACTCGCAAACAATCGAACATTATCGAGGTTAAAATAATAATTGCCCTGAATATTCAGTCGTGTTGTCAAAAACCAATGAACAACATTAATCGCGTCCTTACGTTATGTATCTTCTTAACTTACCTTATTTTAGTGTTTTCCATTGTGTACTACTGTGACAAAAAGCTACTATATCTCTTGGTGACTCAGCGCCATGTTCATTTCTGTTTTCCTTTGCCGTTGCCAAGACTGTCAAAGGGCAGTCAAAGTCAAGGTTACGACATTTTACGCGTCTTGATTGGTTAGCACTCTCAAGTTAGCCGATCAGCATTTAGCAACTGCTGCATGGCAACAGCGAAGGAGGAGCCGATGTCGATTTTGCAATGGAGTCGATGTGCGTAAAGTGGCTGTAGAAACCTAAAAAATATGACCATTAGAACTCAGAATCACAGGTGCCAACCCTCACATTTAAGGTAAACACTTTTGGAGGCTATTTAGCATTGTTGGCAGCTTGTCACAAAAAAATACCATCAACGATAACATTTTCGGAACTTGGCCGGCCGTGTACTCCACGCGTGCTGTCTCATTCAGCACTGACCTTCAAGATGTGAGGTAGAACCCATTTCATTTGTCCACCTCCTCCCCGTTGGCTGACCACCATTGTGTTATGATGTGTATTAGAGTATATTCTTTATTATATATTTGGCGTTTTATTGCCCTCACCTTTACTGGGCTCAATCATCAGTTTGCACTATGGACATTAATTAGATAATTTAATTACGAATTTGTAATAAACGCGGCTGCTTTGGTCCAGGGGGACCATAGCCGCCATATTTATTCCATATTGTGTGTACGCGTCTTTTACTAAACAGAGCTCAGGTAATGCAGTGCACATATTAATAGTCAAAGACACGATGGAAAGGCATAAATACATATATACGTTACAACTTATTGGATTCATCTAAGCCGGATATGCCAAAATATTTAAGTTAAAAATTCAATATTGGGCGAGAATAAAGCTCGAGCCTAATATTAAAAATTTGAGACTTTAATATTTTCCACATCGGGCGAAGATGAATCCAATAGGTGTTTTATTATATCGAACAAATAAGCGTGCAATTGGCAAGTAAATATACCTTGTGCACCTGTCCAAAGGTTGCTGCCCAATATGTAGTTGCTCTAACATCGTCAAATATTGGGCTGGCACGTGACGCTAATGTAGATAGACATTTGATTGGACAATTAATTGTGAGGGTATAATAAACATAGTCATGTATTCTAATGTTCTCTGTGTTAGTATCACGGTGATAGCTACCACAAGTGGAGTGTGGATATTCTTGCGAGTGCATGTAAAAGGGCACAGAGTTTAAACTAAATATTAAATACTAAAATACACGTACTACATACACTATGAAAAACTTATTAACCTGATCTAGGAAAATGTGCAATGATATGGTGAACGTATGCATCAAGTGACTGGTCATTAACTCGCATAGGATCTCTAGTCTTGTCACACACAATTCATGATCCTCTTTCCTTGACGACTGTTGTAGAATCATGATAATTTGTTCTACTGCATTTCGTAGCTCCATTGTATAGTTCTTATTCATATCTGTCGCAAATGAGAATTATAAAAAATGAGAATTATAAAAAAGTAGATTGTTGTTCTTGGCCTTTTTATATGTAATTGTGGACAGATTGTCATCTGTTTGTATTATTACTATATATTATTATCAACATAACCATTATTGTTATTGTTATCATTAGTGTTATCATTATTTTAATTATTATAATAATCTTTATATAATCATTATTACAAAGGTATTATTACGTTATTATTATTATTATATATTAATGATATGCATTTCCATAACTATATATATAGTCAATCTCAAAACGTTTCTTATGTAATTAGAAAGATAGAACATTTATTATTTTTACTTATTTGACAATTCATATACACATATTAACCATTAAACATAACAGCCAATTGCGCACAATGACATATTGAGTTGGTGAATTATATACATGATCTTTATATTTGATAATGGTCAAAGAATATCACATTCTTACATATAACTGTGAGCAGCGCATAATATGGTTCATATTGTCATATATACTCAGTGCACAGTCTACAACGGCCAAGTATGAGATAATAATTATGAAGCAAACGCGGAAGGTCCCATGGGATTGGAAAAGCTTTGTCTATTGATCTTAGAATAGCTATTGTCGACGACTATTAAAAATAACCTTGACTTGACTGAACTCATACTTGTCAGGTAGGAGTTGACACAATGCAAACAACGACCAAAACTCGGCGCGCTTATCTGCAACCAGCATAGGAAAAAATAAACAGGAAAGCTTCTTACCTTGGCGCAATACACAAAACAATATAAAATGTTTGAATATAATTTCGAGCAGCGCATATTATGTTTTATATTGTCATATATACTCAGCGCACAGTCTATTTCAAACAGAGAAGTAATATTTCATAAACGAGTGCGAGTGTTTTACCAGGGTTTCCAAACACGCGAGAACAATTGAATTCACGAGGCTGTTCACCAAGCGATTTTTATAATTGTTCTCGAGAGTTTGTAAAACACGAAAGGCAATGAAAACACGAGGCCGGTACGGCCGAGTGGTTTTTGTTGTCTTGAGTGTTTTACAAACTCGAGAGGACAATTATGAAAATCGCGCGGTGGACAGTCGAGTGAATTCAATTGTTCTCACGTGTTTGGAAACCCTGGTAAAACGCGAGCCACGAGTTTATGAAATAACTTCTCAGTTGACAATAGTCTATTGTTGTAGAATTCCCTAATTAGATGGCGTGCTATTATATAACCTAACTTAATGTGTTTCTGTGTTGAGTTTTGCATTTATAATTTAGAATTGTGGTAATAATACAGTTTTCTTTGTTTTGACTGTTTTTATAATTTAGAAATGTTGTAATGTACGCTTTTTATTGTTTAAAGCGTTTATTATCTAATTTCCTAATTATTAATTCAATTTTTCGTTTATTACCGGGGTTTCGCAACTCACGCACGTGACGAAACATGTGTTTTTGATTGGCTAATTAGCTCATGAATTATTCATGAATTTGAAAAGGTAAGACCTTGTATATAAATGTATCAATCAAATGACAGCTGTTAAAATACAAGCATAAATTTCAGCTACAGAAGCGTTAAAGTCAGTCTACTTACCTTAGCTGTATACGGCTTCAGAAAACGAAGACAGAGAAATAGAGCAGAATACGACGCGTTTGTTTGGTGAAAATTTTCTGCCTGGAAAATCCCTCGTGGTCGGAAGTTGCATGACAGTTTACAGATGATTTTGAAGCCCCCTGCTGCTTTCTTAAGTCGTTTCACTTTTAGTTGAGTCGTTTCAATTTTGGTTAAGTCGTTTGATGACACACTGATTGACATGACAGCTTCATACGTTCCGCCGTTAATCATTAAACCAATACAAATTCGCAAACAATGGAGTCATTTTACAATTAGTTGGCCCATTTCAAAACTAGCGGGGTTATGTCATTTCTAATTGTGTTGAATCCTTTCTGTTTAACATGAGTCATTCCAGTACGAAACATGAAGTAATTTGAATTTAAGACGAGTCATTTGTGTTCTTGTTGAATCGTTTTGAAATAGACTATTCTGTTTCACTAACGTAGTATTTTTGGTGGTAATGACCGCCCATAAGTTAGTTTTGGCACCCAAATCAAGATACATTACTTTCTCCACTCACAAAGGTGTGAAGAGATACAAGGGATTAAACTTTGGTACCTCTTCAGCTGCTGAAATTTTTTCAGCATTTTTTCGGACTTGTCTCAATGGATTTGTCAAAAGCATTTGACTCCATGCCGCACGATCTTCTTATATTAAAACTACAGGAATATGGTGTCAACGGAAAAACAATAAGCTTGATTAAAAATTACCTCTGCAATCGATACCAAAGAGTGAAACTAAACGATAAGTATTCAACATGGCAAAAGTTATCAAAGGGTGTCCCACAAGGGACAATCTTGGGACCATTGCTGTTTAATATCTTCATGATGACTTAACGTATACAATTAAACAGTGCGCTCTAAGTACATATGCAGATGACACACAAATATTTCACACTGAAAAAGATCTGACAAAATTAAAACTTGCTATAGACAGCGATTTACGTCGCGCCGATGCATGGTTTGACCAAAACAGAATGAAGAGAAACGCGGCAAAATATCAGGCAATGATTATTGGCAAAACCAAGGAGCCCATCAAGTTCAAAACCGGAGATGGAGATATTCCAACAACCAACGAAATTGAACTTCTAGGAGTAACAATCGATGACAAACTAAAATTCGAGGGACAAGTCAGCAAAATATGCAGAAAAGTGAATCAAAAAATATCTGTCTTGAAACGTATGAAGAAGATGTTGCCGATTGAAGTAAAAAAGGACCTATATCGCGCATTTATTTTACCGCATTTTACATACTGCTCTGAAACATGGCATAATTGCAGTAAAAGATGTGCAACAAAGCTGGAAAAACTTAATGAACGGGCCATCCGCCTCGTATTCAATGATAGAAACACATCATATGAAACCCAAGAACATGGGGCTTTTAACGCTCTCAAACGAACGGCTCTGTAAAATAGTAAAAACTGTCTTTAATGCTTTAACCAACTCAAGGTCTCCTACTACAATACAAGAACTACTATCAAAGCGCAATTCTCACTACGATCTTCGATGGTCGAACATACTAGAACTTCCTAAAGTACAAACAACAACATATGGACTAAAATCATGGCGCTACACTGCTGCGAAACTTTGGAACTCACTGCCAGAACCTGCGAGAGAAACAAACAATTTTAATTTATTTATCAAATTGATACGAAACTTGGACGCAGAATAAATTAAATACTTTACATTATTCATTATATAGAACAAATTTCTGAAAATTTATAATAGATTAGTATTTTATAGTTCATATTAGTTATATTTTTATCTAAATAGTGGCATGCCTGTAAACTAACTGGATTAGCTAAGCACATTTGATCACTTTAAATAAAATTGTATTGTATTGTAAGGTGCCCTGAACATCAGTGATGACATTATCATCTTTGGAAAGACAACGGCAGAACACGACCTCGCCCTAGCATAAACCTTTCAACGCCTGAGTGAAAAAGGTCACTCTGAATCCAGAAAAATGTGTCTTTGATAAAGATCACCTCAACTTCTTTGGATGCACTTTCGGTCCAGCAGGAATGTCACCCAACCCAAAGAAAGTGCAAGCAATAAGAGATCATCTCCACCGAACCTATACGTTTATGGTGCACCATTTACTCTAGTAACAGATCACAAGCCACTAGTTTACATCTTCAGCAATCCTAAAGCAAAACCTCCTGCACGACTAGAACGCTGGAGTCTACACCTGCAACCGTACAATTTCACCATTCGTTACGAACCTGGAAAAAAACAAGCCTGCAGACTATATGTCGTGTCATCCCATACCAAATCAACCACAGCGTGAGCGCAATATCACTGAAGAATACGGACAACAGCCGCTGTACCAAATGCTACGACCCTAGCCGAAGCCCAAGAAGCCACTTCAAGTGATCCTACATTACAAAAGTTAGCTGAATTAATCTGCTCACAACAATGGCATTCAATTTTGAAACAGAATGCAAACGCCACCAGTGGTACTTCACTGATTGATTTGAAAGACCTGAAAGCATTTCACAAAATTCGCCATGAGTTGACCATGTCTACCTGGTAGCCTACCGTATGCCTGCTAGCCTACGTTCCAGAGCTCTAAGCCTAGCCCATGAAGGACATCAAGGCCTCATTAAAACGAAACAACTACTTCGTGAAAAGGTATGGTTCCCTCGGATAGAGCATTCTACCATGATCAAACAAAAACAATGTCTTCCTTGTCTAGCTGCAACCTCAGAAAACCGGCAAGAACCACTTCAAATGTCACCACTTCCCAATGGGCCCTGGAAAAGTGTTGGTGCTGATTTTTATGGACGCCTTACAAATGGTCAAACTAATGGTTGTCATTGATGAGTATTCACGCTATCCGGAAGTCGAAACAGTCTCTTCCACCTCTGCCACAGCTGTCATACCTAAATTAGATAAAATTTTCGCTGCACATGGAATTCCTGAACAACTAAAAACTGATAATGGCCCTCCATTTAATAGTCATTCTTTCAAAGTTTTTGCCAACGAACTTGGTTTCATGCATAGAAGAATCACACCACTATGACCAAAAGTGAATGCAGAGGCTGAGCGCTTCATGTGCATGCTTGGTAAAGCAATTCGCACAGCACGCACCGAAGGAAAAACTCCACAAATTTCTAAGAAATTATCGTTCCATACCTCATCCAACAACAGGATTTTCACCAGCAGAATCATTGATGGGTCACAAGATTAAAACCAAACTTCCTGAAATGCCTACTACCCATCCAACTCACCCTTCTATTTCCACCAGAGATTCTTCTATCAAACAGAAGATGAAAACCTATGCTGATGAAGGAAATCATGCCAAGTCAGGCAATTTCACTGTTGGAGACCTTGTACTGCCCAAGCAACGGGAAAAGAATAAATTCTCCACTCCGTTTCAGCCTCAGCCATTCAGAGTCATTGAAGTAAAAGGGTCCATGATTACTGCAACGTCAAAGGGGACAAAGATTACCCGGAATTCCTCCCATTTCAAAAACTGTTACCTCCAGATATTGATCGGTCCATACCTGTACCACAAATGCACACAGAAGGAGGGGGAAAAAATAATATAAATCCTAGTTCCAGATCTGATCTATCAAACAATGATGAAAATCGTCGATATTCTATCAGATGCAGTCGGAATACAAGACCAGACTACTACAAGGCGTGAACTGTTTATGTACTATGATTTGTATATAATTCCTATGTACATTTACTTTCATTGAACCATTAACTAATGAAGTTTAAATTATAGTCATTCATTCATTCATTCATTCATTCATTCATTCATTCATTCATTCATTCATTCATTCATTCATTCATTCATTCATTCATTAAGGATGGAAGGGATGTAATGTTGAGTTGTATTTAGTAACCAATCAGAATGGACCAGTTGGTGGGAAAAGGACACATGTTAGTGCCAGCGTGGGAGTAAGAAGGCAAATATAGAGTACTGTGATTTAGTTTATATATTGTGAATAAGTAATAAAGAATTAGAACATTATACCTGTTGATTTGCTTTTGGCCAAACCGGGGTGATTTTTCCGTGAACGAATCCTTTCTCTTTGGAAAATTGGGCAGATGCATCACTTTGGAATGGAGTGCCATTGTCCGTCTTAACTTCTTCCGCGATGCCATGTATCGCAAAAATGCTTTCAAACGCCAGAATAACTGTTTCTGCAGAAGTGCTTCTTACGATGTCAATTTCAGGATAACGAGAATAAGCATTTAACATGACCAACACCAACTCTCCATTGGGAAACGGGCCACATAAATCTGCTGATACTTGAACCCATGATCCTTTTGGAAGTGGTGACATTTCTATCGGATCTCGTGTAGCTCTACTCGTACTCGCTTCACACGGTAAGCAATCTGAAACATGGTTTTCTACGAGTTTATCTATTCCCGGGAACCATACCTTAGATCTTAATAATTTCTTGGTCTTGACAATCTCCAAGTGACCTTCATGGCAAATTTCAACGACTCTGTTTCTCAGCTTGTCAGGAACGACAATTCGACTTCCTCGTCGGATTATTCCTTCAACGTAGGTTAGTTCGGTGAATATGGTTGAGAAATGACTGGTAAAAGGATCTTTTCGGCAATCTCGAATTCTGCCATCCGGAATGTAACATATCAGCTTGGTCAACCCTTGATCTTCTCTGGTAGCTTGCTGAATTTCTGTCAGGGTGAGAGACTTTGGAAAGGTATCTTCAATGATTTGATGTACGACATCAGTTCTGGAAATACTTTCTTTTCCTTCGCTGGTAGATACTGGAACTGCGTGTCTGGAAAGATAATCGGCAGTGTTATTCTTCCCTGGACAACAATACCCATCGTTCAATTCTCAGCGGTGGATTACTGGTAGGATTGTTAAATAAGGGAATCATGGGTTTGTGGTCTGTTTGTACTCCCAATTAAGTATCGATAACAACGCTCGCATTCCCATCTAATTGCAAGTGCTTCCCTCTCCATTTGTGAATACCTTTTCTCTGTTTCAGTCAGGCTTCTGCTTGCACATTCTACTGGTTGCCATCGATCTTGCTTCTTTTTCTGCAACAGAATGAGACTTAATCCATTTAGTCCTGCATCAACTTGCAACTTCGTTTCGCATCCAATTTTGTGATATCCTAGCACACTATCACATGACAATGCTTCTTTGAGGTCTTCGAATGACTTCTATCTGTTGGTCCATTTCCAGTTCACATTCTTGTGAGTTAACTGGCGTAAGGGTGCCGTAATTTCCGGAAAATTGGAATGAACTGTGCAGAGTATTGTGCCATACCAAGTAATGATCTAACTTTGGCAGAATTCTTTGGTGGATCCATCTGTTTTAATGCATAAACCTTGGTTGGTGCTGATTTCACTCCTTCTGCAGAAAACTCTATCTCTGGTAGGCGGAACTTGCATTTCATTGCATTGAACGTCAGGCCACACTCTTGAAAATGCTTGAGAAGAGATTCCAAGGCTTTATCGTGTTCGTTGTCACTACGTCCATATACAATAAAGTCATCTCTTATGTGTAAAACACCGTCTAATCCTTCCATTGTGTCATCCATAGCTTTGTCAAAGATATCTTGGGCTGAAATGGTACCATAGCTGAAACATGTATATCTCATATTCTGCTCTGTTCCATAGAACGTAGTAAGATGTCGACTCTCTTTGTCCACCTCTAACTGATGGTATCCTTTATTCATGTCCAAGACACTGAAAACTTCGCCCCCTTCCAGCTTGAACATAACATCACTGATCGTTGGAACTTCTTTAACTGGCCTCTTTATTGCTGTATTAGGTACTCGCATATCAGAACAGTATCGTATAGCCTCTGGGTTGTGTGGTTTCGGGGCTATCATTGGGTTCGTACACCATGTAGTATATTGGTCGTCTGGAACATATTCAGTAACTTCCAATTTTTTTAGTCGATGTTCTTCTGCTTTTGCTTTTCTTCCTAAATTGTAAGGAATTCTTCGCTGTTTCTGCACCACCGGAGTGATTGTCTCATCTACCATCAACTTTGCTTTGATTTTCTTGTGCTTCCCCAACCCCGTGAAAACATCTTTGTATGTATCCAGGAGCTGTTTGGCTATTGGATCTTTTATCCCATCTTTACTTGATGAGCTCGGTTTTGCTGTGGTGGACTGGATCCGAGTAGAATTTGTTATCTTCAGAACCCCGAGTTTCACACTTGTTTTCAAACTTAGAAGTGGTCTTGACATTATCTTTCCTTTAGCAACTGGGAAACTTGTGGTTGTTTTCATACCAGTACTTATGCTTTCCACTTCAGCTTCAAAACTGCCAACCAACAGAATGGTGTCAGCTGATTCAAGTGTTATTTTCTTCTCTAAAGCATTTTAAGTAGCTCGAACCGTTCTTCATCAATAATATTAGAGAGCTTAAGCATATTACGCGTTTTTGAGACATGGACGGTGACCGGAAGAACAGGAATACAATACAGAACTACTGAACCGCGTATTCTTTGAAAAGACTTTTTTACCCAAAACAAAGGCTATGAATAATCACATATCTAGGCTGTTAGCTAACAAGCTAAAATTTCATCCTTATATAAAAATACAGATCCTTTATTTTATATTGTAATGTAAAAAAATTATCCCCCTCAAAATACAAGTTTCAGTCTACTTTAAAAGCATGTCTATTGTAGTAAAACAACGATGACAGGCCTCAACGTTCTAGAAGTTCCCGTCGTCTCAAGAACGTGAAAATGCTCTCAATGACGTCTTCTGTAGAACGACGATGGCGTTCTCTTTGCTCTTGGAATTTTAAATTGCTCATTATTGTTTTGAATGCAAAATGCTATTGAATTCAATCGCCGTCCGTGGCTCTAAAACGCCTGTATGCTTAAGCTCTCTATTGGCTGTTGAACACGAATCTGCCCCCACTTGACCTTTAATACCATTTATTTTCACTGGGGTCGTAGGTAACACCTTGCTAGGCTTGCTGGTTCTCGTTTTAAAAACAAAATCCGAGGCCGAGGTGTTGTCATCCTGGGCTTGCTCTGCCTTAGGCTTCTTTTCACTTATGTATTTCGCATTATTTCTGATTGATACTCTTCGTTGTCGAAACGTTGGTTGCCTTTTCCCAGCTTGACATACTTTTGCAGACAAATCTTTGAGCAGTTGTTGCACTTCTTTCCTGTTGCCGGGCATGAAGCTCTCTGGCCGTTATGGTAGAATCCACAATAGGAACACGGTTTGTCCTTTTGTCATTGCTGTTGACTTTGCGGTTCATCTCTTCTTCGTTGGCTTCCCCAGGACTTAGTGTAACACGATTTGTTTTCATCTATTCGATTGACCACATTAATTTCTTGCCGATTCAACTGCAGAGACTGTTCGATTGATTTGGCTTGTCTGTCAATGTCTTCTTTGTTTGCTGCATGCTTGCGTAATTCATTGAGAGAATAACCTTTGACCATTGCATCTCAGTGAAGTCTTGCATCGGTCATCGTCTGTAAAATTGGGCTTCGAATAACATCATGCGCCTCCATAAACCCACACTTGGCAGCTTGAATTCTCAGTCGAACATAATACTGAGCACTTGACTCATCGCTTCTCTGGACCATCTCGGCAAACTTGCTACGGGCACTGTCCAAATATATCAACGGAACGAAATAATTATCTAACTTGGCAATAATCTTTTCCGAATTCATTATGCTGTACTCCCTCTGGCGCTGATACATTTTGTAGACTCAATGAACTCTCGTACCAATTTGCCACCATATATATTAATCGCATCTATTCGATCTTGAACACCATCGATATGGAAATATCTGAACCTACAATCAGTGACAAAACTGTTCGGGCAGCACTCATTTTCACAGCAATTACACCCCCGCGCCCCCTTTCAATGTTGTAACATACCTGCCGAACTCGATACGTCCTACTCAAAACGTGCTATCAGAGAGCAACATTGCTTAGGGGGAGAGGGGGGAAATTCGTTCGCTCAACGACTTTTTTATTCACAAGCATTGGTTTTAATATATTTTTTCAGAGTGCCCGAAGAGGTTTTGTCACTGATTGTGACATATTTTGGCCTTTGCACACATGCAAAAAAACGAAGGGAAGACGGATATGGCTGAGTTTATTGTGAATCGTGGTTCAAAGGTCGTTAATGAGGTCATAGCCACCGCATGGGAGATGGAAGAGGCAAAGACTGCACAAGAGCGCATGGCAAAGTCGCGTATGGAAATCCTACGGGAGGCGAGAGGTGAGACATGCAAGTGTGAACCAACATCACAGTGGCACGGCTTTGCGTTACAATTGCTCGAAAATAACGGAATCTCCTGTGAGTCATTCGCCAACGCAGTCGAAGAATTACTGCGTGAAGGACGAGGCAAATATCGAAACATCATGCTCACCGGACCGGCGAATTGTGGAAAAACGTTCCTACTAAATCCACTGAACACCATTTTTAAAACATTTACAAATCCCGCTTCAACTAGTTTTGCCTGGGTTGGAGCTGAGCAAGCTGAGGTGGTATTTTTAAATGATTTTCGGTGGTCACCGCAAATTATCAATTTCAATAAAAGGCATAAGATGTCCTTATACATTCCCTCAGTGGTAGCATGTGGTAGCATGTCGTAATTTTCGTTCATTGTAAACTTCTCTGCAAAGATGTTTAGTTAGTAATGATGACAATATCATAGAGCCACTCGCATCAATAGTTGTGCTGTAACTTAAAATATATTGTATGTTTTTACATATTATCTTAATGGTTGCGTGTGGTTGCGTGTCATAAATTGCGCTTTATATTAATTTGATACACTTCCGCATAAACATGTGAGAATAGCAGAACAAGGACATTGTTTATGAGGACATTTATTAACAGTATAATGTATTTCATTTAATATTTAGTACGATGACCATTACATTTACAAACACTTTTTATTCTGTGCGGCATGCTGGCTATTGTTTTATCGATGTATTCTTTTGAAACAGACCAGATATTGCGTTTCACTCTGTCGACAAATTGATCCCATGTTTCACGATTGATACTTTTCTGTTTCACCTCTGCATCCAGTTGTTTCCGCACAGTATGGAAAACATTTTCAATAGGATTCAGGTCAGGGAACCTAGCCGGTATTACTTGCATTGTCGCCTTCACTGAACGGTAAAGCCCGCTTCGCTTTCGCTGATGTTTGCGATGGATCATTGTCCATGACGAACGAGCGTGAATCATTTTCACCCTTTCCAGCAATCTCAAAGAGAATAGGAAAATGTCGTCGAATGAAACGTGCGAAGTATGTTCCAGACATTCTCTCATAAGGCTCTGCGCAAATCACGCCGTGTCCATAACATATCACGACTATTAAGTGCAAACGCTTTCCAGCCGGTAGTTCCTTATTGCCTTTGGTGGTTAGTTTCAAACCCTCGTTTCTCTTTCTCCATATACGACCCTTTGGTTCAGCTGCGTCACTTAGCGGATTGCGTTTATAAACAAAAGAAACCCCATCCAAATAGAATGCAACATCTTTCGTCCAATAATCACCTGGCTTCTTTAACATTGGTCTTGCAAACTTTCTCCGCTCAGTTTTTAAATCGTTTCTTGTTAGAACTCCCTTCTTCCGACTGTTGTAGAAACCATAGCCTAGCTTTCTTATGTACCTAACGAAGGTCCGATAACTTGCCCGGTTTATGTCTATTCCACTGGTTTGAACCACCTCCATCACGGTAAAGTTCGTATCTGTCTCCCTTAATATTTTCACGGCACGCTGTAACCTTCGCTTATCGCGGTCATTTAAAATTTCAGGCCCGGCCACCAGCCTTGGAAAAAGTTTTATTGTCTTCTTTGTCTCCTCTTTCCTCTGCCTTCTTAATCACATCAAAAACACTTGATTTTGAAATCTTTGCTATGGATGCAATTTTCCGTTGAGAATACTTCTTCTCATGGTTCAAAAGTAAAACTAATGCCCGTTGCTCGGGCCGCAACGGCTTGCGAAACACCATTTTGGTCATTGAATTAATTTTAAATCATCATTATGACGTCATATAATGAACGTCTTACAAAAGATGTTAGTTGGATACATGCAATATACTCTCTATAGTCATATCACCCATTTTTGTGTGCATTCATATCATTTAGGCAATGCAGTAAACAAAACACTTCCGAATATTCCCCCCAAAATATCGCAGACAATCAGTGACAAAACTGTTCGGGCAGCACTCATTTTCACAGCAATTACACCCCCGCGCCCCCTTTCAATGTTGTAACATACCTGCCGAACTCGATACGTCCTACTCAAAACGTGCTATCAGAGAGCAACATTGCTTAGGGGGAGAGGGGGGAAATTCGTTCGCTCAACGACTTTTTTATTCACAAGCATTGGTTTTAATATATTTTTTCAGAGTGCCCGAAGAGGTTTTGTCACTGATTGTAGTCATTATATCCTTTTTCCATTTCTCCCAAAGTCGACCGGTTTCATCGGGATTCTCACTCGGAGAGAATGGCTTCATCTTTATGTTTTGTGGACCTTTCATCGGGATTCCTGAATCTACCATTGACTTCGATATTGAGCCTTCTGTCTCTTTCTGCTTCGCCTTTGACATACTTAGCTCATCCTCGTCACCAAATATAGTGTCATGACTCAACGCTCCTATATTTATACAAGAAGAGTTAATCTGAATATGCAAATACTTTAACTTATAATAATACATAAATTACTCGCCTTAATTTTACACGTAGTCGAAGCAGATATACCAAAGCAAATGCAGAACTCTACTCTACTCTACTCTAGAACTCTACGACAATTCTAGTCGGGGAAGACCACGAACAAAGGTTGTATCACATAGAAGGTGTGATCGAGAGCCATCTAGAATACCTTTGAAGAGAATAGTTAATCTGATGAGGGAAAATAAGCAGCATAGACATGAAATAAAATCGTTAATAAAACGTTTTATCGCGAATCATCCTCGTGGCATTATTTGCTCTCAACAAGTAAAGAAAGGATGTTCTTCACCAACAAACAAATAAATTTGCATCGTGGAAGATTAACCAGCCTCGTTTTAAAAAGACATACAGATTTATATCAAAAGTTCAAGACAAACCTCAAATTATTCAACCCACAAAACTTTAGAACGAGAAAACACAAATTATCCTTGTCAAACAGAGTTATAATTTGGTCTAGTAAGCGTGATTGTCAATGAGTAAAAACATCTAATAGACTTTCCCTGATCATGTGTGGTGACATTGAATTAAATCCAGGCCCTGTTAACTCATCAACAAAGGAATAATGCTCTAACAGGATATCATATATAAACTCTTCAATGTCATTGTTAACAAATAGGCAAAATCTCAAATTGGTCTGAGACCAGTAAATGTGATTGTAATTGTTTCTGTCCTAGTGTAAGTCACCAGGTTTATAGCACAGAAGCTCACCATTTGCAAATACGTGCTCTTGCAATTCAGCATTTGATAAACTTTCCAGAACACTTTATTGAAAGTAATACAACCAGTCCTGATTGCAATATTTACAGAATGTCTAGTGAATGTACATGGACTGATCATATTATTATACAAGCAGTTGCAGATTCTCGTCATTTAACAATTCAATCACTGAGGCTGCACTAAATTTTACGGAGACTGCTGTCGTACATCCTGTAAACAATCAGGGAAATACAAGGCATATTCATGTTGGAGATCTAGATGAAGTTCATAATGTTTCAACTACTCGTATGAACCAGCCTGTTACTCATGTTTCAACTATCGTATGAACCAGCCTGTTACTCATCCCAAAACGTCTGATAGACCTGCTTCTAAAAAAATGTGTTTCTTCGAAAACTAGAAAAGATTACACGAGCGAATATATGAAAAAAGGAGATTGAATAATCAGTTTGGAAATGAGGAAAATGAAAGAAAAAAGATGTATAAGACATTCAAACTTTTAAATCCTGAGGAAGTTAAGGAATCATTGCAAAAAGCCAATTTATCATACAGACAATCAAATCTTGAGAAAGTTAAGGAATCATCGCGAAAAGCCAATGTGTCATACAGACAATCCAATCCTAAGAAAATTAAAAAATCTCTTTCCAGAAAGCAAACGTAACATACAGGCAATTAAATCCTGAGAAAGTGAAAGAATCTCAGAGAAAGAAGTTTATGAAAATAAAATTAGCAGCAAATGTGGGTGAAACGGAAGTGCTAAGACAAAAAATATTTATAAATAGTTTTGATGTAGATAAAGGTTGTAGATAAAGGTACTTGTGAACCTGATAAGCCCATACCTAAATTGAGTATGTCAGAAGCTATTGAATTATTTCATAAGAATATGTTTGCACATGTTGTGACCAATTATGGTACAAATCCTCTGTGACAAAATGCAATCTGGCTATGTATAAATCATGTTCAAAAGAAATACTTAAGTTATGTGTTGTTACTGGTCTTAAGAGTATAGGTGATACTGAATGGATTTGTTCTACATGCCATTCTAACGTAAAAATTGATAAGCTGCCTAGTTGTGCAAAAGCAAATAAAATGAATTTTCCAATTAAGCCTAATGCATTAAAAAATTTAACTCCGCTTGAGGAAAGATTAGTATCACCAAGAATACCCTTTATGCAACTAAGAGAATTACCAAGTAGAGGTCAGTTGAGTATTCGTGGCAATGCAGTTAATGTACTACGTGATGTTAAATTCAACAGTAAGTGTTCTGCCCAGCCCAATAAATGAATCGCAAACTATCCCAATAAAACTTAAAAGACGTCTCAGTTACAAACATTATCAATTTCAGAATATGACTGGCTAAAGTTTTAGAAGCAGCTGAATATTTAGTAAGCACGAGTGATCTGTTTAAAAACGAGGGAGTACAAGTATCAGATAGTTGGTTAACAAACTTAAATAAAAATAGCCCAGAGTGGTCAGAATTTATTACCGGTAACAAAACAAGTGCCGATAAGTCAGATTCTTTGCATAAAACTCATGAAAAACAAAATCTATGTGCAACTGATGATTCAATTGACAATCATGATACTGATGATGAATGGTGTGAAGATCAAATTGGACAGCCATCAGGAGTAGTATAGAACTTGAGGCTGCCGGCGCACTTTTTATTTTTTTGCCAAAAACAGCCTCATAATGATGGAATTCAGCGAGAAGGGTTGTTTGAAACGGTGAGCTTTTTTTTTTTTTTTAAGTATAAGCAAAAGGGACGAAAAGAGACCCAAACCAAAAAAAAAAAATCCTAGAATTCATCAAGAAAGGGTGTTTGAAAGGGTGGGTTGTTTTCCCACTTTTCAAAGTATAAGCAGACGGGAGAGTGGGTTTTTTGTGGCCCCGACCCCAGAGCGGTTTTAACACACCTTACTTACTCCCCGATTTCTGTTCAGTTACTTTTGTTTTGTGTTGATACACATGTTTTCCCACAGTTATACCTCCGGATAGCAGTCCGAGACATATGTACGGTGTGATCATGGCTACAACTTTACCAACGTCACTCTTTAACAGTTTGTCTTTTTGTAATCATAACAATTTTAATATGGAGGAATTTGAATTTAAACCATTAGATCCAGATCATGACCCGGACCCAGATCCTGAAAATGATCAGGACGAGACAGATTTTGGGGGTACTGATGCTTTGGAGAACTTTTCAAAGTATAGTAATAGTGTTGGATCTGGTCATGTTATTGATGGTCCCATTGTAAATAATATGTCAGAAGCTAGAGCTGAGAGGGTAAGAAGAAGGGTTGCATATAGAGACTGTGAGGATTTTTTCGTAAATATACTAGAGCTGGAACCACAATGTGCAGACCCACTGTTTATTGACTATCTGATTGATAATAACATATTAAGTATATCCAGGGAGTTTAGTGGGTCTGGTTTAGTTATCGATTATTCTGTGAAACATTTGGGAGGTGATAATCTACTAAGGGATGGTATCAGAACACACTATGATGAGTGGACTAAGGCAAACCTAAGTAAGAAACTGAGGAAGGCTGGAATTGTAACTGCCATTGGTTTAGGAGCGGTTGCATTAGTAACTGGTTTGTCTGTGGGTCTAACCAGGAAGGGATTTGATATAGTTCATCAGGCTAAGAAATGGGAAAAGTTACATCCATCGGAGAGAAGAGACACGGTACCGTGGACAGAAATACAAACAGCTGGTGGTAAGGTAATTGTTTTCGCTGGGGAGTATTTAATAGTGTTTATCATGGCGGCTGGATTATTTTCCTATCGTTACACTAAGAGAGAGTAATCTACAAACATAAGTGGGTAAAAATATATACCTTACCGGCTACAATTGGCTTTTGTTAGTTGTAATCGGTTTCTGTTGGATACGATCAGCTTTTGTCAGCTACAATCAGCTTTTGCCAGCTGTAATCGGCTTCTGTTGACTACAATCGGCTTTTGCCAGCTGTAATCGGTTTCTGTTGACTACAATCGCTTTTGCCGGCTACAATCGGCTTTTGCCGGCTACAATCGACTTTTGTTGGCTACAATCGGCTTTTGCCGGCTACAATCGGTTCCCGACTGCTACAATCGGTTCCCGACTGCTACAATCGGTTTCCGATGGGTACAATCGGTTCCCGACTGCTACAATCGGTTTCCGATGGGTACAATCGGTTCCCGACTGCTACAATCGGTTTCCGATGGGTACAATCGGTTCCCGACTGCTACAATCGGTTTCCGATGGGTACAATCGGTTCCCGACTGCTACAATCGGTTTCCGATGGGTACAATCGGTTTCCGACTGCTACAATCGGTTTCCGATGGGTACAATCGGTTTCCGATTGCTACAGTCGGTTTCCGATGGGTACAATCGGTTTCCGATGGGTACAATCGGTTTCTGATGGTGAAGATTTAAGGTTTTAACGCGACACGCTTTCTTATCGTTTGTGGAAGTCGACAAACAACCAACTACAACTACCATCCGACCAGACGTTCGCCAAAACTTTGGCCCGGACATTCTGAGACTGTACCAAAAGAAGAAGGATGAGGAGGCAAAGGTGTTGAGACAGCTTAGCGATGTGAGGGAGAAGAAGGCTGTTCAGGAGAGAAAGGAACGCTGTCTGGAGGCCAACCTCAATCAGATAAGAATGAACATGAAGGAGATGGCTCCCCATGTTCAGACAGAATTGGGATTATAGTTTTGACTGTGATCTGAGACGGTCCTTCTCCACGAGAGGAAGCGCGTTCGTGACTTTCGTGGAGTCGTAAACACCCACTATTTAGTTAGGTGTTCTGATGAGGCTTGATATCAGCCGAAACGACTCTATGAAATGATGCTTTTATGTCCGTACGCGTAGGAACTAATCCCGTCTTCCAGCAGGTATCTCTTGTCGTCAAAGCATGAGAGTGATATTTTAATTATCTCATAACTACCTAACTCATGATTTACACTTCGAATTGTTTTCATTTTCTGAAACACTTGTTTCTTACCAAATAGTGTGTCTTTGTAGTTCTCGTGTTTAATTTGTTTCTTAGTGACACTCTTTTGAATTCCCTTCGCGGTTTTGCCACCTGCTCCGTTGTCTTTTAAGTATAAATACATTTTACTTCTGAGACCAACGAACTCAGCTATAGGAACGCCAGCCGCTTCGTCCTTCATTTTCCCAATGACTTTTTTGTTCGAATTGTTGTAGTAAGGTGAGCTCTCTGAATAGTTCGAGTTATCGAAAATATTTTTATTAGCCCAGAAGTCTTTATAAACGTCTTCTGTTTCGATTTCGTATGTCAGGCTGTCCGTATGTGTAAACAACAACTTAGCATCGTTTCCATATTTTTCTAATATATAGTTGTAATGGAAATCGTACATCAATACCTTCGATAGATCTAGAATATACATACCGACATACGCCGGTCGGTTTAACGTAAGAACTTCCTTAATTTTGTGAACGGCAACCAGGTTTTCGTTGAATATTTTAGCGGATACGAAGGTTGGTTTGGAAGCCAGCCTCAACAGCTTTTCTTCACACGTGACCAACCGGACATCTACGCGCTTTCTCAGGTTTTCCATTGTTTTACCGAAGACGCTGTTGTTCATCTTGAAGAAGTCCTTTTCAAAGGCGTTCCTGGCAGCAGTTCTCTTCACCGTGTTGAAGTCGATGTACTGCTTCAGCCACTCCGATTGATTGAACAACAAAACCCGGTGAACTTTCTTCACTCTTATTCCAAGCCTAACGTACAGCTGTAGGTTTCTATAGTGGACGACATACCTTTCCTTTCCCATCAGGTTGGTTATCAGCTTACTGACACCACCAACGCTGACACCGAACTTCCTTTTAATCTCAGAACAATACTCCGACAACATATCTTCCCGTATTTCCATCTTCTCAGGGGCTAATGGGTAGTCGTTGTGTAGATCGTGGAGTTCAGGAGGATACTCAAGATCAACCTCAAGTATCATCCCAGTTCGACTGTCATTTTCCGGAAGTTCCCAGGCTAGGTTTCTCAGCTTAGATTCACTCATCCACTTAAATCCACCAGTCGGAAGGCACTGACTCATGGCCCAACCATACAGATTATTGGCGTCCAGATACATTATATACTTTACAGCCTCGTCCTCACTATACCCCTTCATATATGGGTTGTTGGCTTTCCCATATCTGTTGGCTATGTAACTAACACCACCTCTGAATCCTTTCTCAATGAACTGGAACATGTCGATGTCAGTCATCAGCTCCAGCTCAATCCCAGTCATCTTCAGCATAGCGTCCCGTGCCAACCCAGGTGAGGTGAGGTAGTGACAGGGGTCCAGCTTATAGTACTGAACACAGGTCTTCCTAAAGTTCTCAAAGACGTCAGCTAAGAGCAACACATCTGATTTTAGATATACGTCATGGTAGTCCCCCATTGTCCTCATTCCAAACGACTCCCAAACCTTCAAAGCGTGTTGGTAATTGGTGTCTGATATTTCCTCATCGTTTAGTACGCTATAAAACTCACTCTTTGGTGGTAACCCCGTTTCCTCAAACCGACTGAAGTTGTCCATGTAGGCATAGGGGTAAACACCCTTCGTCCTCATCAGGTCCGACCAGGGACCAAATTCTTCAGCTGTGTATCTAAAGGCGTCCCCTGGGAGATTTCCCACCAATTTTTCCAATGAACTACTCATGAACTGAAAACTGTCCAGAAACACAAGGTTTTTACCTAACATGAAGGCCATGTACTTTTCCATATTATTCGGAATGACGTTAATCTCCTGTCCGAACTTTCCGATCTCCCCCATGATGAGATGACTATCATAACCCCTCAGGTTGTGTAAGATGACTGGTATCTTATCAGTCATTCTATGATTTCTGTTACAAAGCTGATGGGCCGATCCCCGATATCTTCCCGTCACATGACAATGGTCCCGGACCCTGACGTCCCTTTCCCCATACTCCCGACCACAGATGTGACACCCGTTGGCGTCTCTGAAGTCCGCCCTGTCGGAATCAGTCAGAACCATATCCTGGTTGAAGTGCTCTTTCCGAATACCCTTACAATACTCCACTTCTTTCAACATCTTTCCAATGAACTTGTTGACAGCACCAGGGCCTCTATACACCTGAACAGGTTTGTTGTATCTGTCGTCATAACAACAGACAACCTTATACCCATAACCACAATCAGTATGTTTTTGGTACCTCTCCATGTATGGTTTTTTCTCTTTCTCCTCTCGGTCTGACTCCGACACCTCCGGTCTGTCGACCTTTTCCGTGATCGCCTCGAAGTCAGCGTACACAACAAACGGAACGTTTAACTGTTTGTGGAAATTACTGTACTTCAACACGTTCTTACCGGGGTCAGGAATCCTAACAGCTTGTTTACCGTTTACACCGATACACACAACCTTATGTCTGTCCAAGACCTCCGTTGAACTGAAACATTGTAGACAGTAAACACAGAAGTGTTTTTTCCTCTTATGTTTTGTTTTGTTGTACATAAACCTATCAAAGTCCTTGATGAGGACGTAATGTTTGTTGTTCCCGTTGGTTATGATCAGGAGGTTCATGAGGTCGGTGAACCTTTCCTCTGACACGTAAACCGGAAAGGTTAACCCGTTTTCATAACCAAAGACGTTGATACGTATCTCATTCTGTTTCTCCACCCGGTTGTACTGTTTTTGAGTCACAGGGAAGCTGACCCCGCTGTAATCCAAGTCACCGACATGGTCCCAGTACTTTGTGATCCTTTGTGGGTCTTTTGGGACAGGAAACTTATGAGCCAGATGACACCACATAAAACACCTATCATCATTATTCTTAACGTTGATCAACCCCTTCCGACTATTCTTCAGCTCCTTAGGGAGGTCGACATAACTGGAGCCTTCCAGTGGACTGTAGACAGTCAGATTAACGTAGTGACCGTCTACTGAGTTTACTGTCCAGCCTGATCCCTCGCTTATCCATCGGGCTATCCTAGCCACCACCTCCTCATTTGCGGTGTCAACGTCCTGACCGATCTCATTACCATTGATTATAGTTTTGATGTGGCTGTTGAAGTGACCCGTTTTATAAGTTGTTCCGCCGGACACCTCCTTCTCAAGCGTTACAACCAGCGTTTCAGCGAACTTCAGCCCCCTCATCTCAGCCAGCTCCCGACGTAGTAACCGTACCACATCATTCCTGAGGGCGTTTACCTGTTCCAGTGGGTGTTGGGACATAACAGCACAGCTGAACGACTTAGTTTTACCCCTCAGGGCTCTGTCTAACTGATTTATGTCGTAACCGATTAACCTTTCGTAGTGACGGAGGTCTTCGCCGGAATAGTCGTCGTCTTGGCGGATCATAGCACCTGAGCTCATCGTTATAACAGGGGTGATCACATTCCGTTAGGTGTCGTCTCAACCACCTGGTGTAGAACCTGTCCGGGGTACGGTCCCAGCCAAGCTCCTTATACACAATCCCAAACAGATTGTTATCAAACAGATCCTTCGTTTTCCCCTCCCTAAGATCCTTCAAACCACTCAGTAACCCAATCCCTCTTCTTGAGCACAGTCTGATGATGTAATAATTGTATCTGGATAGGTTACGACCTCTTATCAGACCCTTACTTCTCATCACTTGGAGAACTTTGGAAAAGTCGGATAAGACAACGTCAACGGCTGTATCCCTGACAACTCTGGTGAGTCTCTTCCTCATCCAATGATTTCTCGAATGCTCACTTCTACGACCAACAGCCGCCCGGTATCTCCCGACAACATATCCATACTCCGTGTCACCACATCCTGGACAGGAATACATCTCAGTACTCACCTTCACACGGAATCTGGAACAATCCTCACACCACAACTTCGTACTACATCTGGGCGGATCCCGAGTCGGAGGTGTTAACTCAATCCCCATCTGCTCACAGACCCATTCAACGCCTGAAGACGGTAAATCCTTCAGTCCTTTCGGTAAGTCCAACCAGGAAACAGACATTATAACTAAACCCTAACAAATCCCCTTAACCCCTACAAAACAAACCTAGACATCAGATACCCACCAACCAGACCAACAGACCCAATAAACAGGGTTTGATACTCTTTCATTTCACTCGGTAGTCAGACAACTCAGGCTTTGGTTGGGACAACCCAACCTGCCCCAACCTACCCCTCAGCAGATCCAGAGCGTGATTCGTTGTGTTGATGTCGGCGTTGGCGTCAGACAGTTCCTGTCTTAACCTCTGTATCCTATCCTTCTTATCCACTTCACTCTCATACCATTTCTCCTTTGCTCTAGCCAGCTGCTCAAGGGCGTGGTTGTGTCTTTTAATCTCAGCCTCATATCTGGTGTGATTTAACTTTGAGAACAGGAATCCAGCACCCGCGAAGGCCAAGGCGTTAAACAGTCCACCAGCAACCACACTAGCCATATATATATAACTAGAGATAATACACTCCGTCACAAAGATCCGATAATAGAACGGATGTTACGTCTTTCCCAATACGGAATTCTGACTATATGATAACCGTTGTTTTCGGCGTACTCGTCTTTCATCCGATCGTGTATCTTCTGTACCCTAAAGCGTCTCTCTGCCTCTTCCTGGGTTAACGTACCAGACCAAGTGGAAGGGCTGAAATGTTGCTCACCATCATACTCAATCAGTAAGAAAGTACCACCGCTAAGAGGTATCGCGAAGTCATACCTCTAAAGGCCACCACCCAACCCCACTAACCCATCAAAGGTCTTCTCCCTAACCACCTCAATTCTGTTAGCGCGTAGGGCATCCCACACATTCCTCTCTCCTCTAGACATAGGGGGCAGCCAACGTGTCTCAACCTCCATAATAGCCACTGAGTACGGAACCCCCCTTAGGCTACTTAGGCTTCGAAAAAGGGTCAACCGGTAGGTACCCCTTTGACTGGGCATATTTAATCCCAACTGTACGAATTCCAACGGCTAGAGCCAGCTTGGCAGTACCCTTTACAGACTCAGGAGTACCCAAAGGTTCCCTCAGGACCTTCTTTGAAGCCATGGAGACTGCCACAGCTCCGCTTGTGATCAGGAGGGCGTCGTAGAGCTCGTTCATCAGTTCTTTTCTGTCGGTGGTTGACATTATACTAACACATATTTCATTCGTCGAAGGTGTCTAAAACCGGGGAAGTCCGGACGGGGTTCTGTGGTTCGGGTTTTACCACAGTTCCTTCCATTACCTTCTCCTCATCAATGGTTTTCAGCCTCTGAACCTCCCTTCTCTCCTGCCTCATAGTGTAATAAAGTGAGGCCCCACCGATAACCAACCCAACAGTTCCGATTAGATATCCGTAATAGGCTGACCGGCCCCCACCAACCCCAGGACCAATCTCAGCCGCCAACCGCTCCCTGGCTTTTCTCTCCTTGGCTGTCTTTGATATCTGAGCCAGCCGTTTACCAGCCTCCACCCGTTTCGGATCCTTGACTCTCTCCGTCTTGACCACTGATGTCACCTTAGGGACTTCCGGGTTTTTTTCAGATGTTTCGTCAGCCATCTATACACTAATCTATGTTTCATCTGTGAGGTCATCTGTAGGAATCTCTGAGGTCGTCTCTGAGGAATCTGTGAGACCATCTATAGAATCTCTGAGGCTGTTTGTAGGAAGTCTGTGAGGTCATCTGTAGGAATCTCTGAGGCTGTTTGTAGGATGTCTGTGAGACCATCTGTAGGAATCTCTGAGACCGTCGGCCAGACAACAACAGACTCAGTCACGTAGTACTCTCCCCTACGGTTCCTTCTAACACAATGTCTCATCACCCCGGTAGCTCTTCTGAGGATGTGGAAGATAATCAGTATGGGTCGTATAAGTCTCTTCGGAATCTTCATATAAAATACAGGAGGTTTAGGGCCGTACCATATACCTGGGGTATAATGACTGAGACAAAGCTCGGTGCTCGACTGATCACCCTCGACGGAAACATCGGTGTGGGGAAGACAACATTCGTGAAACCGTTCGCTAGGAGGAACCACTACCATCTCATAGAAGAGCCAGTTGAGAGCAACCCATACCTGGAAAGGTTTTACGCTGACCCCGGGAGGTGGGCGTATGAGATGGAGACTTGGTTTCTTGGTGAGAGAATCGACGCTTACCTGAGAGCTCTGGAGTTAATCAACGAGGGGGAGAGTGTGATTGTAGAGCGGACACATCACAGCTGTATGACTTTCACTAAGAACTGTTGGCGTAATGGGTGGATAACCGACAAACAGTTTTCTGATTATTCCAAGATCTTCCACTTACTAAACAATCTACTCCCAACCCCTGATGCTCTACTATTCCTAAGCGCCTCAGTTGACACCTGCCACGACCGAATGCTCAGGAGAGGTCGGGAATGTGAAGCCGGTGTAACTAAGGATTACCTAGAGCGGATACAAAGGTATATGAGAGAAACGGTTATAATGGTTTGGAACAAGGGGACCAAGGTAATTGGTCTCGACTGGGAAGACTTCGGTCTGGATGAGTCCGAGGTGGTCGGTACCCTCAGTGGGATCCCTAGTGGATTTCACGGTTGGATGGCCTGTGTGGGTGACCGGGACATCTACATACCAGAGATAGTCAGAACCGTTAGCCAGGCCCGGCAGGCTCAGCTGAGTCATAGGTCCTATGGTACCGTGTGATCGTACTGTCGGAATGTGGACAGACCTCAGTCACAATGTCATCGAGTACACGGATGTCGGATAGGAAGACAGTTTCGTCGTAGGAAGCTCCGCGTAGGAAGCTTCTTATTTGTGTCAGAACCTTGTGGTAGCTGATATGAGCGAATTCACAGTTTTCCAGTCTACCAGACATCCCCGACTTGGTCACATACCCCTGAATCAGAACGCCAGGACCGGCTGTGGTTCCGAGGATCAATGGATTAGCTGTAACACCACCGGCTATTCCCCCAACCACAGTCAACCCAATAGAGACCGTCTCAAGGATCATCTTCAGTCTCTTCAGTCGGGTGTGTTTCCACTTGTAACAGGTCGCTAGCCTATGGTAATACGAATAGAGTCGGGTTAGTTTGTCCACTTCAGCCGGTTGGAGGTTTTTACCAATGTGGTTGAAGCTGATAACGTTTTTTCTTTTTTTCTTCATTCTAATTACAGGTCATATTCAACCATAATCTCCTTACAGATCCTCCCGATCTCGGGTTCCCCCAGACGACCCTCTACGATCTTCATACCGTAAAAGTTAATGTCTGAATAAAAACTTTTTAAGCTGTTTACCCCGAACACATTCAGATAAGATGTCCCTATCTGATCGATGTCACACATAGTGTATGAGTCCCTCAATATCTCACCATTTATCCTGACGTGTGACACCCTAACTCCGGATAGCCAGTGGGCAGATATCAGAACCTTTTTTCCGATGAACTTCGCTGGAATTGTACACTCATGAAACCTAGACGGTGTCATCCCACCGAAAACCAGTTTGTTACTCACCCCAGCTTTAAACCCAAGGCTTCTACCATCGTTAACATTAACATTGGAAACAATTGTTTCCCAGGTACCCGACGCCGATCTTACGTCGTTCCTCTTTACCACAACGAAAACTGAAACATCAGTGAACATGAATCTGAGCACGTTAGCGTGAAAGGCTGTTCTTATCGTTGTCTCAGGGTAAAGGAAGTGGTGATCACCGGCGGTGCTTAGCTGTGGGTTAATACTAGGGGTCTCCAAAACATGGTTGAGTGGATCTCACCATCCCTATCCTCTATGTAATCAACAAAATTGAGTTTGGAGACGGCGTTCTTACTGGATCTGGTTACGTTCAGGTCAAAGATGACCTTGTAGTCGGGGACGGGCTTCGTATAAAGGACCTCTTTTAGTTTATCGTTGAGTTGTTTATTAGTGATCGGTCTGTTGTAACCATAAAACAGACTCATATACTATAATACTATAGGACGTATTTACTGAACAGATACCCAGACACAGCTGTTAGGACCAATAGGATTCCCAACTCATTGTCTGGCTTTGGTTGTCTGTCAGGTGTGTGGACGGTTGGTTTGTCAGGTGTGTGGACGGTTGGTCTGTCAGGTGTATGGACAGCTGGTTTGTCGGCTTGTCCGTCACTGTCGTCTAGTGTTTCCAGATGTGGACCGCTTTCCTGGTGTGTCTTTGGTGGTTGTTTGTGAACACCCTGATAGTTGACTTCAGAATTAATACCAAACCTCATACCCTCCGACGCACGTCTGAGTAAGTTGTTGTACCCTAGGATTTTCTCCTTCAGTATCGTCAATGATCCTGGTACTAACCACGTGTCAGGGCTAATGGCTAGGTTCTGGGTGACGTTAGTATCTGATATTGCCCTGTTCATATTCATATTCAGAATCCAGGTACTAACGGAATAGTTAACGACGGCATCCTCTACAAGGACTCTGAATTCCTGCTGTGTTTCGAGACTTCCAGCACCTTTGTTAACAATGCTAATCCTTGTTTTAGCCTGTGAACCGAGAACGGCGTAGACATAAGCCTCGATGGACTCATTCAGATACTGTAGACCTACCCTGGTGAAACCATTTGTTTGTAAGGGGATGAACCTTCTGTAGTGTGTCTTATAGTCGCTATTGAGACGCCACATCCACTCACGGAACGAACGGTTGTGTTTGTAACCAGAGTGAGGATTAATCAGAAACTTTTTTTCCCTAGGTATGTTCGCCATGTTGTCAATCACATCGCCGTGCCCAACGCCAAACTCCCTCATTAGGTCACCCCTCTTTTCCGTTATCAGACGTCTTAGTATACGTCGCGTGGTAAAATAGAGGTGAAAACACATGATAGAGGAAACCACTGGATATACGTCTTCTGAGAATTTTAGGTGTTCTACCCCAATGCCACAGCAGTATGAACTGAGATAGACAGCGGTTATAAGTTGGTAATAAGGTTCATTATCATTCCACCATTTCGCGATGTCTGTCCGGTTCCCTGGATTCAGGACTGGTAACTTTGCCATAGAAAAGTCTTGGCCGTTAACGTAGATCTTGAAATTGTTAAGGCCGTAGTCTATGGCGTTGTCTGACAGATACGTGAACTTCGAGAAGTCATATCTCCCCTCAATATCCCTCTTCCAGTGTCGCTTACCCTGAACTTTCTGTACCGTACCACCACCAAGCCATATCTTCGGAAATCTGGGTGGTGGTTTATTTATTGTTAAATACTTGGTGTAGTCTCTGTTGTTCTTAAAATCCCTGTCGCCAGTGTAGATGTATGAGTCACCGACAGGTCCAAAGAACACACCAGGTTCTGACTGACCGAAGACTGAATCAGTTATGAACTTGGTTCTATCGGCGTATGGGTATTTGGTGAAGAACTCCCTCAGGGTCTTATCCATATATCATAGGTTAGGTTATATGGACGCTGGGGTTGGGTTGGAACAGGAATTGAGAGATATATGGTATGATCGGAAAACAGGATATCAGTCAGCTGAACGGTTGTACCAGAAGGCGGTGGGAGAAGGTCTTGATGTGAGTAGGAAGGCAGTAAGGGACTGGCTGAAAACACAGGACACGTACACGAGGTATAGGCCGGTTGTGAGAAAGCATAAGTTCAGACAGACGTTCGTTAGCCACCTTGGTGAACAGATACAGATGGACCTGGTTGATATGGGGAAGTACAAGAACCAGAACAAAGAGTATTACTGGATTTTGACGGCTGTTGAGATTCTGAGTCGGTATGCTTTCGCCGTTCCTGTTTACAGGAAGGACACGAAAAACATGACCGGGGCTGTGGATAAGCTGTTGGAACAGTTCAAAGACCGATTTGGTGACCACCCTGACCTGGCTCAGTTCGACGATGGGAAGGAGTTTTATAACGTCGGTGTGAAAGGCCTGCTGAAGGAACGTGGTGTCGGGTACTTCAGTACGTTTTCAGACAAGAAAGCAGCAGTCGTCGAACGGTTCAACAGAACCCTTAAGACTGCTATGTGGAAGTATTTCTATACCAAGGGGACTTATAGGTGGATTGATGTCCTGGACGACCTTGTTGAGGGTTATAACAACACAAAACACAGTGTTACCCTTCTGAAGCCTAAGGACGTGGGTAAGTCAAACGAGAATCAGGTCTGGAATACGTTGTTCGGTCACCATTTTGGTGATCATCCTTTACCCAAGTTCCGGGTTGGAGACACTGTGAGGGTGTCAAAGTACAAGAGTATATTTACAAAGGGTTATGAGGCTAACTTCACTGAGGAAATCTTCAGGATAACAAAGGTCATCCGTGGTGATCCAAACGTTTACGAGATAGAGGACGCTGAGGGTGAGCCGATTATCGGAAAGTTCTATGAGGAGGAGTTGTCGCCGGTGGATGAGAAGGATGACGTTTATAGGGTTGAGAAGGTGTTGAGGAGGAAGAGAGTCGCGGGAAAGAAGATGGTGTTGGTCAAGTGGTTGGGTTATGATAGTAAACACAACTCATGGATACCCGAGAGTGACGTACAAAACCTGGGTTAATGTATACCCGGGTAATGAGGTTAACATTATTCATTGAAAACGGTGAGAAAACTGTCTACTTCGAACAACCTATCATGGTGACAGGTCCAAGACCACAGGTGATGCTGAAGAAAGCGACGGTATACTGGGACTACAACAATGTGGTATCAGGTTTGAATGATTCGGTGTCGTTTGATGGTAAGGAGGCATCCGCTCCTGAAGGTTATTTCGGCTTTGACGCGTTGGAAACGTTCGTTAAGACCTTAGCCGGGACCCACAGTGGGACGGTTGAGTTTGGGAAGAATGTTTACAATGGAACTTCTAAGGTGAAAACGTCAAAAAAGTTGAAGCTTGGGAAGATGGGTCTTCTTTTGGGTTTTGGTGAGAAGGATGTGATAACTGGTGGTGGTGGTGGGTGGACAAATAGTCCGAATCAGGTGGACATCAACAGAGGGTTGAGATATGTCAGGATCTCGTGTGACGCTGTTGAAAGTGAGAAAAGTCTGGACAATGGGAAGAGGAGTAATCTGATTGGTACCCTTCCGATAACCTCTGAACAGAGTCTGAAAGGGAGTGTACAGCACTACACAGACATTGAGTCAAAAGCTGAAATCCGTAAGGGTGTTTATGGTAAGATGACCTTTAGGGTTCGTGGAAACAATGATCATTCAGTAGGTCGACCAGTTGGGATTGGAGCTGTTCTGCTTGAGTTGTACATAGGTTAGTATATAATGTCTGAGGGAGATATTGAAATGAATGATCTCGGTGATGGAAGGGCAAACGCTAGGGGGAACACTGACGAAACTAACTCCGCCGACTTCAGTCAAAGACCTGTACCACCTGACACAAATCCCCCCATAGTCATAGTCGGTACAACCAATGTCACAGATAGGATCAACACCAGCAGTGACGAACAGGACACGGATGAACTTATCATAAATGCCAGAAGAGGTGCTCAAAGAATGGGCAGGTACAGATATAGATAAGAGTGCTGGTGAGGCCTCTGAGGAACTGTTATTACAGTCTTCGATTAGCCGTAACAGTAGAAATACCCCCGACGGTGGAATGATGTATAAGGGTGTGAAAGTTTTGGTACGTGAGGGTAATAAAACCAGACTCAGCATAAACCAAAAATATATTAGGATTATTAATGAGTTTGAGGAGCTGGCACAAAGGGCTATAACTGAGAATCTCAGAGGGATTAGATTCGGCCTCACAACCTCTCAGGAAGTCGGGGATGACATCACCTCACGAACCAACTTAGTGATCAACAATCGGATTGAGGAAAGAGTAGAAAATCTACGGGAGCAGGCGAGAGAAATACACATACCCGAGCAGGTAGTAAGAGAATTCGCCGGAATACTCCACCCACAAGGTACGGATGAGGTGCAGATTGAGGCTATTGAAGAACAGGTCGATCACTACAGATTAGAAGCATTAAGAGAGGCCGACCCTGTTAAGGAACAGTTCTACAAAAGCGTCAAAGAAACAGCGGAATTAAAAGCAGACAGCATAAGAATCAGGTTTGGTGAAAGACCTAAATATGGGGAGGCTATGTCTGTCTTAGAGAGTGAGGTAAGAAACAATGACCTAAGTAGGTTGGAACGTTTCAAGAGGTGGGCTAAGAGGAATATGGTTGGTCTGTCTGCTATAGCCATCACCATAGCTGGGATAGTAACCACAATAGTTGTTGCTGCCAGGGGGGGCTGTCTCGGGAGGAGCGAGAGCTGTTGGTGGTTTCGCTAAGGCAATCGCTAACCTGGGTAAGAGTTTGGGACCTCTGTTAGCACCACTGTTCAGTTTAGTAGCACAGCTTCTGACCTGGGGAGCAAAAGGAATAGCGTGGTTAGCCAACAATCTGTGGGTTCTTGCCATAGCTATGACGTGGTTATTGTATGACTACTGGAAAAACAGCAAAAACAGAAAATAAAACCTGTTATGTAGTATATGACCAACAGAAGTCAGACAGAGCTGTTACCTGCATTCAGACGGGCTAAGATGTCGGAGATCAAGGGAAGTAGGACAAGACACACGATCACCATGAACCCCAACAAAGTCAACCCTGGTGAGGACCTCTACATCGACATACCAAAGCTAAAACCTGATAGTTGTCTGGTCCCGGGTAGTTTTCATCTATTGTTCGACTTCAAAAACATGAACACCAAGTCGTGGTTCCTAAACAATCTCTCCAAACTCCTTGTCGAAAGGCTGGTTGTTAAGCTAGCCGGCGAGACTGTTTACGACAACACAGGTGAAAGTGTTCTTGGTGTATACAGGGATCTCTGGTTACCAAAGAGTGTAAGGGATCAGATGGTCGGGTATGGGATTGGTCCGGAGAACCTGAGAAAGTTGATGTCTAAGGACGACAGTGGGGCTTCCTCTGGGGACGCTGAGAAGGTAGCTGACGCTCTGATGCTTACAATCCATGGTGGAGTGAGGATGAAGGTGAAATTGGATAAGATCCTCGGGGACCATGGACTTTATGCTCCCTTTGAGATGTACAACAACTTCCGCTATGTCATTAGTTTACCAAAGGCGAGTGACGTTATGGTGGCTCAGTCAAGTGAGACCGTTGACGGGTACACACTGGAAAACCTCGAACTGGAGTATGAGACGATTGATAACACCGACATCGCCAGTGAAATAACGTCGTTGTACACAGCTGGTCGATCGCTGTCCTACGAACACGTCACGCTGATGAAGTCAACTGAATGGTTGGCTGGATCGACCCTGATCAACAAACACATTAACCTTCCACGAAAGTCTATGAAAGGTATTGTGATGATGTTCACAAATAAAACCCGGACTGATAGTGAGGAATACGTCTATCCAAACATCGAAAGTGTTAAGCTAACAATCGAGGGTGTACCCAACGCCGTCTTCAGTCAGGGCATCCCAAAAAGCCGATTCTATGATGAGGCTAAAAGACTATTCGGTGGAAAGGAAAACACAGATCAGTTTATGACAATCCAGAAGTTCTATAAGAATGGTTTCGCTCTAGCGATTGATCTGAGAAGTATTGAGGACCGTGATAGTGTCGGAACTGGGAAAATAATTGTTAACACACAGTCTGGGGGTCCTGGTCGAGATTACTAAGAAGGTGACTGTGGCTAACGTAGTCTGTCGGATCTTTGTACTGAGTGATGGTTTGGTAAACATGGTAAACAAAAATCTAAAATCAATCCAATACTAAATGGACCGCCCATTCAATATGTTGATCGTTGGTATGACAGGTTGTGGGAAAACCTGGTATCTCCTGAAGATGTTAGAAGATGAATACTTCAGGTTCTTCGACTACATCGTTCTGCTCTGTCCAACGTTTAGCTGGAACAAAACCTATGGTACTTGGAAATACACCTCCGACCCAGACTTCATCGCTGTGGATTGTAGTCAGGACGACGTTGAAATTGTACTAGAATATATTGTTAGGATATTCAAGGGATCCAAAACACTGATAGTCCTCGACGACTGTGCCAGTGGACAACCCGTAAAGAACAGAACAAGTGAGTTGGTTAAATTAGCCTTCAGTGCCGGCACTACATTCTGTCAACTATCGTAATCACACAACAGCTAACAGCTATCACAAAACCTTATAGGGAGAATATTAGTAAGTTGGTAACGTTCTACAACCCCAACAAAACCGATATGAAGGTTATTACTGATGACTACCTTGGTGGTTTAGACCGTGATGAGGTTATGGGGATAACTGAAAAGCTAAAAGAAAACAAATACACTAGGCTTGAGATTATGTTAAGGCATCCGTACGCGTATAAGGTAGTCATCCCAAAATCTGATCTATAGTAAGATGGCCGAAAAGAAAACTAAAACGGTGAGAGTCGGGAAAAAATCAAAACACCCGCTCCAGAACCAGCTGAGGTATCTGTTGGGGAGCCAGAAACGGAAATACCTACTGAGATCCCCAACCTAGTCGATGAGCTCGTCAATGATCTAAAAAAGACTGAGGAACCAACCCAACACCTCCACCAACCGATGACACCAACAAGAAGAGGAGTGAACTGATAAAACTGTCAGAGGATGGTGAAATAACTCAGTCAGTTGGCTACATCAAAAAGGCGTCTGTAAAGGTTGTGGATAAGCTGTACGCTGAATATGAGGCTAGAAGGATGGAAAGAGCTAATGAATTCCTGACTGATATGTTAATCAGTAGATTCTCCAATGTTCTCGGTGGTTTGGACGCCGTAGAAAGCTCTGAGGAGCTAGACAACGAATTACAAAAAGACAAACTGTTAAAGAGTGACGTTGGTAAAGTTGTAGCCATGATCACACCGTACATACCATGTCTCGGACTGCTATCCGGAGGTATAACTGTGGGAAAACATGTGTATCAACACAAAACAAAAGTATCTGAACAGAAATCAGGAAGTAAGTGAGATGTGTTGAAACCGCTCTGGGTCGGGGCCTCCCAAAACCCACTCTCCCGTCTGCTTATACTTTGAAAAGTGGGAAAACAACCCACCCTTTCAAACACCCTTTCTTGATGAATTCTAGGATTTTTTTTTTTTGGTTTGGGTCTCTTTTCGTCCCTTTTATTTATACTTAAAAAAAAAAAAAAGCTCACCGTTTCAAACAACCCTTCTCGCTGAATTCCATCATTCTGAGGCTGTTTTTGGCAAAAAAAATAAAAAGTGCGCCGGTAGCCTCAAGTTCTATACTACTATCAGGTGTCATGGATACTTTATACAAGAGCCTGACATGACTAAACATGCTGATAAGAGAATTAGTTTTGCACCAGGTGAAGGAAATAAACCACTTGGTATATTTATTGACAAAGACTCGGAATTTTTATCTTTCCGTCCTATATATTGTGGTAAACGTCCATCTGATAATAGTGAAAGACTTGTACCAGTTCACTATAGTACAATTTGTAAATGGGAGCTGCGAAGTAAAGATATATATGACTTATTTTGGATAAAAGATGGCTCTGGAGTATGGCAAAGATTCTCTTGATGACATTGCTACACTGCCGGTCAAAAAGAACTGCTCAAGTTCAATTTGCTTAGCCATATATAGTTAGAAGTGTGTAATTGCTTTTTGCAATGAACTTTGCCTAATCCTTTACCTTAGAAATAATGTTCAATAAATTGTAAGGCTTGTGCCACAATATGTGCTGGTGTTATAGCCATTTATGACTAGGCTTTAGGAAAAACTCTAGTTGTAACCCATTTTAAAAACAGGATTACATGGGTCGCAAGCCAAGAAAGAGGCCATACCTAACTGTTGGACAGAAAAATTCTCATTTGGAGTTTGCACAGGCCCACAAGGACGGGACAGCTTAATAGTTGTGCAGAATGATTTTCATGAGTCCCGGTTCTTTCTGCACAGGAGTGATGGCAGGGTGTGTCTGACGGATGACAGGGGAGGGATTTAACGGGAAATGCGTTCAGCCAACTGTAAAATATAGAGGTGGTAGAATCATTGTACAAGGATGCATTAGTGCAAGAGGTGTTGGCTTTCTTACCAAGGTATAAGGGAAAGCTGAATAAAGGTTACATATCGTCATTCTTGAAAATGTGCTCATCCCAACCACTCACATGCTGCCAATCCCTAGTAAATAGCAATTTCAGCAGGATAATGAACATGCCACACATCCAAACTCGTTAGAGAATGGTTTAATAAAGAGAAAATCATCGTTATGGATTGGCGTGCACAGTCACGTGATCTCAATCCAATTGGGAATCTTTGTAATCAGATTAAGACAATAGTCCAAGCGCAAAATCCCGAAAATCTTAAGAAAATCTTACGGACTGCTTATGAGGGAGTCCCATTAGCTAGAATATCTACTTTAATAGACAGCATCGCCAGCAGGTGTCCAGCTGTATTACTAAAGTATTAAAACTTTATTTGCTGAGTTTTTGTCTTGTTTTTGCTTTTCTATCATTATATTATTTTATATTGTTGTCATTTCTATATTTCCACGATGTTGAGCAGTTCTTTCAGACCCGCAGTGTAAATTTGTAGATAACTATACCTCGTGTAAAGTTGACTCTGATGACTTGGGTGATCTAGTAAATTTACAGAGGCATAGGTAGAGTGAAAACTTGCCAAAAAAGGGTCGTAAAATATGTAGGTTTAATTTTCCTTTACCTCCAATGCCAAGAACAATGATTTCACAACCCCTGCCTATAACTGATTTAGATGAAGAAATTGCAGTTGCATTAAACAAAGATTTAGAGAGTCCATAGTTTGTTAGATTCGCTAAAACCTCATGCACTTTTACTGAATTTCTTCAAAAGTTAGAATTATCTGAAATTCAGTATTTGAAGGCTGTTAGACTTTCTCTTAAACATGATACCCTACTGCTAAAACCATCCCCTTCTGAGATTAGAATAAATTGTTACAATCCAAATTTGTTAAAATCTTGACATTCAGTATATATTACACCCCTATGTTTGTGCTGTCTATATTCGTACATCACACAAGGTCAACGAGGAATGAGCAAGTTACTGAGGAAAGCTTGTGATGAGGCAAAAGAAGGCAATAAAAATATTGTGAACAGAGTCAGACATATTGGCAATAAATTTATCAATGCTGTTGAGATAAGTGGTGCACAGGAAGCTGTATATTTAGTTTTGCAAGTGCCTTTAAGAAGATCATCTAGTGAATTTCAATTTATTAATACTTCTCACCCAGATGAAAGAACATTTTTACTGAAAGATATGGAAAAGATTAAAGATCTCCCAGACAATTCTGCTGACATAGAATCAGATAACCTGATAAAAATGTATCAAAGAAGACCTAAACAGTTAGAAAATGTGTGTTTGGCAGACTTTGCTGCATGTTATAATTGCAAGAGAAGAAAATTCAAAGAAAACAAGATAAAGTAAGCCAAATTCATCATCTGATGACTATCTTTTTGAAAATGATTTTAATGAGAATGTTGATCTCTCTGACAATAATGAAACAATATGTGAAGATGAACAGTAAGAATTAAAAGGAGGAATGATACTTGTTAAGAGACGAAGACCAAAAATCATTCGATCAGTAAGATTTAATAAAAACAAAGACCCTGAAAATCATTATAGGGAACAAATAATGCTTTATACTGCATGGACAAATGAAAACAAAGATCTCTTGCAAAATGTAGAAACATACCAAGAAAGATTGAACTTCTTAAAGATCTTATAGAAAAAAACAATATGAGAATCACACTGAAGTGATCAGGCCATTGAGAATGTTGAAAATAAAGAGCTTGCTAATGTCGTTCCTAACACGCAACACAGAAATGAACAAGATCAGCAGATAGGCTCAAAAGTTAGTGAATTATTTGGATGTTTTGATCCTGGTAAATATAAGCAACATATTGAATATCACTTGATGGTTGATATTGGTATTTATCCTAGAACAAATTCATTAGCAACAAACATTTGGCAGCAATATTTTGAGATGTTTGAATTATCACAGATTACGAGACAAAAAGATAAATAATTTGCGGAAGTTTTAAATCGCATTAGGGAAGGAAGCCACACTCGATATAACATCGAAATTATGAAAGAGAGAATTTTTTGAAAGCCCTGCACATCCAGAATATCCTATGACTACCATTCACTTGTTTAGTACTAACATGGCTGTAGACCAACATAATCAAATCAAGAAATTATTAATAAATCTCTCAATGAAAAAGTTAAGGTAAAAGCAATAGATATCATACTTGGAGATTTATTCGATGAATTAAAAGAAAGAATGAAGAAACAAATTCCAAATGATCCCACAAAAACCATGGGTTTGGTTACAGTCTGTGCCATACTTCAAGGGGCAAACTATGATCTTACAACAAATGTATCTGTTGTTGATGGAATGACTAATGGAGCAGAGTGTATAATTAAAAAAATTGATTATAGAGTTCCAGGCTCATTAAGACCGAGTATTATTTGGGTTTCATTCCAAGAAAATAATATTGGAAACGAATATCGTAGACAATGCTCCCACCTTTATAATAACACTGTTGAGAAAAATTGGGTTCCAATCTTGGAAATCACACGACAGTTTAGAAAACATAAAATACAAGTTCTTCGTAGACAGTTTCCAGCCATGATAAACTGAATGATGAAAACAGAAAACAGACACTATAAATAAACAGAACCTTTATATTCTACCCAAACAATAATTCTACAAAACCCTAGCCAAGTTGGTGTAAAGTATTGATTTGATATATATGCTAATCCATCACTATACTTTATCACCTTTCGAAAATCTGACCACTGGATAAAAATGACAAAAACGTCCACAGTAACCCAGTGGGTCATATGTGGACCCATCGATTTTACAACTTGCTGTATGCAACACAAAAACCTCACCAAAATACGTTTCACATGTTCACTAATAACGCATCTTTTAGTTCCAGTCATTAAAATATATAACTTACTTCTTTATGGCTTGATTATTGCTTGAAAATCACAATTCAAAATAAATATATTCACAGTGAAAACCGCCATGTTTGTTAGAGAATTTCAAATGACGTAATTTCACAAATTCGGCACCAGGTCACTTTTCCGGGTGGGTCATATGTGGGACTCTGGGTTTTAGTGGAAAAAAATGATTAGCATCAAACATGTCACTAACAATGGGCTTTTAATATAGTGGGGTCATATGTGACCCCATGGGTTCCCCAGGGTTAATACCAGCTGCAGCTAAAACTATTCATCGTTGTCAAGGTGATACTATCAATGAAGCAGTTGTTGATCTACCATCTGGTAAACGAGAACACATGCATTATGTTTGCTCTAAGTAGACTGAGAAGCATATCTGGATTACATATCCTTAATTTGAATGAAAATAAAGTAGCTGTTAGTAAGAAAGTACAAGAGGAAATGTTAAGATTAAGAACAAGTGCATCACTAAATAGTCACATTCCTTTTCTCTACAAATTAGATACCAATGAGATCAGCACTTTTAAAATATTATTCCACAATGTAAGATCCTTACACCTGCATATTGCTGATGTTGCAAGTGATTACAATGTACAAGCAGCTAGTGTAAGTATTTTTGTAGAAACCGCTTTGTGCAGCAATGACAACAATGAATTATATAATCTTCCTGGTTCTCAACTTTTCAGAAATGATTTTCTGCCACAAAGTACTACAAGAACACCATATGGGACTGCTGTTTATTTAAAAAATAATCTACAATGTGTATCTGAACCCTTGAGGTGTAACCATAATGATGTTGAAATAACAGTTATTAAAGTTGATCAGCCAGTTTACAATTTACACATTGTTGGAATTTATCGTTCAAAATCTAAACTAAAGATTTCTAAATTAATTGATGCATTAAAATTTCTTCATGAGAATATTTTAAAACGTTGTGCTACCCCTGTTATTATGCGTGGTGATTTTAATATAAATTTAATGGAAAATTCCTCTGAGAAAAAAGCTCTTTCTAAATATCTTAGTGAACAAGAACATTATGCACAGCTTGTTAATGAAGTAACAACTGACTATAAAACTCAAATTGGTCATATTTACACAAATATTCCTCATACAATTTACTGTAGTGGTGCTCTTGAATCTTACTTTAGTGACCATAAACCAATCTTTGCATCTGTGGCATGATTTATTTACTTAAAATATGATAAATTAACAAAAAATGTACGTATACACTATCTATAGCCATAAGAGAGCGATTAAATGCCATAGATTGAACAGTAAGTACATAAGTAGTGATACCCACCCATCGAGACTACAAAGGGATGCCGCCTCATTAAATATTCAATTTTTATTTATTCATTTTATAGCGTTGCGTTACGTCACTAAGTTCCAACCCTAGTCCCGGCACCCCTGTACCCCCGCTTTTAGCCAACCCCCCCAGGATTTTTACTACGTCATTCATTCTCATGCTCCTTCAGGACCCCCAAGCCCTAACCTTCCCCCAACCCCCTAGCCCTAGCTTTCATTCAACCCTCCGTGCGATTTATTATTTATTCATTCTCATGCTCCTTTGGGACCCTCTAACCTAGAACTTAAACGCCCAAACAGTTCTTTACCCATTTACTTGGACATATGTGCCGAATTGTCGCTTATTTGGCTTTAGTTTATAAAGTAAACGATGCCTTGAATGAAGAAACCGTTCGGCAAGCTGTTCAAAAGACCTTGAAACACTTTCTTCAGATAAACGGCTGACTCGGCTATTTTATTAACGTCGTCAAGCATCTTGTTAATGTTGCTACGGCTGATATTTGCATATTTATCCTCAGTGCACGTGCAGGAGACAAAAGAAAAACTCATTAGGGGTCATTAAGAGGATTAAGCGCTTGGGCAAGTTTGGACGACAAGAATAACAGGAGACACTGCGTTTAAAAATATTTATTTAAAACATTTTTCTAGGACTGTGATGCCGACTCCTCCTTATAGGATAAGGTCTGCTCCTGAAATCATATCTAGGTACTCTCACTTTATAAGCAATATGAGGTTCATTCCTGGGAACCATTGAGATGCGAGGGTCTTCGTCTTGACTATTATTGACTGTTGTTTCATGTGAATCTTCATCAGAAGAATTTTGATATTTATCATTTTCTTGACGACCATAGTCATCTGAGTCGGCTTCCGAAACTTCTTCGTCCGAGTCGTTTTCTCCTGAATCACTTTCATCTCCAGTTATTCATTTTTGCAAAGGTTTCGGCTTTAGGTAATCAACAGTCGGAGGAGGAGATAGAAAATATGGTTTAGGCACGCTTTAGGTCCAGACGGAGGATTTAACAGGCTATGTTCAGGTTGTTCAGGTTTTTTTGGGGTCTCTGTCAAATTTTGTATAACTTTTAGTAACTGTGTTTGATGATTAGTTTGAACTTGATTGTGCTGGTTCTGCAGCTGTTGTTGGAATGTCAGAAAACGCTCGAGTTGATTAGAGTATAGGATGTTCTTTTCATCGGGTGTTAATTGTGGTGTTTGTACCACATCTTGCATTGGCTGTTCTGTATTGTACATAGCGTTGACGATCGGAGGTTGCTGATACGATTTCTTTTGAATATATCTGCTTATGTTCTGCTGCAGAACGGAGCTATTTTCTTCAGGTAAAACATTGGTCTTGAGGCGATGATCGTCATCCGTAGTCGGTTTCAGATCAAGCATTAAATAACCATGAGGGCGACTTGTGGCTTCCTCGTAGCTCTTCATAAACTCTTGAACATGTCCAGGATTCACTTGTCGTGCCAAAATAGAAATTTGCTGCTTATCCCTTGGAGACTTGAAGAGTACGATATAGTGTGCGTTGAGGCTGATGTTTCTGGTTTCCTTTCCTTGATGAAATATATTCTGAACAATATAGATCACGGAGAGATTCCTGTGATGACTGCCCCTTGTAAATAAACTAGAAATACGTTTATCTCCCCCTGATTGATCCATAAGATCATCTAGGACAATAAGGTTTCGCCTCGAAACATCAAGAAAATCTTCCAAGTCGATGTTAGTAGGTATTCCTTCATTCAGTTCAATGCCCGGTATAGTTTTGATCATCTCAAGATACATGGGTTACCACTGGCCACAACACCAAATGATACGTTCAGGAGGAGGACTAATCGTAGTTTCGGCGTTTTCCAGAAGAGTTTTTACCCATACGGTTTTACCACTCTGAGTACACCCTGCAACAATGCACGTGAATGGATGCTGCAGGACTGTGGATCCATTGATGAGAGGAAATGCTTGTCGTATTTGTTTTGTCGATGATCTATGAACCATCTTCATGTGACGGAGGAGATTACTTGAATTAGCGAAAGATTTTCCACAAACTTCACAAACGTAGGACATGTTTCAGGTATCACGGTCAGATAAGTAATGAATAATTTTCTATTAGCTAACCTTGTTTATAGTGATTCAACACAACAGTCCTAAGACTATATAGCCCTAAATCCTAAGACTATATAGTCCTAATCCTAAGACTATAGTCCTAAGTCCTAAGACTATAGTCCTAAATCCTAAGAATATAGTGCTAAGACTATATAGTCCTAAATCCTAAGACTATAGTCCTAAGTCCTAAGACTATAATCCTAAGACTATATAGTCCTAAATCCTAAGACTATATAGTCCTAAATCCTAAGTCCTAAGACTATAGTCCTAAGTCCTAAGACTATAGTCCCAAGTCCTAAGACTATAGTCCTAAGTCCTAAGACTATAGTCCTAAGACTACATAGTCCTAAATCCTAAGACTATATAGTCCTAAATCCTAAGACTATAGTCCTAAGTCCTAAGACTATATAGTCCTAAGTTTTAAGACTATAGTCCTAAATCCTAAGACTATAGTCCTAAGACTATATAGTCCTAAATCCTAAGACTATAGTCCTAAGTCCTAAGACTATAGTCCTAAGTCCTAAGACTATAGTCCTAAGTCCTAAGACTATAGTCCTAAGTCCTAAGACTATAGTCCTAAGTCCTAAAACTATAGTCCTAAGACTATATAGTCTTAAATCCTAAGACTATATAGTCCTAAATCCTAAGACTATATAGTCCTAAATCCTAAGACTATAGTCCTAAGTCCTAAGACTATAGTCCTAAGACTATATAGTCCTAAGTTTTAAGACTATAGTCCTAAATCCTAAGACTATAGTCCTAAGACTATATAGTCCTAAATCCTAAGACTATAGTCCTAAGTCCTAAGAGTATACTCCTAAGTCCTAAGACTATAGTCCTAAGACTATAGTCCTAAGACTATATAGCCCTAAATCCTAAGACTATATAGTCCTAATCCTAAGACTATAGTCCTAAGTCCTAAGACTATAGTCCTAAATCCTAAGAATATAGTGCTAAGACTATATAGTCCTAAATCCTAAGACTATAGTCCTAAGTCCTAAGACTATAATCCTAAGACTATATAGTCCTAAATCCTAAGACTATATAGTCCTAAATCCTAAGTCCTAAGACTATAGTCCTAAGTCCTAAGACTATAGTCCCAAGTCCTAAGACTATAGTCCTAAGTCCTAAGACTATAGTCCTAAGACTACATAGTCCTAAATCCTAAGACTATATAGTCCTAAATCCTAAGACTATAGTCCTAAGTCCTAAGACTATATAGTCCTAAGTTTTAAGACTATAGTCCTAAATCCTAAGACTATAGTCCTAAGACTATATAGTCCTAAATCCTAAGACTATAGTCCTAAGTCCTAAGACTATAGTCCTAAGTCCTAAGACTATAGTCCTAAGTCCTAAGACTATAGTCCTAAGTCCTAAGACTATAGTCCTAAGACTATATAGTCTTAAATCCTAAGACTATATAGTCCTAAATCCTAAGACTATATAGTCCTAAATCCTAAGACTATATAGTCCTAAATCCTAAGACTATAGTCCTAAGTCCTAAGACTATAGTCCTAAGACTATATAGTCCTAAGTTTTAAGACTATAGTCCTAAATCCTAAGACTATAGTCCTAAGACTATATAGTCCTAAATCCTAAGACTATAGTCCTAAGTCCTAAGACTATACTCCTAAGTCCTAAGACTATAGTCCTAAGACTATATAGTCCTAAATCCTAAGACTATATAGTCCTAAATCCTAAGACTATAGTCCTAAGGCCTAAGACTATAGTCTTGGATTTAGGACTATATAGTCTTAGGATTTAGGACTATAGTCTTAGGACTTAGGACTATAGTCTTAGGATTTAGGACTATATAGTCTTAGGATTTAGGACTATATAGTCTTAGGACTATAGTCTTAGGACTTAGGACTATAGTCTTAGGACTTAGGACTATAGTCGTAGGACTTAGGACTATAGTCTTAGGACTATAGTCTTAGGACTATAGTCTAAGGATTTAGGACTATATAGTCTTAGGACTATAGTCTTAGGATTTAGAACTATAGTCTTAGGACTTAGGACTGTAGTCTTAGGATTTAGGACTATAGTCTTAGGATTTAGGACTACCCTGGTGGAAAACCTGTAGGTTCCTGTAGGATCTTGTTTAGGAACAGGATCCTGTTCAGGATCTTACACAAGAACAGGATCCTGTGTAGGATCCTAAACAGGAATTTAATTCTCTTCAGGATCCTACAGAAAAATAGGATCCTGTTCAGAATCTTACACAGGAACAGGATCCTGTTTATGATCCTAAACAGGAATATACTTCTCTTCAGGATCCTACAGAAAAATAGGATCCTGTTCAGGATCCTGAACCCTGTTCGGGATCCTGAACAAGAAATAGGTGTCTTGTTCAGGATCCTACAGAAAAAAGAGGATCCTGAACAGGAATCAGATTTCTCTTCAGGAGGTTAAGTAGGAACAGGATCCAGTGTAGGATCCTATACAAAAACAGAATTCTTTTCAGGATCCTGGACAGGATTCTTTCAGGATCCTGGACAAGAATAATATTCTGAATTAATTAAGTCATGAATCTACATTGGGAACAACAGGATCCTAGGTGCACAATTACATCTATTAATTATTATAATAGATTAGATCAGACATGATAAGGTGTAAAAATGTTGAGTGTTTCTGATATAGCAAATCGATCAGGTGGTGAACTGCCAAAGTTCTGAGGAATTAAATTAACTGACGTTTCGAGTGGAGCCCTTCGTCAGAGTAACTCGTCAAGTTTTACTCTGATTAAAGGCTCCACTCAAAACGTCAGTATTTCGATCCTCAAAACCTCGGCAGCTCATCATCTTATATTGCCATGCCACAGAAAGCTTGATACTATAATTATTCAACAGTGTCATAATCCTGTGAGAAACAGGATTTTGCTTATAGAATCCATTTCACGGTAGCTATATTTTAACCAATTTACACAGGAATACTAATTTATTGACAACTTGTTCAAGATTTTGTAATTTGTCTCGAAACATTCCTGTACTGGAAGAACTTATGGGTTCCTGTTTATTTAGATGGAAGGAATATTACTACATGTAACTTAATTAAATTCTTGTATAGTCCAGGATCTGAACTACATTTGTAGACCTGAATAAGTATCTAATTTGGCAAATTAGAACATTTATCCTGACCAATTTCCTAATTTCAAGCTTGGGTTTTTCTTCAGAATATACTGTTCAATTGAAAATATATTCAAATACTGCCCCCACAAAATTTTATGTCAATTTAACGATTAACATATAGGAAATATTTTTATAGTGACAATTAATACTTTTTCTACAATCATTTCATTAGAACTGTTTTGTATCTGCCATTAAGGCTGTTTACTAATTCACATCAATTTACCTGAGTTTTCATTTTTCACAAATCATTTTTAACCATTAACTTAGGCAAAAAATTAAAGGTCATGTATATCCCTTTTTATCATACACATGAATGTATAGATGCAGTGTTTTGGAAATTAGTTCTTCACAATTATACAGTACAACTAATTAGCCAATAAGAATCCATAGAATATTCATTTGGTTTCTATAAATAATAGAATGTCATTCGAATATGCGTGTTCTTCTACATGCAATAATTATTTATATTCAGTCATGTTGATAGCTATTCAAAACAGTTGTAACATAACCATCAACTTCTGCATCTTCACTTTTGACAAGTACAGCTCTGGCTTTAATTCGTGAGCAACAAATCACTACAAATCTTCTGGTATAGCATACACCAGTGAAGTGACATCCAAGGATCCCAGATGACCAAAATTCATGAATTATTGGATCTTCTGGAGGTGAAATAGCTTGTTCACAGACATTCTTATTTACTGTCCTGAACACATTCACAATTGCAAATCCAGTTTGGCCATCTTTCAAAAAATAGTGAACCTCAGCAAAGCTATCAGTCCCTTCACTGATTTCACACTTTACTAAGTAGCTTACCGCCTTTCCTCTTCTTACATAATGTAAGCTATGGTATACCTGACCATCTTTAAGCATCCTCTGAGAAACAACAACCTCTCTATTCTCATCCAGACCTTCAACAGGATATCCAACATCTGGACTTTTCTGCTCCAAAGGAAGGAACAGTTTTACACCACCATCTACCTCAACAAACTTTGAAGGATAACTAGAGGATGACATCATCTGTTTAGCAAATTGTGATGCCTCAGCATTATCTTGTACATCAAGACTGACTACACCTTTGGAATGTTGGCTCAAACCTAACTTCTTGACAATCTGATCAGGTATCCCTCTTGTGCCATGAAACAATCGTTTAAGATGTGCCAACATGGATTCAAAGACAAAATTAGAATGAAGAATTAATAGCCCATGTTGTCTGGCCTGTTCAGGAAAATGTGTGAGAGAGTGGGAGTTGTACGTACATTCTCTCTGTGAGTACATGACAGGTAGTAAGCGAGTATAGCTCTGAAGCATAGCATCAGCTATGTCAGTATCATGGTCTGTGACAGTATCCTCACACAGAGTTCTTATTGCAGTAACAAGCAGTGAATGATGGTAAAAGTATTCACTAGGAAGCAGCGGCTTTAGAATGGGTAGACCAACATGGAGAAAGAGAACTTCCTTTTCGCTGGCTTTCCAGTGATTAAGCTCCTCAATAGGCCTAAACTTCCTCTTGAAGTCATGAGGTAATTGTACGCTCATAACACTAGTTGTGATAGCAATCTGACTTTGCCTCAAGCTTACCTTACTTGGACAAGTTCCATTAAGCCACTTTCTTAACCTTCTACTGTATTCACCTTCAAGCACTTGGTGCATATAATCTAGGAGGAGCATGTTTGGAATTTGCAAGATATCATGTACTGGAGAATGACCTTTAATTCCAAAAACAGTCTCTCCAGACTGGTCAGCAAGTTGGGCATGAAGCATACTGTCTTCATGGTTCCTTCTAGGAAACTTTGCTGATGATGGGAGGTACACTCTTGTGTTTCCTCGTCCAGGGAGTCTTAACCCTGGATGAAGGCAGATACTGCATCCAAAATCTTAAAATTGAGAGATGGCCCTTTTGCCATTAAATCAGCACCCTGGGCATTAGAAGTTAGTTTGAAAGTAGGTGTATTATCCAATTCAACATGAAAACCTTCTGTCAGGGTTTTGACACTATCAACAAAATGCTGCTGGAACACCACCATGTCAGGCTTTACCTTACCATACCAAAGCCCAGTTAAGATAATTTGTTTATATGAGTATCGTAATGGTACAGGCAGCTCCACTACAAAACTTTGTATTGGCCAAATGGATATACTTTTGGACTTTAATGCAGGAGCACCATCTAAGTGCCAGTATAGTGATATGGGAAAGCCCCCATCTATCCGGATAGCAGCACTTTGCTTCTGGTATACTCTGCCATCCAGTATATCCCTATAGACACCAGGCTGGTGGACATAGTTCTCTACAAAGTTTTTCATTGCATCCCAGTTTTCTGTAGAAAGAAAAACTAGATCTCAAGGATAGTGCAAAGTTTCTAGTAATAACAATTTTTGCCAAGTGTACGGACAGAACTGCCAGCCCCGCAACCTGCCAGCCCATTTTCTTGAGCATTAAGCCCAAGTTAATTTAATACAAGTGAAAACTCAGACAAACAACCCAAAATAGAATCTCGAGGGATTCTTAGAGTCATTTTCTCTTCAAGAACGCAAAAAAAAATTATAAACTCCGACAAACATGAATACTGACATCTTTTGTGCCCTTCACTATTGTTTTCCGGTCTGTTTAATAACATCAAGATATTTTTAAACTCCTCGAAATTTTTGCATAAAAAGCTTGGCGCATCACAAGAATTCCGATACTAATACGTATCGTGTGACGTCCAGTCAATCCAGATCAAAATTGACTAAAATTTGTCAAGTGGATGTCAAGATAAGTAAGTTTTTGTTGCCTTCACAAATTATTACGCCTGATGATTATGTTGCTAGCTTCACGTTATTTAGCATTGCGAATCGTCTGCCACATGTAGAACTAAACATTCATGTTTACTAACGATATGGCCAGGGTTCTTCGTACAGTTGCTTATTGAACGCCAAATCAAAATGCGAAGACAGTCTACGATCTCCAGTATACAGAATTTGTTACTGAGTTGAAAATGTAACAGACACGAACCAACAACACTCTACAAACCGACTTCACAACATCGTCAACATGCCACACCATATTAAAGTTAAATATAAAGCTTTTAATATTTATTCGCACCTTTGAGCTTCCGCTAGGCAGACAGTAAATCCTTTCGCCCAGACCATATTTAATTAGCCATGCACTAAAGCCTAGAAATTCGTTGCTTCGAGAAGAAAAATCGATCACTCCTTACGTTTTCTCCGCCATTTTCTCCATATTCGCCAGTCGCAAACAAAACCACGCGTGCGCAGTGGTATTCTTATATATTCCGGGGGGAAACTTCTTTCATTCTTGGTATATTAAGATAAACACATCTTTCAAGAAATATCCATAGATAAGGTACAAACCTGTCTGTTATCGCTGTTTATAGGGCTTACAAGCTTTAAGCGACATAAATATTTGTCGTCTATGAAAGACTGATACTATAGTGTTTCACATTTTCACTGGTTTTAGCCTTTCAACTACGCCAAGTATGTCGTTAAACCTGGTAAGTTTACCCCCCGGAAAGTTTACACTATCTATCTATGTATCTATGTATCTATGTATCTATCTATCGTGTGAATTTTCCCCACTCATCACAATACTGCAAAGTTTCTGTGAAACTTTGCACTAACAACACCAATTGATAAAATTGTATATAAATATGCACGTACCAGTGCCGGATTAACCATATGGCTGAAGTGGCTTATGCCACGGGCCACGCGCTGTTAGGGGCCCCGCGCTTTGCTCAGTTTCGATTTTTTAGCGCGGGGCCCAAAAAGTGTGGGGCCCCAAAAACCGCAAGGCCACGTACAAAAGTAAAAGAAACGATGCTCCAAAATTAAAAAAAGAGGTACCGCAAATGAAAAAGCGAGGCGCTGGGGCCCCAAAACTCAAAAAACAGGCCCCCAAAACAAAAACAAAACTGAGGCCCCAAAAATAAAAAAGCGAGAACCCATAAATAAAAAAAGCGAGGCCCCAAAACTAAAAAAAGCAAGAACCCATAAATAAACTAGCGAGGCCCCAAAACTAAAAAAAGCAAGAACCCATAAACAAACTAGCGAGGCCCCAAAACTAAAAAAAGCAAGAACCCATAAATAAACTAGCGAGGCCCCAAAACTAAAAAAAGCAAGAACCCATAAATAAAAAAGCTATAGCGAGGCCCCAAAAATAAAAAAAGCAAGATACCATAAATAAAAAAGCTAGGGAGGCCCCAAAAATAAAAAAGCAGGCCGGAACCATAAATAAAAAAGCGAGGCCCCAAAAATGAAAAAGCGAGAACCCAAAAGTCAAAAAGAGCCACAATAAGCGAGGCGCTGTTGCCACAAATACAGATGCGTAAATACACAGGCAACTTTTCAAATCGTGGAATATTGATATTTTTTAATCTTTCTGATTTCAGGGAAACCTGAATTCACAGGGGGGGGGGTCAAGGGGTCCCGCGCTAATAATAGAGAGCTTAAGCATGTTAGGCGTTTTTGAGACACGGACGGTGACCGGAAGAACAGGAATACAATACAGAACTACTGAACCGCGTATTCTTTGAAAAGACTTTTTTTCCCAAAACAAAGGCTATGAATAATCACATATCTAAACTGTTAGCTCATAAGCTTAAATTTTATCTTTATATAAAAACACAAATCTTTTATTTTATATTGTAATCGGTAATGAAATTATCCACCTTAAAATACAAGTTTTCTACTTCAAAAGTATGTCTCATTGTAATCAAACAACATGACAGGCCTCAACGTTCTAGAAGTTCCCGTCGTCTCGAGAACGTGAAAATGCTCTCAGTGACGTCTTGTGTAGAACAACGACGGCGTTCTCTTTGCTCTTGGGATTTTAAATTGCTCATTATCATTGTTTTGAATGAAAAATGCTATTGAATTCAATCGCCGTCCGTGGCTCTAAAACGTCTGTATGCTTAAGCTCTCTTATATGCCAAGGGGCCCCGCGAACCGTTAATCCGGCCCTGGCACGTACATATACGAAAGTCTATATAGAATGTAATAAAAGTAGCGTGCTGCGTAGGCAGTGTAGAAACAACAATAGAAATACAGTAAGGTTAGATATACTGCCAAAACAGAGAACGTAGGAGTCTAACATTTCGAGCGAAGGCCCTTCGTCAGAGAGAAACGTTTCTCTCTGACGAAAACGTTTCTCTCTGACGAAGGGCGTTCGCTCGAAACGTTAGACTCCTACGTTCTCTGTTTCGGCAGTATATCTAACCTTACTATATTTCGATTATATAGAATGTATGCGCCTATAGCCAATCTGCTTATAGGGTTGCCTATAGAGACCTCTATTTCTTCCACCTTGGACAAAGATTTTCTTAGTTTTTTCCACATTTCTTATCTAATTAGTATTCATAGGGCTGTATGCATGCTATATACAGCCGTATCGCTTACAAGCAAATTAGGGAACTGGAAACAGAGGGGGGCTTAAAAAAGGCCTTATATAATTATTAGGACTTTTACATACAGTACTGTAGTTATTTATCTATATAAGCACTAGTGTTCATCCAGTTATTAATACCAGCATAGATCTTTAACTGTCTAATTTTTTTATATTAACTGCGCGCTACTCTGATCTCGAGTGACAATTAAACCATGCCAGGCATGCAAGTCGAGAAAACTCTACTTGACCATTGGTGAGATTCAAACGCACAACCTTAAAGGTCTGATTGTGTTCTACTAAGTGAGCTGTGCCTTATGTAGAATGATGGTACTTTAATTATATATGTGATATTTTGAAACTATAAAGCCTTACCAAAATATCCTGTGGAGCAGTGAATTAGTTAATAATATATCCATAGAAATTTAAAAAGATGTAAATAATCACAGTTGAAATCATAATAACACCTCCGTCTGAACTTTTGTGACTACCGCTGACCTGTCAGCGGTAGCCATAATGTCGGCGAAATCTTGCTTGATTGCTTGAGTGTTTTGGACCTCCCTACGTCATACTCGACAGCTATCGCAAGATATTCGGCACGATCGCCATATAGTTGGGAAGATCGCCACGTATTCGAGAAGTACTCGAGTTGTTTTCGCGAGGAATACTGAAGTGAATCGAGTGATCTCGTCTTTGCATTTTGGTTGCTCTCTCGATGACTGTTTTGATTTTTGAAAAGTGTTATTACTTTGCAAATCTTTTCTTCTTGGAACGATTTCTCTCCTTGATCAGCTTATACAAGGTAAGAAATAGTTTGAAAACTGTGACGTTGTTTATCTTATATACTATATATGGACAATTTCTTCGATAAAAGAAGGTTGAAGGCCCAACTTTATAAGCGAACTTTATAAACTGAATATTTCTAGTACGTGCTATAAGTACGAAGTACGAGGTTGGCTTTGAGATATTAAATTTGTTTCCGATCAAGTATTTACTGTATAGATTTCGTAAATACTTGATCGGAAACAAATTTAATATCTCAAAGCCAACCTCCGAACCTCTTAACCTCGTACTTCGTACTTATAGCACTTACTAGAAATATTCAGTTTATAAAGTTCGCTTATAAAGTTGGGCCTTCAACCTTCTTTTATCGAAGAAATTGTCAATATACGCCAAAGTCTTTGATATAAATGATTTATAATGATAAAATCGCTTTATGAGTTTAAGTTTAATTTTGGTTGAATTGTGTGTTGTGTACATGTATATATCATACACCAGTGCATACACTAAGAGTGAGAAGTGTGCTTTAACCAACTTCGAGCTAGGTGTTTTGATATTAGATCCAACACAACTTTCAAGTTTTTCATGATCAAACAAATCAGGAAATGAATCAGTTGTCAAATGAACCAGTATTTTAAGATAAGTTTGATGTAAGAGTTGGCTTATTAATCACATATCAAACCTTTGTCTCGCTTATGTTCTCCTATGTGTTTGGTTTATGAATTATTAACGAGTTTGAGAAGTATATATCACAGTGCCCTGTATACACCAAATCGTAGTTTCATTTAGGCCCACATGCAAATTAGTTTCCTATTCAATTTGGGCCCCTATGCAAATTAAAGCATAACGGGAAGATAACATAGGCTGGGACTGTTTTTTCACGTTTTGAGTTCATTGTTTTTAGACACTACGTTTAGGATTATTGTCAAGGATAATCGATAAGCAAAGTTTATCCTTATAGAATACCTAAACATTAAAAAGTTTCTGAAATCAGAAATGTTATGTTTACTACGGCTGCTTCAGCCTCGTGTCATAAATGAACTACGTTTTATCCCGACTCAGTTTGTATGCACAGTTGAAACTCCGATTTCATCTATAAGAAATTTATGCTTTATGCTATGGGGTGTTGGTAGCAGTGGTTAGTGCACGTGCCTTTCACCTCTGCGAGCTGGATTCGATACTGCACGGTGCAGTTATCTGATTAAAATAATTCACCTCGGCTGCATGTGAGGAGTGCTTCCAGTTTGATTCTACCAAACACCACAGGTTTCCTCTGGGTACTCCGTACTCTGGTTTCCTCCTGTAGTAACACTGGACCAATGAGGGTGGGCCCTTACTGGACCTCTGAGGATAACAGTTTAGATATAGCTGATAGAGTTATCCAGTATAAATAAGGTTAGTTTAATGTAGTTTAATTTAAACAAAATATGTTGGCTGTTACATAGACATTACAAAACCTTGACTTGGTGCTTTGTTTACTTGTTTTAGGTCTTGTTCAATATCCTGTATAATGAAATTAAGAAATCAAAGTTTGTGCACACCAGAGCTGGTACAGTGGTCTGACCATAGAATAGTAGATACACAGAAGTCTGACTCTTGTGAAAGTACTGTACTAAAACATTCTATAATCTAGTGTCTAAGTGCCGCCAATTGTATATTTTGATAAATTGTTGTAAAGTTACTGTGAACTGTTGGGAAACTTAAAGCCTTGAATATGTTGAAAGCCTTGAAATGAAGAAATATATCTGTTGACACTACAATACTGAGTATTGTTGTACTGCGTCTTATTTAAAATACTAGCAGAATCACAAAATATTAGTGATACATGTGCATTACACTTGAATGCCACTGACAGCATATTTATGGCAGGTAAAATGTTGTTTTGGAACACAATGTTGATTATCTGGGGTGATTAATTCTATGAAAGTTTTCATGATGATAATGTAATATAGATTATTTTTGTGGAAACACCATGAAAAAATAATATTTATTTGCTAAGCTTTCGGCCTGAGTCAACAGGCTGAAAGCTTAGCAAATAAATATTTTACATGGTGTTTCCACAAAAATAATCTACATGATGTATATGATTGGGGGTGAGTTGTACAAAGCCAAGATAGCTTATCTAGTTGATAGGTTCTAGCTGAAGAACAGCACTAATCATACATACTTAATATAAATTTTATCCACTGAATATTTAGTTATGTACAGTATTTGATAGTGCTGTTTAGTGGATAAAAGTTAAATTGGGTTGTTCAAAGCACCACTAGAGTTATTCTCTAGCTAGGATTTATCCACCAGATAAGCAATCCGGGCTTTGTACAAAAATCTGAATTTTACAAGTTCACTTCATGTAAAACTTGGGGGCATGTTCATAATGCTAATATAATATGCTAGCAATCTTATGTTTTGGAAACAGCCAGTAAAGATGTATAGTATGTGCCATGTTCAAAATAGCAGTTCATGTATAAAATGAATTAAAATAACTATCAGTTTTTTTTGTGTGTGCTTTTCACGCATTGTCATGCATTGCTTCTTAAGTCTATATCTCTTTCTGTGCTTAGCCGCGGTAGTCACATGTACGCATTGCGTACCTATTTTTTACCTGTAATTAACCTTTTCAATTCTGGCAGTAAGTCAATTACATAGAAAGTGCTTGACTCATTTCCTTGTGACTGCATTCCATGCTGTGGGCATATGTCATTTTGACACGTCATACCATTGCTTAAAACGTTCTGGCAATTCCAGCACGATGTATATCTGATGTATTTATAGCCAACATCAGAAAGGGATTTATTAAACTGATAAAGAGACGGTGGACATTTGTTTCCTTTAGGAAGTGTTATCTTCACTAACTTCGGGATGCTATCAACAGCTTGAGATGGTAAATTATGTTTTTGGGTCAATGCCAGAAAGCTTCCTTTGAAATTTCTTTGTGTTAGTGAAGCACCATCATATAGAGGGATATCTTCTGCACATCCATCTGTTTCACTGTCTGAATGAATGGAGAGTTCAGTAATGCAGCTTGATTCTGGGAGAGAGCTCGCATCACTTTCAAATAATGATTCAGAGTTAAAATTGTCAACGCTATCCTCATTCCGAACGAAACTTTTTAAAAATAGGTGCACTACAGTCATTTTCACCTGCAAGTTAAATAACAGAGTTCGTTAATTAAATTACCGTATTTCCTCTATTATCTATGCCCCCCATGTGATGTGCAGTGTTACATGTACACTATACTCGCAATGGCCAAATCTGTTTGTTGCATTGCAGTTGCATGAGTAAAGGTGTTACGTACACTATGCAATTTTTTCGTGCAACTTAAACTGTTTCGAAAAAGTGACCGAAGTGGACTGAAAATGTTTACAAAGCATATTTTTATTGGGTGATCGCACGAATTGTTGCAAGACACGTTGCAAGAAAGGTGTTACACAGTGCAATGCTTTAACGGCAGTGCAGCATTGCCGCAATTATTGGCATTGTGAAAAGTAGAAATTGGTTCAACTTCGTGCAACGCTTCCTGCATCAAGAATACTGTGAGACTTGGTGATTGCAGGGCAAAGTACACTAGGCAATCTCTTTTGCAACTTGAATCGCAACAAAATTGCGAGATGAGTTGCACGAAATATTGCATAGTGTAACACTGCTGACCCCACGGATGAGTGACCCCGGGTCACCCAGACCCCAAGAATAGATTACTCCAGTCACATATCCCTAGGAATAAATGACCCCTAAATTTAACTAACCCAAAATAACAAAGGGTAATTTCCCCATACACTACCCCTAGCTAACCCTGATCCTAACCCTAATACAAAATTTCTAAACCCCAACGGGTTACTGATAAATAGGATTGAATGACTGGGGATCAGTAAGTCTGTAAGCACTGTAAGACAATGGCCTGCTCCTAAGCTAAGCTAAGCTAAGCTAAGGGATAATTCATAATTTACCTAGGGGGGGGGGGGGGGCAGGGGGCTAGGGGGCGATTTTTAATTTTTACCCTAATATTTACAGGTGCCCCTAATATTTACAGGGAATTTCGTCTGCCCCCCATGTGATACCAATTGTACAAAGGTTTATTTATGACCCCCCCCCCCACCTACTCTAAAGTTGACCTGACTTCCTCTAAAATGTGTATAGGTAGTCATTTTAGGTTTTTCTACTTTATACAAAAGTGACGAACAACTTTCACAAGCCTAGAATCAGCTCCATCATCTCACGTCCAATAATATCAATGCAAAAACATCAGTTTTTCTTTACTTTTTATATATCAGTTTATATGTCACCGTTATAATTAATCTCTGCAATGCAGGTGGTCACACCTTAAAATCGTGCTGCCCATGTTCAATGGCCAAAACCTTTTGCAAACAAACAATACGGTAAAACAGTCATTTTAAAAAATGCTCCCGAAAAATCAAATAAAATGCAAATACAGTAACAGCTGAATTATTTTTTGTACCTTCATTACGTCCCGACGAGGAAGATCGAGTTCGTCTGTGGCTCGATTCATTTCCAACAACACTATAAACAGATCCAACACTAACACTGTGTGTCCGGTCGCAACGGGGTTGATTTAGGACACCACTTGTGCTTGTGGGCACCTGTTCCTCAGGTCTGCTGTTAAAGTCATTCAAAAAATGGTTGATGTTAAAGTTCAGATCCTCTTCTATAACCATGTTTATGCCGTTGTTTGGGCCATCTGTTTCGTCTGAATGCGAAGTGTCATCGTTTTCTCCCAAAAATTCTCCACAGTAAGCGTCGTCATCACTTGCACAGTAAGGGTCATCGTCACTCTCTGTATAAGGATTAGAAGAAGACATGGAACTAGAAACGATTGACGATTCATCATCATAACTGCTGACATCATCATTAAATTTCTCAGCAGCAAACGATTGATCCATGATTGAAAAATGTTCTCGTCGAACCCCGAATCCGGGTCTCACAACGTCGAGTTCTTGCCCGGGAGTTTTAGGCATTTTGATTGGTTATCACCTCGAAACTCCCGGATGAGTGAATGCCAAGAGAAAATCAGAAAAGATTTTCTTTTTCGCTGCAATGGCTGATTCATCTGTTCCAACTAGCGTTAGATTACAAAAGAAGATGCTTGCCAACAGATATGCAGGTTAGTCCAACTATTTTATGTGATAATTTAGAAAGTACTAGTATATACATGATGAAAGCAGACAACTGTTTAGCTTCAAAACTTCTATCGGAAACCCTTACACTTTAAATTCTGTTCTCTGACCGACTTTATAAAAAAAGATATAAATTTTTGTATTTGGACCTCAGTTTAAGTCGATGTTTTATTCCGTACACAGTTCTCAACTTTTGTTTCTTCTTTTAGACAAAAACGACGGTGATTTTTTGGTTGTTTGGTTTCCTGAAGAGGAAGCGTATTCCATCGTTGACAGAAAGAGCGTGCTCGAGTCTAAAGCAAATGTCAGAGACAAGGTGACAGTGAAAGATTCCAAGGGAAAGTGGAAGTGCCGGGTTGTTTTCAAAGGTGACTTTTATATCAGTATACCCCTTGCAAAGCTATTAATTAATTTCATTAATACGTTGTGTTGTTTTTTTCATATTTGAACATTTGTCGCTAGCTGCAAGCACTTTTGCCCATGGATTTTGCCAATTTAAGACTAGGCTGTTTTCCCACATTTTAACTGTAAAAAACGTGCATGATATTTTTTCTCAGCAATCGGATTGTGAAAACGATTTAATGACGCACAAAATGACAATCACCATCAAATAAAACATGTCACGTTTTCCTTCGACAGAGATATCACTAATTATTCGCCATTTTTGTGTAATATGCCTAATAATGGCTAATTTTTCTCTGGGCCTGCTTCGCTGGGCACCAATATAATTATACCTGTGTATAAAGCGACATTTTCTTTTTGCAGCTTTGTATATTGATAAATCGTTGTTATTGAATTGTTGACAGGAAACATTATATCCTTGTTTTTCCCTTTTAATTCTGTGTAAATATGTTAAAGGATCTGGGGAATCGTGTCAAAAACAACAGATAAAGTTGGAATCAATTCTGGAGGGTGATGATGGAGACAGTGAGGAAAAGGAATCCCATGAAGGATCAAAGTCAGAGAAAAGGCTGTGTAAGATAGATGAAGAATGCTTGGAGGATATTACAGAAGGTTTGTATATTTTGAAAGAGGATTTCTGAGTAAAACCCATAATTAATAATGTTATTATAATTATTTCTCATTGGCTATAGTGACATCAGTTTTAATTTAATTTTTGTATCTGCGCAGCAGATATATTGCTATCGTGTTGTGTGTGTGTTTGTGTGTTAACTTTTTTGGGTAACCAACTGACCTGTGGTGTGTGCTGTGGTGTAACTATGGGTGTAACTCTAACCAATGCGCGACAATTTCATCGGGGACAATCGGAGCTCAGAATTTTTAGGCGTCAACGTACGAGTTGTCCGTTTGAACGATGGGAACAGGTATTCTTTAATCCCGATCGTGTTTATACAAATTCGAAGTTGGTCAAAGAGCAACACTATTTTCGAAGAAAGACAATATTGCTGATACAAATGGCAAGTATTTTTAACATGACTTATAGTAAACTTGCAAGTGTGATCTACCACAGTTTTTGTGCGTCATACAGAATGATTGAAGAGTTTAGATTGAAGAGTTTGGGCGATTTATCGAGTCATGCAGGCGACTCAGGCCAACACATGTAAACTGTAACTTTATGAATAGGACCGTCTTCAAGTGACAAGCATTACTCTTCGGAAGACAAACAATTCTCTTTGGAGGAAACTTACAAGTATATACTTCACAACCGGTATCATCATTTTTTATTTTTAATGCAATCATGTTTATTAGCAGTATAGTACACACGTGTACTGTAAATAGCCATAATCTTCCCCACGATATATTTTTAATATCAAGGGATTGACCTTTCATCTCAGTCGCTCATTTAATACATTAACTGAGCTGGATCATAGTTAATAGAAATTAAACATGGTTGGGAAGCTTAAAAAAAGCCATTGTTTTATGTTTTTGTTCAGGTTTATGGAAATTTTTGCACTTTCACAGTTACTGCACATATTGTGTTTCCTGTATAATGAAGCGATCATCCAATAGCAACATTTGGGTTCAATCACTCAACTGTACTGTTTAAATATTAATAAACCAAACACAAAGGATTTATGTACCTTCATGTACCTTTCAACATGAGTCGTAGCTTGTTTGTTAACAGCTTTGAAGTTTGGCAGGTTTCCAAACCATGTATATTTTCTATTAACTATGGCTGAATTGATTGACCCTTCCCAAATTTGCTTCAATGGGTGTGAACAATGGTGAATAATAATATTAAATTGTGAAAGCAAATTCTCGAGTGTCTTTTAGGGCCTGTTTACAAGGAGGTAGGGTTATCCTAGCACCCAGGTGACCCTAGTATCCTTATAAACACAAACAAAAAAACAAGTAATGTACAAGAGCTAAGGTAACCAGGGTGCAAGGGTAACCCGGGTTGTAAACAGGTCCTTAGGCTAATTTTGGTGCAGATACATGTACGCATAGCGTACCTTTTGTTTTATAAGGGTTAAAAAAATACGTACCCCAGTGTAGTATTTATTAACGAACATCTATAGCATTTGCAGTAAATACAGTAAATATACTTGTTTCTATCAGTCAAACTGATTTGATGCTGCAAGGTCTGATAAGAGCTGCAGATAACATGGAATCATGTCAATTTGGCAGATGTATGGAAACAATGGGCCATCATTCAATATGCACACACCCCCTATGGAGGGTCTTGGATATCCAGTGGGAGGGGGTCCTAGCCTAGTAATTCCCAAGGGGGGCACTGAGCAACATCAGACGGGACCAAATAATGCATATACAGGTATTTCCAAGGGGGATGAAAGATGGAAGAAGGTATAGCAGAAGAAGATCCAAGGGGGGGGGGAGCAGAGGTATATCCAAGGGGGCATCAGAGGTATATCCATATCTTTATCAACCCCTCAGCCTCCACATCATCGTATATTAATCTGGGGGGTAAATATAAAAACTTGTCATATCTTAGGGGGGCATAGGTAAATATAAAAACTTGTCATATAACCTGGGGGGTAAATATAAAAACTTGTCATACATCCTGGGGGGTAAATATAAAAATCCTGCAATAGGTCAAAGGTGAAATAAGAAAATCCAAGGGGGTTGCTAAATTAAAGACCTCAAAAAATCCACAGAATATCCAAGGGGATCTGGAAGCAAAACCCTCAATAGGGGAAGGGGTGCACATATTGAATGGATGGCCCAGTGGTTGACCTGAAGCAAGCCAGTTCATCATGATCAGTGTTCCAGTTCATTCGCCATGATTCACTGTTGTTAATTAAGCATTCAAAAAGGTAGCCAAGTAACGTTACTGAAGTTAGCCATTTAATATATGGATCGAGACATGCACAAGTCTTATTCATTTCAAAGACATTGCAATTGTTATCAATGTCATACAATGGAAGTACTAAGTACTAATTAGTCCATGGCATTGTACAACATTGAAAAATTAATTGACATGTTTTTGATGTGCAGAGTCTAATACCTCATGGTACATGTAGTTTCACCATTTTTTGCGTCTACGTTGCTATAGCAACGTAAACGTTATGTATCCGTAAAAAGATATCTGGGTATTCGCACTTTTGTGACGTAATAGGTAACTGATATAGCAGATTCGTCGGCACATGAACGACCTTCTTACGAATAAAGCGGTGTGTACCGATTTGTGCCGAGGTATGAACGAAGTAAGTAACAGCCTAATGTGATCTAGTAGTGACAAATCATGTGATCAAGTGCCTCTGCTATTCTTGCTTCGTCCATCTTGTTTTATATGAACGATCGGAAATAAAGTTGCTGTCTCTTTCGATTTCGGCAAGATTTTGTCAAGGTAAGAAACTAGTTATAATTAACCAAAGACTGCAACACCTCAGTGCTTCTTATTATAATAGCAGAATTGATGGATTTTACATTTATGGAACTGCTTGAGTAAATATTTTCATCAACTTCTGAAAGACAAATCAAGTCAACACAAGTCGTAGTCAAAAGTTGTACTTAAATAGAAAATCCACAATTTTAATAATTGTCGGTCTAGAAGGCTTATGAAACAGTTAAATTTCATCATATCCATCATATACAGCTTGCTGTGAGCACTTACACAGAATCTGTATTTATTTACATGTTCAATCAAGAATCACTTGCCAATGATCGTTGAAAAGTATACTATTTATCATGTACTGTGGCATCAACTAAAGTTTAGTCGGACTAAAATGCATACAGCATATCCATGCATAATGGCACGTTACAGATTTCTTAATAAATCCTGCAGACAGTGCATGTTCAGTGTGAAGCATAGTTTTTCACTGTCATTCAAATTCACAATATTTAATTTCCTATTGGTTTATAATCAGTTGAACATCAGTACATTACCATTACAGCATATGCAGAATGGAACCTTACAGATCTCTTAATAAATCCTTTAGACAGTGCATGTTCAGTGTGAAGTGTAGTTTTTCACTGTCATTCAAATATTTCACAATATTTAATTTCCTATTGGTAATCAGTTGAACATTACCATTGACAAGTAAACTTATTAAATTGTGAGACAGCATGTGACATATTATGACAGTATTATTTATATAGTGTGTGGTAATAATGGTATATACAGTAGAACCTGTGTTTTACAACCACCCCTGTTGCCAGGTAAAAGTGGTTGTAAATGACAGGAGGTCGTACATGGCAGGTAGTGATGTGACTTCATAGGCATAGCAGCCATTTTGGCAGCAATTCTTTATAGAAACATTGTTTCAAGGTTAGGGAAATGGCGATTTATAAAGATTTACAAGGGAAATGGAAAAACAAGAACATTTCAAAGAAGTGCAGTCTTGGTTTATTAATGTTAATATCGTTTTTTTAAAAGAAAAGAAATTTGACATTTGTGCGTTTAATATCATGGCCTTTATAGAGCGATGTTCTCCATATCAAAATGGTGTCGTACTATCAGCAGTTTTACGTTGAGATGGTCACTCATAACAGGTAAATATCTTGTTTGGGACACTAAAATGTGGTTGTTGGTCACGTTGGGCAGGTGGTCGCTCATTGGAGGTACATTTCTATAGAGATGCCAATCGCTTTATACTTGTGGATTGCAAATCGTCCGTGCCAGAAAGTGGTTGTAAACAGCAGGTGGTCATTAAAAGGGGTGTCGTAAAACTCAGGTTCTACTGTAGTAAGAAACATCCTGAACTTGTCAAATATTGACAAAGATTCTGTAAAGATTCTCATGTAATTTATCAAATTAAATTGGCCATTTCCTGTTTTAATGTGTTCAAGAGTGTAAAGGACTGGGTTGTAGTTGAAAATGAGCGAGATGTGGTTTATTACTTGCCAGTAATTAGCTGGGATTAGCAAAAATGGTGAATGCCCGGGGGTGGCCTGGGGGGGGGGGGGGATGGGCACAGCTGGAATTGACTGATACATTACTTCATTTGAAAAATACAGTTGTGTGTGTGTCTCTCCAATAATAACAATAATAAAGCAATAATAATTATATGGTTACAAATCATAAACACACCATAACAATTTCAAACCAATAATATCAAACCAGTAACATTTTTTAACCCTACAGTATAACATTATGAAACCCAATAACAATTCAATTGTAATGCGGTTCATAAACCTAGGATAAAACCAATAACAATTTTTAACCCAACAGTATAACATTGTCACACCAATATAACAATAGCATTTTCCATGGTTTCCAAAAACTGATTTTTGCAAAGCTTTATGACATTGATATGCAGACAAACAACACGCTTGCGTTGCATGGCTAATATAAATCGTCGATCTCAAAAATCCATAGTTTTGTCAAACAATGTAGAAAGGCAACATAAAAATGTGCGAAAAAGTGCAAAGCCTTGTCTATTTCAATCCAATGATGGAAAATGCTATTCACTTGTAACGAGGACCATAAACCTAAAGGTATGATAACAATGTCAAACAAATAACAATACCAAAGAAATAACAATTTTTAACCCCAACATTGTCAAACCAATAACAATAGACCTTTCCACATGGCAACTAGCACTCATCCATGTCACCTTTTGATTGGCTGTTTAGTAAGTTCAAACACGCATGTTGCCATTTGAGTGGCTGGTAAATAAGTTTGGACAACAAACAGCCAATCAAAAGGTGACATGCACGAGTGCTAACTACTGTGAGGAAAGGTCTATTCACTTGTAATGAGTTTCATATAAAGCGATGATATCAATGTCAAACCAATAACAATTGATTGGTCTACAATGTACAATGTACAAGTTTATATGATAACAAAGTCAAACTGGCAATAACACTTAACAGTTCACTTGTATTAAAATGAGGCTCATAAACCTATAACAATGTGAAATCAAAGTACATGTACAAGTTCCTGAGTGGTTCACTGTACATCTGTTATTTTCTTTTCCTGTACATCATACCCGATTGAAAGCTCATCCAAGTCCATGAGTGACTCTGAAAGCTTGTCTTCAGTGCAGCTTGTTAAGTCTGGAGGATTAGGGCACATTGTTGCAAGTTTACACACTACTTGGTTATAGGCAAAAAGACGAAGGATCTCATTTGCATTCCCCTTATCCTGTAAATGCAACTTTACAGACCAACGCAAATACTCTTTACGCAATTTCTGTGTGAGTTTGCAAGACTCGCAGTAACCATGTTTCTCATTTGGCTTCATGGCAATCTTTCTTGCACAGGAACAGCAAACATAGGACTTAGTTGCGGACTGTACTGCCATCATGACAACAGTTGCATCCTTTGTAATGATATATTCTGCACCATCGATAGAGTGGAGAGGACCAACAAACGGCTCAGTTTCTTGAATTGAGAAACTGCTTTCATCCTTGGGTGTATTGAGATACTTTAAGGTATTGTTCTCTTTAACCCTAAGATTTGTAAAAAGGTATGTTTTACCTTGTTCACAAGATTCTGTGTGCTCACCCCATAGGATGACCTTAATGTGACCTCCTTGGTCTACAATGACTCCTTCTTGTTTCTTTAATGCTTCTTTGTTATACATTATGACAGTTTTCACTGCACCTAGCTGAACTAAGTGTCCCTTCACTGTGACAAGTTGGAATGGAGCAATCTCTGCGATAGAAGAAATTGATAGTGGATGACTTGGGTCACAGATTTCTGGACATTGGAACTCCAGCTTAACATCTGGCATTGTAGTTATTTTGGTGAACTTTTTTATGACAACATCTGTCTTCCCAAACTTGTTGCTCACACCATACTTAGAAATCTTTACCGGGCTTTTCTGTTTCTCAACTTCGTGAAGAATTGGTTTTTGTTCTGGCGTGAAGCATACTGCTCTTATAGTTTCAGTGTTGGATGTTTGTAGGGTACAATTGAAGTATTTAATAGGTCCTTTCTCCTTAGTTGGAGTTAGGCCATGCAGATAGCATATAATATCTTCATGTTTATCTCCATGGCTCTTATCTGCACCTAGAAATCACATGAATTATTGTCATTACAAAAATGCAGTTCACTAGTACAAATTTCCATTGTGTTGCAAGGTGAAGTACATAAAACCTAATGTGTCATACACTTTTACAAACAGCCCTGAAATGTGCTTCCCACATTCTCATTGTTGCATATAGTTACATGGTATAGTAGGAAAATTAGGTATGTTTAATACTACACAGCTGCTACTAACAATTGTTGAGACTTGAGAATACAATTATTATTACCAATAATATCACAATTGCAATTCCCAGGTGCATGAAAACGAATGGCAAAAATACCAGTGTCACCTACTGTAGTACTGTCATCTAACACTAAAATAAATTACCTGAAGGTGATGCCATCTTTCTGCAAGCTACAACCCTACAATAAAAGGAGATGTATAAATCTATGAAGAAGAGGTTATTTTCTATTCCACAGGGGCAAAGAACCCCCTTGGCCTGTTATATTGTTCAGTTCGTCGAAAGACGAAAACTGCTGACCTATAAACTCCTTGTGAGCGAATAATCGGCAACAAAGAAATATATGCAAATATCTTTTGAGTGCCTTAAATACAGCTTGGCGAAGTCCATTTACGGGCACGTAATTTAACTAAAGCTCAAAGTGCCTTTCCACATTCCAAAAATCAACAAAGCGTCCTTCATTTCACAGGCAGGCTAACTCTATAGCTCCTGGATGGTTAAAAAACAAACAACATGGACTATACGAAACTGGTTAACTGAAAAATAAATTACTTACCGAACAAAACACTGCAGGATTAAAGTAGATTAGAATATTATATAGATTAACAAAATCTCGTGGTCTCCCTGATGAAGTCGTTGGAAAAAGAACGCTTGCGAGGCCTCGAGGCGTGCACACATGAATTTACGGAAGGTAACGAACGTTTCCCGAGTGACGGAATTTAACGAAAGCTTGCCGAAGTTAACCACATGGTTACAGTAAATTCGATCTGTGCATTGACATTGTGAGAGACAAAGGACAAAAAGTACGTTTTCTTTCGCTCGTTGAGTCATTGGTTGAGGTAATATTGTGCTACAATATTAGAATATATAACTGTTTTTTCTTTTGTTTATCGAAGCCCATCTGTTTGCACTGACCAACATTTCGGTCAGGCGCTATTTACGTGTAGATTTCACGATCAAATCAAACGAAACTATTGAAGCAAGCCATTGTGCCACTGCTCACAAAAAATATTGAAGCAAGCCATTGTGCCACTGCTGACAAAAATATTGAAGCAAGCCATTGTGCCACTGCTGACAAAAATATTGAAGCAAGCCATTGTGCCACTGCTGACAAAAATATTCAAGCAAGCCATTGTGCCACTGCTGACAAAAATATTGAAGCAAGCCATTGTGCCACTGCTGACAAAAATATTGAAGCAAGCCGTTGTGCCACTGCTTTTTTTAGTACAGTAAAACAGTCATTCAAAAATGGGCGTAACAATTGAGCAATACAGAGCTCGTATTGGTATGCACAATATTTTTGTAAAAATCAAAAATACCTCTCATTCTGAAAGTAAGTTTTGGAATTTGACATCAGTATTAATTCTTTTCTACTGGAGTGTACTTGTAATAGGCTATATTGTGTATGTGGCATTATTACTGAGAATGGCAAATGATGTTGAGGAAAATCCTGGACCCACTGTCTATGAAATAATTGACCCAAGTCAAACAATCTGTGCCAGTTATAGTCAAGGCAATGTAAGAAAATTTGGACAAAATGCAGGTAAGCAATGTGTAAGTATGTCATTGACTGCAATAGTACATATCAAAATAAAAGATATTACCATATGGGATACACCATTTTTAGATACTATATTATCTGCTGGAAATAACCTTTATACCTTTTTAAGTAATTCTGTTAAAAAAGATTTTTTACTGTTAACTGAATTGCCAGAAATGATTTCAGTTGTTAATAAAGTTTATCATTTACAATATAGTGACTCCTTTTCTGGTGATTTATTTATGATAACAGACAATGAACCATTTTATTCACTTGCAAATGCTCTTAATAAGTTGTTTTCCTACTCTCAATTAAATTATCAACATTGTTTGTTGACTGTTAACTGTAACACAGTTGCAATCTTCAAGATTTCTGAAGATAATTTTAAAATTTTTGATTCCCACTCAACAGATTTATATGGCATGCCACACCAATGTGGAACATGTGTATTACTTGATGTGGAAGGTTTAGACAACCTGTCACTATATTTTCAAAATACTGTTGCTCGAAATACTGCAGTACCCTTTGAGATTATGGGAGTAAAGTTAACAAATAACAATATTCAAAATAATATTCTTCCATCTGAGAGTCAAAATGAACATAAAAATGTTTCTCATCCAGAAAATGCTGGAAAAACAAATAATCATAAAAAAGTAAATGAAAATTCACAAAAAAGTGAAAAGCAATTAAAATATCAGCAAAGGTACCAAAAGATGAAAGAAAATGAGTCTGCTGAAAGTAGAGAAAAAAGGTTATTAAGAATGCGAGAGTATGCGAGAAAGAGGCGAAAAAATGAATCCCTAGAGGCTAGAGAAAAAAGATTGTCAGATAAGCGTGAACAAGCTAAACATGCTTTCAATTGCGAACCAGGAGACAAACGAGAAAAGAGGCTATCAGCTATGCATAAAAGGGCCAAAATGTCTAAAAAGGTTATTGATGACAATGTGTCTAAACATAGGCAAACATGCCAACAAACCAAGAGTAAGACTGTAAATGAAAACATTAACAAATTTCATAGTGCTGTGTCGGAAGGGCCACTTTATATTTGTACATGCTGTGATCAGTTGTGGTACAAACATAGTGTTTCTCAGGCAGACAAGATGCGTCTATCAATTCCTAACTCGGTCAAATACTTACAAAATACAGTAAGTGTTAACAATGTGGAATGGCTTTGCCATTCATGTATGAGATACCTTAAGAAAGGAAAAATTCCACCATATGCTGTTGCAAATGGAATGAAATTTCCACCCAAACCATTTTTTTTTTACTTAAATGAACTGGAGTGCAGGCTTATTGCTCCAAGGTTAGCATTTCAAAAAATTATGCAAGCACCAAGAGGAAAACAATTAAAAATAAATGGTAATGTGGTTAATGTACCAACATATGTCACTAATACTGTTAATGTGTTACCACGGTTACCCCAACAAACTGCCACCATAAAAGTTCAGTTGAAACGTCGGTTGCAGTATAAAAGTTCTGCACTGTCTCTAAATGTAAGACCACATAAAGTTATCCAAGCAGCCAGCTGGTTAGCAAACACAAGTACACTTTACCAAGAGGAGGGAATAACTTTTGACACAAATTGGGGGATAAACTTTGATCGAGGCAGTGATGACATACCAGTACACATAGATTCTTCTGAAGAAACTCTAAGGCAGGGTGAAAACACCAATACTCAAAATAAAGTAACTAACAATATATATGATGATGGTTTTAGTGAAGATGAAGCAGAAATACCTGCAGGAGTCACTGATAGCATGTTGACAGCTACTAACTTTCTTGATGATGGTGAAAGAGAACAAATTTACAATATTGCACCTGGAGAGGGTAACAGACCACTAAGCATTTTTAGAGACAAATATTCAGAAGAGTTAGCTTACCCAGGAATATTTTTAGGTCAAAAAAGACCTGAAGAAAAACAACGATTAACAAGTGTTTACTATAGTGATATCTGTAAATCAGAATTACGAAGGTCAGACCGAAGGGCAGCGATGTGTGTTGAGAATATTTTTTTCAAAACTAAAAAGTTACAGATGAAAATATTACTGGGAAAATCCCAAATTGCTTTGAGGAAATGTAAAGGGAATAACAGTTCGATCACGGCAGGCCAGTTAAAACAACCTGGTACTTTAGAAGGATTAATTCACCACGATGAAGGTTATAAATTCTTGAGGGCACTTAGGGGTTCTCCACCCTATTTTGAAAGGGCAAAAAGAGATTTGTTTGCTATGATTCGACAACTAGGTCCTGCATCTCTGTTTTGCAGCTTTTCATCAGCTGAAACAAAATGGATTCATTTACTTAGAATACTTGGTAAACTTGTTGATCATAGAGACTACAGTGATGATGAATTAGAAAATTTAGACTGGGATGAGAAATGTAGATTAATTCAAAGTGACCCTGTTACATGTGCTAGACATTTTGATTATCAATTTAATACATTTTTAAAACAATTTCTGATGAGTGAACTTGCTCCAGTGGGAAAAATCAAAGATTGGTTTTACAGAGTTGAGTATCAACAACGAGGCTCGCCTCATATTCATATGTTGATATGGTTAGAAAATGCTCCTGTATTTGGTGTTGACGAGGATGATGATGTAACATCATTTATCGATCAAATAATTACTTGTCAAAAACCAAACAATGACCCTACATTGCTTAACCTAGTAAACAGACAAACTCACAGGCATTCTCACACTTGTCGCAAAAAATCAAGAAGTGTATGTAGATTTAATTATCCTCAACCACCAATGAGGTTAACTATGATACTTTATCCTCTTGATGACAACTTTTCTCAATCTTCTGTCAAAAAACTTAAAGAATCCTGGAAAGACATTACCAAAAAATTAAATGATCTAAAAGAGGGAGATGATATCACATTTGAACAACTTCTCACAAATCTAGGTGTATCTGAAGAAAGTTATTTGCTGGCAATTAGATCATCTCTAAATTGCCCTACTATATTTTTAAAAAGAATGCCAAATGAACTTAGAGTTAACAATTACAACCCTGCATGTCTGTCTGCATGGAGAGCTAATATGGGACATCCAATTTGTTCTTGATGTTTATGCATGTGCAATGTACATTGTTTCATATATTTCCAAGGCTCAAAAAGGAATGAGTGAATTATTGCGGAGAGCATGTGCTGAAGCAAAAGAAGGAAATGCTAGCATAAAACAGCAAGTACGAGATATTGGAAACAAATTCTTAAACAGTGTAGAAATTAGTGCTCAAGAAGCAGTTTACATCATTCTTCAATTACCAATGCGCAAGGCATCTCGACAAGTAATTTTCATTAATACATCTCCTCCTGATGAAAGAGTTCAGCTCTTAAAACCATTGAGTGAAATAGAAGAAATGCCAGATGAAAGTGAAGAAATTCATTCTGGTGGACTTTTAAAAAGATATGTTGAACGTCCAGCTTGTCTTCAAAATATAACTTTAGCTGATTGGGCTGCATGGTATGATTCTTGTGGAAAACCATATCAAAAGAAAACAGAATTAGACACTGATCATCTCCCAGTAGAAAATTTAATTGATGATGAGAACAATGAGGATGAACTGTGTGATAACCTTGCAACTAATTCTCAAACAACTAGTAGTAAGAATACAATTATAAAAGCGATCAAATGCTAGAATCATCAGAAGTGTCTGGTTTAATAAAGAATCTCATCCAGAAAAGCATTATCGTGAGCTGATTATGCTCTTTACTCCATGGAGAAATGAATTAACTGACCTGATTGGGAAATATTCTACTTACAAAGAACATTACCTAGCTTTAGCTAGTCAAATAATTGAAAAAATGAATGAGTATGCAATTTGTGCAGAAGATTTGAATGAAATTCAACAGCGCATAGGTGATGACAATGATGATCAATTTGATTGTGTAGCACCAGACACACAGCATGTTGAAGCACAAGATGAGAATGAGGGTAACATTGATTTACATCCTGATTTAAATGAAAGATACGATTTATCAGATGACATAGGCATTCCATCAACACAACCTAGTGGTGAACCCCTTGTATTAAATGAAATGCAAGATGACGAATACCGTTCAATGGTACAAATGCTGAATAAGAAACAAAAGGAATTTTTTACTCATGCTTTACACCTAATCAAAACATCTGATAAACCATTTTACTGTTTCCTCAGTGGAGGCGGAGGTGTTGGAAAATCTCACCTGACAAAATCAATTTATCAGGCGGCACTGAAATATTATAACACACGTGCGGGTGAAGATTTTCACCAAGTAAAAATTTTACTACTAGCTCCAACTGGAAAGGCTTCTTTTATCATCAAGGGTAGTACAATACACAGTGCTCTTGCAATACCAGCAAGTCAATCTTTAAAAAATTACAAACCACTGGATTCCAGTAGGTTGAACACATTACGATGCCAAATGGGTGGTGTAAAATTAATATTGTTGGATGAAATATCAATGGTTGGAAGCAACATGTTTCCTGTTCAAATCAATAACCGCCTGAAAGATATAAAAGGTAGCAAGGAAGATTTTGGATTGCAATTGGAGATTTATTCCAATTACAACCTGTATTTGATGGTTATATTTTTAATGATATTAAAAACTCTGAATATAGCATACTTGTCCCTAATCTATGGAACAAATACTTTAGGATGTTTGAACTTGATGAAATCATGAGGCAAAGAGAAAGCAGGGTTTTTGCTGAAATTTTAAACCGATTAAGAGAAGGCAAACATACAGAGAATGATATTTTAAAAATCAAAGAAAGATGTGTTGAGGAGAAAGATTGTCCCGGAGAGGCTCCTCGACTATTTATACAGAACTCAATGGTTGATGAGTATAATGAAAATGTTTATCTGGCATCAGAGGGAAACAAATATACTGTCAATGCACAAGACAATGTGATTGGAGCTAATTCTGCTGAACTAAGAGACAAAATATTAAGGCAAATCCCCCATGTTAAATTGAAAAATACAAAACAGTTGGCAACAAACCTTCGCATTGCTGAGGGTGAAAGATCAGAAATTGCTTTAAACGTAAGAACTGACGATGGTCTTACAAACGGTGCTAGCAATGTAATAAAGTTAGTTCAACTTCATCAACCAAAGAAGCCATCTGGTATAATTTGGGTAGAATTCGACCATGAAGATGTTGGCACAAAAACCAGACATGAAAATAGACGACTTTATGTGCAAGGTATCGAAAGTACATGGACTCCTATTAAACCTGTCACAACACAATTTGCTGTTGGTCGAAATAAGGATGCTAACGTAGTAAGAAATTGCGTCCAGCAACTGCTAAAACTGTACATAGATCACAAGGTGATACTCAGTCCCAGATTGTTGTAAACCTCAATACGAAGAGAGCTATTCCTCATATACATTACGTAGCACTTAGCAGAGTTACTACAATCGAAGGCTTGTATATTACTGACCTGTGTGAAAATAAAATCGCTGTCGATCCTCGAGTGGTTTCAGAAATGCAAGAGCTGAGAATAAAAAGATCCTTGAAGCTTTGTTTTACTCCTCTTTACCAAATAAATCAATCTGAATTAAAGGTTTGTCATTTAAATGCTCGATCACTACACAAACACATCGAAGATGTTAGAAAAGACTTTAATTATTACAACAGTGACATAGCAATATTTACAGAAACACGATTCAGTTCATTCGATGAGGATGAAATGTACAATCTTGATGGTTTTCAACTATTTCGAAATGACGCCATGTTCAATCAGCATGATAATAGACGACCATACGGTGGTACAGCGGTTTACAGCAAAATACCATTTGTTGAGGGATATCCTTGCTGTCACAATGTTCATGGTATTGAGTTCAGTGTTATAAAAGTCACCAGCCAACAAGATTTGACAATAATAGCAGTATATCGCTCACCTAAAGTTCCTGTGAGACACTTATGTTCGGCATTGGTTGATATTATTGCTCAGCAACCTTCACAGCAAAATATGATCATTGGAGATTTCAATGTAAATTGGATGGATGATACTCAGAGACAACCACTTCACAATGTCATGATTAGAGACAATGGCTACAGACAGTTAGTATCAAGCTTTACAACTGACAATCAAACCCTTATTGATCACATATTTACAAATATAACTGATATGGAGATAAATTCAGGTGTTTTAGAAACATATTTCAGTGATCACAAAGCAATCTGGGCTTCATACAACATAAAATAGGTTTTCAATTAAAAGTTTTGAAATGATTGAGAAGAAAGGTAAAATTACACCTTAAGAATGCAAACAGGGAAAATAGTTTCCCAGCCAACTAAGTTATTATTATAAGCTATATTAAAGGAAATATAGATATATATTCCCACAGTAGGTTTTAGACAATGTATCCTTCAGCTCAGTTAAAGAAAATACAACAGGTTTGTACATTTATAACTCTAATTTTCTTTCTTTCTTTTTAGATTAGAATGTGTATTGATTTGGTTGTTTTGGGTTTTTTTCTTTTTTTTTAGGAATGCATGACCAAAATTCTGTACAAATATAAATACCAAGATTTAAATACATGAAATTGATGGAAACATTTTGAGCCTGTATATAATTTTGTGAAGATAGGACCAGTAGTGCTGTATGGATCGTAATCTGTTAAAAACATCACCATCATAATTATGGGCATATGTTTGCTAGCCTGTAGTATGAAATGTCCACAGTGGTAATTTCAAGGTATTACAATCAGGAAAGAAATTGAAAGACTGCAACACCTCAGTGGAAATCACACTATAATAGCAGAATTGATGGAATTTACATTTATGGAACAACGTGACTATTTTCATCAACTTCTGAAACTCAAAGACAAATCAAGTCAACACAACTTGTCGTCAATGGACAACTATTAAATAGACAATCCACAATTGATAATGGTTGGTCTAGAAGACTTACTATGGTTGGTCTAGAAGACTTACTGTATCAAACAGTTATATCATCATATTCATCATATACACTTTCGTGTCGGTATTTGCAGAGAATCTGTATGGAATCCATCTAAGAATAATTCCTGGACAGCTACCTTTACGTAATTTTGGCATCTGAAAGCGAAACATCTCACCTGAATTTATTAAAGTGTTCAATCAAGAATCACTTGCCAATAATGGTTGAAGAATGAAAAGTGTACTATTTATAATGTACTGTGCTGTCAACTAAAGTTTAGTCAAGCAAAAATGCATACAGCATATTAGCATATGCATAATGGACATTACAGACATCTTAAATCCTGCAGACAGTGCATATAAGATACAGTGTAAAGCATAGTATTTACTGGCATTCAAATTTACAAAATTTCCTATTGGTAATCAGTTTAACATTACCATTGACAAGTAAACTTTATTACATTTTACTATTAATTGTGACAGACAGCATGTAGTATATTATGACAGTGTTGTTTATATGTGTACAGTACATAGTAGCAAACATCCTAAACTCATCAAATATCAACAAAGATTCTGTAAAATTCTTGTGTATTTTATCAAATTAAATTGGCCATTTCCTGTTTTAGTATATTTATTGTTTCCTCCAATCTTATATTAACTTATTACACTGATTATCTTAAACCATAAGGCCTATTACATTTCAATTTTCTTCCCAGTGCTTATGATGTGAATTTCCTTACTATACTAGTGCGTTACGTGTTTGAAATTCTCGCAAGTACAAGGAAAATTGGGTTGCCGCCGTGTGACTAGTCTATCTCTAGACTTAAACTTAGACGCATGTACGCATTTGCGTGCCTATTTTTCAAGTTTCCATGTGTTTGGGAAAATATTTTGTGGTATTATGAATATTTTGCCAAACACGTGCCATTTTTCATTAATTCTTTTCAAACCATGTTATTTCTTATACTAACAGCATATAGTTGATATTATACACTGTATATATATGTTGGGTGATATTTCAAATTACAAAGCAGCTGTAATCATCCATAACATTTTGTATTTTATAATTGTATTTGAAATACAGATTCAGAACAAGTGCAAGAAGAAAAAGAAAGAGTTGCAACTTTTCTCAAGAGAATGAAAAAGGTATTCCTTTATGCATTTTTTAAAAGTATTTAATAGATTTAATTTCTGTTCTAAATTAACAAATAGGAAATGGCTGCCTCTCGTGTTTATACAGCTGATGCAAACAAGAGCTTGGGAGAATTTTGAAGTTTAACCGAACTATACATGATCAGCCTATTATGCCTTAACTCATTCCTGCTGAGGAGAACTTTTATTGTTTTAATCTGGCTAATGCCAGATTGTTTTAATCTGGCTAATTAATTTTTGTTAGAGGGAACGGCATTCCCCCGCATTCCCCCTGAAAAACATCACTGAATGCAAGCCTATAGGGGAGGTTCTATAGGCAATTGGAATGTTCTCTATAGGTTGCCTATAGACGTTTTTATAAGACACACATGTATGTAATCCACAGTCCCTCAACTAATTAGCGTAATATTGTCCAAACATAGCAAAACATATAGCATAATTACATTGCACAATTTTTAGTGGTATCCTGGTGGCATATAAGACTAATGTAACCCTGAATCCAAACTCATGGGAGTTTTTAAAAGTACATGTATTAAACGTAAATCTCACTTATGACTAATGGTTCACCCAATTCTCCCAAAGTCCCTGTTAATTGTGTTTGCATTAGGCTACGTGTCACAATATGGGTGGAAATTTTCTATTTTCTAAATATATAAAAAAATTATCATATTTAAACAATTCTTAAACAGGTTATCAAAACAGAGTTGGCAACTGAAACTGTCGTTAAATCCCCTGAACAGGCTGAAGGATCAAAGTCAAAGAAGGCTATGTAAGACAGATGAAAAATACTTGGAGGATATTACAGAAGGTTTGCATAATAAGAAAGAAGATTTCTGAGTAAAACCTATAATAAATGTTATCAATTATTCCAATCAATTTTCCTCATTTCTCAACATCAGTTTTTAATTCAATTTTTAATCGTTAAAAAAACGTACCATATTCAAGAACGGCCGCCGAATTAAAATTCTTTTATATACATATAAATTAGCCCTTATGAACTCGTTTTCATGTGTGAAATTCAAAAGAATTTTTACTTTAAAACGAGGTCATAAAGGTTAAGTTATATGCACATAAAAGAATTCTAATTCGGCGGCCATTTTTGAATAAGGTCTCTAGCGTGGTATTTATTAACGGACATCTATTTGCAGTAAATACAGTAAATATAGTTTCTATCAGCCAAACTGACTTGATGCTGCAAGGTTTGATAAGAGCTGATAACATGACGTCATATCAACTTGGCAAATGAAAAAAATGGTTGACCTGAAGCAACACTTTAATGTTGGGTGATATTTTAAATTACAAAGCAGCTGTAATCCTCCATAACATTTTGTATTTTATAATTGTATTTGAAATACAGATTCAAAACAAATGCAAACAGAGAAAGAAAGAGTTGCATCTCTTCTCAAGAAAATGAAAAAGGTATTCCTTGATGCATTTTTTTTTTAAAGTATTAGATTTTAAATTTCTATTTTAAATTAAGAAATAGAAAATGGTACTCTGGTTAATGCCAAATTATTTTATTGTGGCTAATGCCAGATAATTTTGTTCACTGAGAATCTTTTGCACATGAATAAAACCATCTGCTCATTTGATCACAACATAGGTTCCTTTTATTACGAGACTAGCTCTTATATAGCCATATAGCCTGTGTTCCAGTCCACTACGCTACGCGGTCTACGCAGAGCGCGTAGCGCAGTGGACTGGAACACAGGCTAGCTCTTAGACTTCATCATAGTACTAGTTCATCTCATCATAGCACTAGTTCATTTGATCGTAGTACTAGCTCTATTGATTATATCGCACTAGCTCATTTGATCATAGCACTTGTTCATTTGATCATATAGCACTAGTTCATTTGATCATGGTAATAGCTCCATTGATTATATCGTACTACCTCATTTGATCATGGATTAATAGCTCATTTAAGTTGTACTGGGATTATAGGATTATTATTACTGTAATTATATGAGCTATTAGGATAAAATGAACTAGTTCCGCTATAGTCAGTTATGAGCTGTTATTATGATCAAATGAGTTATTACTAAAATAAATCATGAGATATTATTACTATCACCAAATGAGTCAGTACTACTTTGGATCTGAGCAATTTACAGTTTCACGCATACACGCTAAATTATGTACATGCCTTTTGGCTTTCGATGTCGAGGGCAGATGTAGCTTCATCAAGTAAAAGCATTCTAGGATTACGAATTAAAGCTCGAGCGATAGCAAATCTTTACTTTTGTCCACCAGAGATAAGTGTTCCTTTATCACCAACTTTCATATCATCACCCTTGGGGGGAAAAGCCCAAATTGATATATTTTTATATTACAAGTTTTCCCTAATTCAAGAAAACACATGACTACGTGTCGTTGCATGGTTGCTTACGATATGTAAAATTGATCACTTGTGTAATAAAGTGACATAAGACAAACATCTGTCTGTCTGTCTGTCTGTCTGTCTGTCTGTCTGTCTGTCTGTCTGTCTGTCTGTCTGTCTGTCTGTCTGTCTGTCTGTCTGTCTGTCTGTCTGTCTGTCTGTCTGTCTGTCTGTCTGGCTGTTTTGTTTGTTTGTTTGTTTGTTTGTTTGTTTGTTTGTTTGTTTGTTTGTTTGTTTGTTTGTTTGTTTGTTTGTTTGTTTGTTTGTTTGTTTGTTTGTTTGTTTGTTTGTTTGTTTGTTTGTTTGTTTGTTTGTTTGTTTGTTTGTTTGTTTGTTTGTTTGTTTGTTTGTTTCTTCCGAGAGTAATAAAATGTGTATAGCAAAGAAACAATAAAGACGGACAACCCGGTAAAAAACAAATTCACCAAACTATCACGGTCTATCTGCATAGCTTTTTTATATTATCACGATAATTTACTAGTTCCAAAAAATTAGAAACAACAGCATGCATTCGCAATCTGTGTCATCCTTCATACTGACACACGTCAAGATAATTTGTCTGTTAAAATTTAAAAAAAAAACACGAAAATTTTATTTTCTATACATAACGCTCTTTCTCATCTTATTTATTAAAATACCCAATCATAATTAGCAATTGATGAAGAAGAAGAAAAATTATAACTTACACCTAATCAAATACAAAACATTAACGGTAACGCCGAAGATGGTAAACATTTTATTAATGATTCAACGTTTCGACTAAATCGTAGTCAACAGCATTCCTGATGTTGAATACAATTTAGTCGAAACGTTGAATCATTAATAAAATATTTACCATCGTTGTTTTGTATTTTATCTTTACCATCTTTGTTGTTTTGTATTTTATCAAAATACTCAGTGGTTCCCATAATACTTAAACAACATTTGTGAATTTGTAAAAGAACTGTAATTCATTTCTTCGCTGCTAATATAGCTATATTAAGCAGTCTTAGAAGCAGTCGATAAACATCAGCACTTAAGTAGTGTATGCTTTTGTTTTATTTAGTATATGCACTCTACACGTCTATACTCTACACTCTGCACTCCATGCATAGGCGTACGAGGCGGGGGGGGGGGGGGACTGGGAGGGGGGCAGCTGTCCCCAGACGAATGGAAATGTTGCTAAGTCGGGCAAATTTTCAACCTAAGTCGGGCAAACAATATAGGGGGAAAAATTTAAAAATAGGATGAAAATAAGGAAAAGGTACATTCTGCACTCCATGCACCCTATAATATACACTATACACTCTCTACTTGCTCTACACTCTACACTCTGCATTCTACACTCTACACTCTACACTCTACACTCCACACTCCACACTCCGCACTCCGCACTCCGCACTCCGCACTCCGCACTCCGCACTCCGCACTCCGCACTCCGCACTCCGCACTCCACACTCTACACTCTACACTCTACACTCTGAACTTCATGCACTCTGCACTCTACACTCTACATTCTATACTATACACCACGTACTCTGCATTCTGCGCTCCATGCACTCTACAATCTACACCATTGAGCTTTGATGGAACTTATAACTTATATATATTTTTATTTTCAATGCTAATGTACACGCAGGTGAAAATATTAATGACTGGTAGCTATGTACTTTAAAATTCTTTTATGTATATATAAATTGATGATGTCGTTTTATGCCATGTTCACATTGTTTTCAATCTTTCTGTTTTAAAGAAAACTGAAAAGCATAAAATATTTGGCATTCACATGATCGTTGCTGTATCGTATTTGTCCCATTTTGGTGAAAATGGATACTTTCGAAGACGCAACTGATTTAAAACGACAAGTCTCAGGGGCGGATCTAGGAATTTTTATACCTTAGTCAAAATGGCGGGGTCCACACATGTAGGGGGGTCTGGGGGCATGCCCCCCCAGAAAATTTTTGAAATCTGGGTCTTGGAAATGGCATTTCCTGCGATCTGATAGCACTTTTGAGCATGTTTTCAAACATGTTTTTTAGAAACATTTTATTATTTTTCAGATTTTGTTGGGTTTTTTTTTGTCCAATTTGAGCTGAGATTTAATTATGTAGTCACATATCATAAAAAAGATGACTGTTTCGCTCATATCAGAGCTCATCAGCATGCCTAGGAAGCACATTAAACACCAGTAACATGTTGTTGCAGTCAGTGAATCCAACATGGACAGCCGGACCAACATACAAGTGAAGCTCCAAGGGTTTGAAATCAGAGTTTTCCTTCTCCTCTGAGGTGGGCTGCCTTCCATGGCTGATGAGCCCTATCTACCCATACTCGCCTTTTGCACATCAACCCAAGCAGACAATGTCTGGTTAGGGAAGCTTTGATTAGTGTCTTTGTGACCATAATGGGACATTTCATGGACATAGAGGTGCTCAACCCTCTACATCATCCTGGCCAAATTAACCCCAAATAAATGAACCACCATACCCACCACCCCCCAACCCAAGTACCTTTGAGCTGTCTGGTTTTCAGGTGCCAGATACTTGCCTTTTGCACATCAACCCAAGCAGACAATGTCTGATTGAGAGAAGCTTTTATTGATGACCATAATGGGACATTTCATGGACATAGAGTTGCTCAACCATCTACATCATCCCAGCCAAATTAACCCTTTAACCTCTAATTAAGCTAACATCTAAGTAACCCTTGACCGATTAACTATCACCTAAACTAATGTATTAACTATGCAACAAAGCATCTGACTTAATGTGTTATCTCCCCAACATTAAAAATAAGTAGAGAAAATTAGGTCACCACTTAATGTGGGTATCTCCCCAAGATTATAAACAAAAACTAAATTAAAATAGCTAAATAATGACAAATAGAAACTAAATGAGTGACTAAAAAAACGAAAAAGACATCTTTAATATACCTCATAATACTGCATACCTGACAGAATCAGATATACATATCACAGTTGCCTAGGCTTTATAGAACTATGTGAAAGATCTATCCAGTAGTTAGGTAATCAATTTTTTTTATTATAATTATTATTATTTTATTGATTTTTGGAATTAAATTATTTAAATGTAAAGTAATCAAATCAATTCAATTCTTCTGTTGTCAGCTGCAAATTTGTCAATGACTTTCCTATGTATGACAAACCTTTTCTTTATGTTTATCATAAGCTGATAAGAAATATGGATGGTCACAGTAAAATTGAGTATTAAGATACAACTCAATGGATGTTAAAGCTCGAAGGTCCACAGTAAGAGAATTGTCACCTACCATTGCCAAAGAAACAGAGCTGTATAAGCAGTTTCCAGAGGCTTCAGATCTAAACACAAAATACAAAATCATGTATTTTAATATTCAATCCAAGTCAATCGACATGGAAAGAAAATACATAGAAACTAACAAAACAGCTCATTTCTATTAGACTATAAGTGTTATCACTATTTTGTATACTAGGTAGGCTAAAATAGCTGGTTGAGATGTAAAATATTGAGTTCGAAATCAACTTTGCCTGTAGCTATTTTTTTTAATATTGATACAAATTTAAATAATATCAATAATAAATGAGTTGACTTTCTGTCTAATTTAAATAATTCACGGTACATAGACTGATCATAGTTAAGTAGACTAGAGAAGTTGAATGCCAACGCTTAGATAATAGATTATTCACTCACCTTAGGGCAATACAAAACTTCTTTGACTTTCCAGCATATTTGGCATACAGAGGAATGTATGACTCCACACTGAAATCTCTGTGCAACTTTTTCCCAATCTGCTCCAAAATCTCTTGATTAGAAAGGACGGCACAAGAGTTGATTTTCAATGACAAATCGCGATAGATCTGTTGCAGCAATTCATCATCCTTAGCTTTAAAAGCGTTCTCTACACGTTCCATGACATTCGTAGAAGCCATGATACGAACTCCGTCTCAAACATATAGCTTGATCAAGTTAGTCGAACCGTCCTGTATAGCCAATCAAAAGCCAAGTGCGTCAAGAAACTTTACTTCCGACGTACTTGCCTGCACTTCCGACTAACTTGCAGTGTTTTTAACCAATCAGCGTTCGTTATTTCGACGTAGTCGGCCATTTTGACGTACTCAAATTATCCATATTTGTAAAGATTTACACCTCTATCCCTAGTCCGAGCGTACAAGTATGCTCTAGTGGCCTGGTATATAAGTAGGTTGACCGAGTAGCCCACAGTCAACACGGCGGACTGGGACGTAGAGTTTTTTGGCAGATTGCGCTCGCATTCGGCGATTCGCTGCTCGATACGGTTTTAAAATAAAATTTCAAAAATCTGGAAAATAATAAATGTAGTCTAGTTGGGGTTTTTTAAATTGAATTAATTAGTCAACTATTTTTTTTAATTAATCAGTCAATTTTTTTTAATTAATTAGTCAAATATTTTTGAATTAATTAGTCAATTTTTTTTATGTTAGTCGCTTGACGTGTTTGACGTACCCTAAATCCGCCCCTGACATCGACACAAGCAAACCGAAATGAAACTCGTGTGGTCGCGGAACATGGCGCGCTGAATATGCCTGATCGTCGGTACCCCGAAAACGCAGAAAGATTCGTGCCTAATCGCAAATATGGTACCAAGAAACGGCCAAGAAACGTGAAGAATTCGACCAGCAAAAAGCCCAAGTGCAACAAACAGCGGACAGTACTGAAAGACGTAATTCTTTTGCGTGGTCCCAAGCAAGACAAAGTCCCTCGTGGCATAGCACGAGAAGCACTGTTTGCGCTTGGTTTTACCACGACGTTTGAACTTAGCATTACTATGCAAGAAAGTGAGATCAGGAGTCTACTGGAAGAAAAATTTAAAAACAAACTTGAATCGATTTCCAGAAAAGGCAACAAGTTTCAGTTCGTAAGAGGTATAAACAGCAAAATCATCTCTCTTGAAAATATTAATCAACAAGAGTGCCAGGCGCCATGTGACGGGAGACTTCTAAAACACATTTCCGGTCAAGGGCCATTGTACATTCGCGCAAATGAAGATATTAGTGCACCTCTACAGGCATACTTCAATTCCAAACAAAGGAAACATGAGAAAGATGACAACACAGATGATGAGATGGAGTCGGAGAGTAGCACTGGAGACGAGGAAGCAATTATGCGAAATACAATGCATAAACCTCGCCCAACCCCCATTGTAAGAGTAGACCTACACCTGGTGAGGATAGTGTTCCAAACTGTGACCCGTTACCCAGGGCCGCCGAGAGGTTTTGTGGGGCCCGGGGCAAAAATTGATTGGGGCCCCTGATGACGTCATAGTAATGACGTCATGGCAGTAAAATCTTTATTGATATAGTTCATAAAGTATTAAAGTTTGCGGATACAACCATGTATAATTTATAATTGCTTTATTATAGCTAAGCTTTCGTCCTGTTTAACTCAGGACTTCCTCAGAGTCAGAGCTTGCGAAAACTTTATGAACTACATCAATATTTTAAGATCTTTATTGTCCAGAATCTAGGAAATCTTTTTTCTGGCTTTTTCAGCCGCAAAACTGTCAATTAAATCTTCAAAGTTAAGACATCTTGCCAAACGATGCTCTATGGACAGTACCATAAGATTTGCGATCCTTTCTTGTGTCATTGTTGATCGCAGTCTGGATTTTATCAAAGCAAGTTTGCTGAACGAACGTTCTCCTGATGCTACTGATACAGGGATAGACAAAAAAATCCGAAGGCAAATGCAAATCTGTGGATATAAGGACTCGATCTTCTTCTCAAATATGTAATTCAACAAAGCTATAGCTTTGTTTTTCTTAGCTACTGCTTTAACACCAAGATCTTGAAAAAATTTGGCATAATGAAGAAGCTCCTCCTCCAGGTCTTCTTCGATGACATCATTGGGATAGCTCTCAGCAAGTCGTTTGGCTTGCTCCTTGACAATTTCATTGGATGGATTCACAGGAGGGTTGACAATGAACTCAAACATATCTGCAAGTTCCTCAACAGGTTTGAATCTTTCCGAAAGCTGTAGCAAAAGAGTATCTAATGCTTTGTAGAAAACGTTAACTTTAAACGCTTCTTCTTGAGTGGAATGAACATGCTCTTCTGCTTCATTTGGATTTCTCCTCGTTGTCTTTCTGGAACGTTTCTCTTGCAATGTTGTCGTCTGGTCCAGTGCAGATGAAACAAGCTTTGCCTCTTCGAGCAGATTTTCCCACGAATCTCGAAGGGTCTGGACATCTTGGTGTAAGGATCCAAGATACTTGGCCTCTTCAGCGATAGAAATATCTGCAAACTGCAGTATCTTGTTGACATCGTCGATGCACTGAAGTGTCTTGAACCAAAAGGTCGCCATGAGAATGTATTCAAATCAATTCATCCACATCAGCAGACATTCAGAATCACTATAAGCTTCAGCTGTTAAATCAAGCTCAGTTTGCAATTTTGAAAGGGCCTCCAGCATCTTCTTGTGATTCTTCACCAGTGGTCTAACTGCGTCAATTCTTGCACTCCATCTGGTTTTTGACAGGCTGTGCAATGAAACTCCCGTAGTATCTTTCAGAATCTTCCAACGAGCTGGACTTGCAGAAAATAGATTATACAGCTTTTGGACATTGCCAAAAAAGAGCTTGATTTCTGGTGCCACCTCAACTGCATGCACACCACACAAGTTCAAACTGTGGGCACTGCATGGAGCATAAAAGGCTTGGGGATTTTTTTCCAAAAACAAAGCTTGCACTCCCTTGTAGCATCCTGACATATTAGAGGCATTATCATAACCCTGCCCTCTACACCTGTCGATGTTGATCTTGTGTTCTTTAAGGATGCTGAATATAACCTGACAGATGTCTTCTCCTTTCTTCTTCTCAAAATCTTTGATCGTTAGAAATCTCTCCACCACTTCCCAATTGCCGTTCTTGAGAACAGTATATCGTAAAACAAAGGTGAGTTGCTCTGTATGTGAAACATCTGGTGTTCCGTCCACTATCAGATCATAATAGTAGGACTGTTCTATTTCAGATATAATCTTATTCATAATCTTCTTTGCACAGAGACTTAGGAACTCATTTTGACTTTGCCATGACAAATAATGGGCTTGCATGCGCTCTCCCCTTTCTTGATACTTCTTAACTGTGTCCAAATGCTCTTTGATGGTTGGATTGTAAGAACTGACGAGCTCTAGAGTTCCAAGAAACAAACCGTTGTCCAAATCCCCCACAGTAGAACTGGAGCCTCTGAATGGAAGATTTCTCTCAGCCAAAAACAGCGTCACCTCAAGCAGACATCTCAGAATTTGCCGCCATCTCTCCTTCTCTGCACTCAACGCTTGTTGTTGAAGAGCGTCAATTCCACGCTTATTCTCCGCGGACACGAGAAAATCTCTCCATATCATGTAGTTGGAGATATGCATTTGACTTCTTTCATGTGTGTGTTTTCTCGTACAGTTTTCGCCAGTTGTCTTTACAACCTAATTGAGGATGACTGAATTCAGAAATGCCGAAGAGGGTGGTTTAGTGCTGAAAAGGCAACAACAGAAGCAGTAAAGACATTTCCCTGTTTCGCTCCATACCAACCAGTCCCTCTCAACTGTTTCGCCATTGGGCATTCTCTTAGAAAATATACTCATCGGAAAAGATCTGTTCTTGGTGTCCTTTGGTAAGTCCTTAGGGATTGGTTGAGGTGCCATAACAGCTAGGGCGTCCCTCTCTTTACTAGAGAGCTTTTTCCACGTCGCGACATCATTACTGACTGTAGCTGAGGCAGATTCAATAGTGTCATGACTCTCATCAACAGCCACAGTTACTGATTTTTCTACATCTGATGATTTATATGATGAGGATCTTGATGGCTCAATGGAAGATTGTTCGTGATATTGCAGATCAGCTGCAGTCATTGTCGATTCTTCTAATCTCTCAACGTTGGTTGAACTATTCTCAGTACTACTAGTTGGGCTAAGTTCACCCTCGCTTGGCCTTGGATGATTCACGTTCTCCTCCTGCATAGGCAATTTATTTACTTCACAAGGCTTTCCTGTGTCATTTAGAACATCCTGTATTTCTGGTACTAAATTTTCAGCAGACGTTTTCGGTTTTCCCCAATTAAATTCTTCCAATGTTCGTCTTCCTTTTGCTTCATTCTGGAATCGAATTTCTTTTTGCTTCTTTTTGGAATAACCGCTTGGATACTTTCTCTTCATTGTCGCACAACGCTGCTCTTATTTATCATCCGGAATTCTGAATCACTCTCTATTTAAACAGAAAAGTGTTGTTCTTACTTCTTATGTGTGATGTACTGTCAGTA